>CM035170.1:31590279-32126683 GCA_020205615.1 Panax quinquefolius
TGACTAATTATTGTATGTATTATTTCCTTATGTGCTATATAGGGATGGGAATAAGCAGTTCAGTGTAAGCTGTAGCTGTGCGTAAGGCAAGTTTCCTAACTTCATTCATATTCTAAATGAATGCTAGTTTCTTAAACTTCTCAGATGTTGAACTTGAGAAATTCTGTCTATGTGCGAATGTATGATATTTGTACAAGGTGGTAGAACGTATGAGGCCTTGTGCCACAATGTGAATACTTCGGTGTTTTTATGAGATGAACTGTTCTATGATTGAACTGTTCAATACGAGTATGTTCTATTTATACATGAACAGTTATTGTTAAGTATGCGCTAATGATTCTAGCCAGACGGGATATGTATGGGAAAAGGTAGAAGAATGAAATTAATTCAAAGAGTATGTGACAAATGTTTTAAAATGATAGGAATCGAGATTATTCCTATTGTTCAAGCTACTTCATAACCTTTGTTCGGTTATTGAAGTCTTAAAAGAATGTTTAAATTCTTGAAGTTGTTTGTTCAACTACTATAACTTGTTGGCCAATTGAATGCTCACACTTGCTTTAAATAAAAACATTTTCAGCGAACGATGTTAGAAAGAACTTAAGGATTCCGTAAAGATAAAGTTGATCGGTATCCAGATGAAGTGCCATTCAGTATATGAATGAGCGTAAAGATCAAGCGAAGACTTGTAATGTAAAATAGTGTAATTGAACTATAGAATAGTTTACTGAACTGATATGTATTCTTGATGGCGGATGAAAGTCACTCTTGTAAGATGTAAAGAATAATATAATTATCATTATTTGTAATGAACGAGGTTATAAGGTAATAGAACCTGGGATTTGAGAATTTATGTTATTATATTTAGCTATATAATGATGTATGTTTGGTAAGAAGTTGGACCATGACATACGGAATCTGGGTGTGAAAATAGACCGGATTTCGGGGCGTTATAGATTGGTATCAAAGATGATAGGTTATAAATCTTATGTATGAGTACCTAAGACTATAATCGTATAGAGAAGGATAAGAAGATCACCACGTGATCATAGTAAATCGTAGTAACAGATGAGCTGTTAAACGAAAAATGATTTATAGCTAATCCTATGAATTGATGGTACTACGAAGTAGTATGGGAAGGAGAACTCAGATTGAGTTGTAAAGGATAGCATACGAATTATAGAAAATTCATATTAAGTAACGAGAAATTTAGAAGTTGTAAAATTTCAATTGATGACTCATGTGATAGCTGAGCTATATGAACCTTTGTTATGGGCAGAGGTTTGTGCTTGGTGTAACAATTGCTTAGCTTATTATAGTGATAATCATTGGAATTGGTCGAGTTATCAAGATGTATATGATGAGAAGGTGAATCTTTTCTCATGTATATACTTGATAGGTAGAGAACGATAAGGTAGGTGCGAGTTCTTGAAACTCATACTTATGGTAAGTTCGTGACTCATAATAATATCGTATATTTTTGAACTTCTCAGCGAATGGACGCATATGGTCTGACTGGATAGTTCTTAAACTCATATTATTGTGGAAAGTTCCTGAACTCATAATGTGTGGTAAGTTGATGGATTGTACTAAGGTATAGGAATGTTTAGAATGAAAACAAGTTTTTTCAGTAGACTTAGCATTGAAGGTGCTAGAGAAGATTAAGCATTTTCACAAGTAAGACAATGAAGAAAGATGGAGAAATAGGATATTACAAGTCATCTAGCTACGCTAGATTTTGAAGTTTATTGAAATCGTGCTATAGTGCGCAATTTGCAAAAGGAAAGAATTTGTTCAACTTTTGGTACCAATGGAATTTAAAAGAGTTATTCTTGGTATATCTATGCTAATTGTTTCGGCTAGACAGAAATTGATTTGAAATATCAAAATGAATTTTATATCATCAGTGCATTTGATGCAAGGATGGTAAAAAGATGGAGTTATTAATGCAATTGAACCTAGTGTTGGATGTGATCTTAGGATCAACAACCCACTATAGTATGATGTATAATGATGAAGTCATAAACTGACGAAGTCCTCAACGTACTGTGAAAAGTACGGTATCATGACATCATAAAATGTTTTGATGTATTGCAAAAGAATTTAAAGAAGTAGTCGATGTCAATTGATTTGACTAGACGAGTGTTTCAAGTTGATGTCCAATTTATTGGTATGGTCTAAGCTAATTGATTTGGCTAAAAAAAATGGTATGTCATGCTATAAGAAAATCGAGCTTTCTTTGAAGAGTTATGCCGAGCCAAATTATTTTGGTGCGGAATCTAATGATTAAGTCTGAGGTGAACATACCCTGAAATAGAATTATACGATGGGCTGATCACCTACGTATGGAAGAGGTAGTTACTTTCTTTGTGATTGTAAACTGATCGTGAGAGAAGGGTTTACGGTTAAATGTTATTAAACCAAGTAAGAGTTCATGGTCAATTTGACCCCTCAGCAAAAGTATGAAATGTTTTAAAGGAATCTTTATATTCCTGTTTTATTCCTTCTACTTCATGATTCTTGATAAGTTATCAAGGTTAGGGAATGATTGATTGATAAGAACTTCTTTGAAGAGAAGTTGAGAAGGGTAAGCTAAAATTTTGAGGACGAAATTTTGTGAAGAAGGGGTGAATGTGATGACCCAGGTATGGGTGTGGTTTGAAGAAATTCTGAGGATGGAATTTTTATAAGGAGGGAAGAATGTGACAACCCGAAAATTCAGTTTGTCAAGAATTTAAGTTTAAAGAATTAGTTATTAATAAAATGAAATTTTATTAATACTATTTTATGTTATGTGTTTATTAATCGCTCTAGAACCTAGGATGATTATACTACGGGAGGTTTCTGGCTACGAGCTAGACTGAATGAGTAAGAATTTTTAAGACGAAAATAAAAATTTTGTAGGAACAAAAATATTTTTGGGAAAAAAGACGAAATAAGCACTATTCACCTAACGTAACCTAAGGGTTAGGGTTTGAATAACATAAGCCTTTTCAAGAGTTCGATATGTCAAAATGACATTTCGTCGAAAGATTTGACGATAATATATCGTGAAAAGTTAAGTAAGCCAATAAACGTTTTTCTCAAAAAATGTGCAGAAATCGGATGAAATAAAAACGACGAAAAGTACAGATATGTACTTTTCATTCGTTTAGCTACGTTGGGGGAAAACGTGAAGTAAAATGCTTGACACCAAAAAGTGTTTTTCAATTTTTCAGAGATTCGAAGAATACATAAAAGTTGATCGGTAAAGGAAAGACGAAATATCCAAAAATATTTGGATTCTGAGAATTTCAGTTTTTGAACTGTCGGACGAATTTCGCAAGACGAAAGCACGAAGCTTCCAAGGGAAGCTACGTGAATAATAAGGAGGTGTGAATAGTGATTGTAGACACTCGAAATTTTTTGTACTACTGTCACTAACATTACAGGAGGACAGATCGTCTTTTAAGAGGGAACCTTGAAAGACAATCCATATCCATACCGGATACTACCGGAAGTTCAGCATCATCCCCGGATCACACTCTGGGAGTAACAATTCCAATCTCGGAGATAACCCCGAGGTGTGTAGATATAATACCGAAACACACACCAGAGAAGACCGATTAATCTCGGAGATAACCCCGAGGTATACAGTCTTAGTCCCAACTATGGGAATAGCCACCAAGCTTGGTGATAACCCCAAGGAATGCAGTTTTGGCGATAACCCCGAAAATGCTTGTTTTAAATGCGACCAGCTTCAATCTCGGCGCTCATAACGAGATACACTATACCAACCCGGCGATAACATCGGGAAGACAGGCACACCTGAAAGATGAAAATAAGGACTTTTCACAATTGCAGCAGTCCAATCTCAACGAAATCTGAGCAACGTCTACTTTATCAACCCAATCCGGTGATAACATCGGTGAGGGACAACATCATCATCTCGCCAACGCGATGCCACACCACGTCGTCTCAAACATCTCTACAATAGCGATGTCCCTGAGACTAACCAATCCCAGTGACTATTGTGCGGGGTAGCGGATGAAAGTTGAAGCTTGAAGATCGGAGGCGCCGTCCCATCTTCAATGACTTCGTACAAAACTCGATCACATGCCATCGTATAACTCTCGACAGCGGCGGTCGAAATAGGTCTGTATACCTCAAGCGGATGCCCAGATTGCACTTCTTAAAGTTTGAGTGGACATTACGATTGCACGAGTGCGCGTGCTTGAGACGACCGACCCAAAAACCGGGCCCACGGGTTACCTCTGGTACACTGCATGGCTCATTAGCAGTACTACATGGCTAAATCATCTATAAATAGAGGGCTTGGGCTGCCCATTTGAAAAAAAAAAAAAATGAGGAAGCCGTGCCAATTTTTGCTCTGCACTCACCCCATGCGATGTACTTTCTCATTTAAAACACTGTGAGCTCATATATAGCCTTTTTGTACTCTACAAAAGCGGTGTTTACCCACTCTAAAGATATAGAAGTTTTCTTTGGCGATTAATTGTAAGCCTTCTCACACACTTTAGAGTCTTTCTTCTTCATCTCTGCACACACCCTTCTTCACGTTGAGAGTCGTGTTGCGGCGCATTTGCCCGGACTTTGGTCATAGTGGTTTTTTTTTTGATATTATATATATATATATATATATATATATATATATTATGTGTCGAGTTATGTTTCGATTGAGCCTGAACTTGATGCAGGCGTTTATTTGCTTAATATTATATATATATATATATATATATATATATATGAGCGTGGTCGGACTCATTGATTCGATGAGCTGGATTTTACATCAAGTGCGTTTACTACTGCTTTTTATATATATATATATATATATATATATATATATATATATGAGCGTGGTGGGACTACATTCGATGAGCACAGATTTTACATTTAGATGCGTTTTACTTTTATATATATATATATATATATATATATATATTTATATATGGTATTGTGAACTACATTGATGAGCTTAGATTTTACATATATATATATATATATATATATATATATATATATATATATTCATCTCTTTGGAGTTTCCTTCGTGGCGATTGATTGCTTTTTCTGACTTTATTTACATTTCGTCACTTTAGAGTTTCCTTCGTGGCGGTTGGCCCGTATTCTGACTTCATTTACGTTTTGTCACTTTGGAGTTTTCCTCAAGTGGCGGTTGATAACTTCTGACTTTATTTACTTTTCGATCCCCATGGAGGTGCTTCGTGGTTGGTGATCACAATACGTATATATATATTCTGACTTTTATATATATATATACTACGCTTCTTGCTTTCATACAAATTGCGGTATCTTGTGCGCCTAGGAATCATGTGATCACTGATTGACCTATTGGATCTAGATTCGGTTCCCGTGATGGACATTTTCAACTGTAAGCAGCTTATAAATTATTATGCGATGTTTGAATTTCCTCGGATGGTTTCCATACCCACGAGGAAGTCGACATTATTTTGTACATTATTTTAAATACGGATGCCTCGCATTAAGTAAAATAAAATCAATCAATAGAACACTTAATAAAATGGGAGTGTAAAGGTCTCAATTACTATTGAGCATCGGGGTTTGAAAAACCTCTTTTTATAAAACATCATTGCCATATCTTGCTTAAAATTGAATTTTTATATAAATTCAAACCACATGTGTATATAGTCTTGACGAGGCCTCGCACTACTTCCAAATAATGACACATTGACCCCCACACACACACACATTTGGATAATAGTTTCTTGAAAAAAAGGCGGTCATAGTGGTAACACGGATGTCGGGGGGTGCCTAACACCTTCCCTCGCATAACCAAGTCCCCGGACCCTAATGAATCTCGGTTTCACCAGGCCGTTTAGCGATGTCATCATCTTTGGGTGATGTGCAAACCTTTTCTCGGTTGTGTTGGTATAACCATTTAAAAAACCAATGGCGACTCTTAGCGGTCCATCGTCGACATTATACATATGGGACCTTTTTCACTTGTTTTTTCAAACAAATCTCACCTAAAATGAGAACACCGAAGAACAAGTAGCGGAAAGGACATCTAAAAATCCGGCGTCGACGGTGGCGACTCTCTTGGGGACTCGATGTAAGAGGACTTGAGCCGCTATTACAATCTTTTCAAAATTATTATCTACGCTTGTGTGTGGATGTTGCATTTACATTTGATGAATGTATCTGAATGCATTTCCTTATTGCACTTAGTGCTTCGCACCATGCTTTGCTTGTGATATTAGTGTGCTTCGCACCATATCACGCTTGTGATATTAGTGCGCGCACCATATCGCTTGTGATATTAGTGCTTCGCACATGTCATCATTTTTCATACGGTGAGGCGTGATGTATGTGAATGTATGTTGTGTGGTCCCTCCACGAGGAGGCTATCCGTCGGTGTTTGATTCTTGGACTCGTGAGAAGACTAATTCTCGAGGCTCGGAAAGGCACCACCAAATTCGCTCCGGTTGAAGAGGCGGGATTAACTCCGTCAAGTAGATTGCGATGATTTGGGAACCTTCATGCCAAAAAAAGCATGAGAGTAACCTAAGATAGGTCGACCTCGATAAACCCAAAAGCGGAGGAAAGTCTCTTCATGCTCTCATTTCAAATTACTTGTAAACATAATTACTTGTAATTACATTCCATATCTATCTCCATGTAATGAGAAATATGAAGAAATGTGTACACATACATATATTAACATGCTATAAACGGTGACATCCATTTTGCGAGGATAAAATTCCTAAAATGGACACATCACATAGCATGTTATTATACACATTCCCTAAAGACTAAACTATGCAAGTCTTTCGCGGGAAACAATTGGACCCTCTTGCGGTTCAAAAGTCCAAAAAGGCAGCAGAGCCTACGATCGATCATGTCGTCATCCAGGCCGGTGAACTTAATCGAGTTTCTCATAAAAATTGACGGATTAAGCAAACAAATTCTGATTTGGTTGTTCTACTCAAAGAATTACACCGATCTACTGCGGGGTCGGAAAATACCCGTACATCTTTGAATCCTCCACACGAGGAGGAACCGGTCATTACAATACGAGCTGCGGTTGGATCGACCAACAAAACTCATGATCTTGCCCATCCCACTTTGGAGATCCAGACCTTTGGTGACATCAAAAGAAAGTCCTCAAATGGAAGAGACCCTTCGTCTTTATTAAAGGAATTGGAAACACGAGAGTGTTTCATATCTTGATCTGTGTATTTTTCACGGTGTTCATTATCGAGAAAAATTTAAAACTCGACTTTGAAAAATATGGCCGGGTTAGGAGATCCTTACACACATTTAAAGGTGTTTATTGGAGAACTTGGATCTTATCTGGGAGGATGAAAAGCTTAGAATGCAATTGTTCCAAAAGAGTCTATTGAGAGAAGCGATTCGTGGTACACAAGATTAGACAATTCAAAGATCCATGGCATTTGGGAAGAGCTAGCACATGCTTTCCTCACTCAATCTGACTTTCAAACTCAAATGGCTCTGATCGGTATCAAATTACCAAAGATCGAAAGCAGATCTAATGAGTCTTTCGGAGAGTATGCTCAAAGGTGGAGATGCTTTGTTGCCTTGAGTTAGTCCTTCCATGAGCGAGGAATCGAGAGATGGTCATGACTTTCATGACACATCTGAAGCTCAGTTCTATGAGAGAGAGTTTTAGTATGGCATCGACAAACCATTTCTGAAATGGTTAAACATGGGGAGATGGGTGAGATGGGATTGAAGTCAGGAAAGATTCAAGACCTATTTTGCACTCAAAAGTTATTCTTGATCACATCGATCAGGAAATTATGGGAACAACCCCGGAGGTCCATAAAAAAAGAGGAAGATGTTTCCACGATACTACGGGGCAAAAAAGGCAATCGAGAACATGCCTATTCAAAGGAGAAACTACACTCCCTTTCAAGCACGATCTGTAAACCCTCAATACCAAAAGGTGGAGAAGTCAAAGCCCTCGAGTGTTTACACCCTTAGGGGATACCCTCGAGAACATTCTTAATCTTCGACAACACAGAAGAAAATTACGCATCTTCTTCCACCGACCCGACCCTAATGGGCCGGGGGTTTCAATCTTTGCTCGAAAATGTGCTTATCATCTTGGGGCACTGGACATGATACTCGAGATTATTGGGCCTTGAAACACAAGATCCGAGGACACGATAGACAACGGAGAGATCGTGGTCACCAAACGAGATCGACCTCACGTTCAAGACAACCCTCTTCCTCAACACAAAGAAGAAGAGGTCAACATGATAAATTGGAGTAATGGCGAATTCAATTTAATTTGTGAATCCTCCCGGACCCTCAAAGAAGGTGATGACAAATGGGATTATGCAAGTTCGAGTTCCTGATGGAGCGAAAGATAAAAGCTTTAGGCAAGCAAATTGAAGTAATTGGCGGAATTGGTGACTTATCGACATCAAGTGACACGTCGGTTAATCGGCCGAGGAGCATGCGATCTCCTACCTCTTGTCATGAATATTCCCTCGTCATTTTCGAGAAAATGAAATCTTTGGAAGACAAAGTGACAAAGAGAGCAAATGCGAGGCCGTGGGATTTTGCCAACAAAGGAATTCACCTATTTAGGCCGACCTATGGAGGAAATCCTTCATATGTTAATCAATGAAGGAAGGATCGGTTCCTTCACCTCCAATCAACCCCCATTCGGGGCGGTACAATTCGATGGAGTATGTCGATATCACTCCCGATCTCATGGTCATAACACGAGAAGAATCTTTGGGCACTCATACCTTATCCAAAATCTAATTGGCGGTGGTGTCTGCGCCTAGCGGATGGCGATCTTGTGTTACGTGCGTGCAAGTGAAATTGAGGTCCTACTAAGTGGAAGAGTGTGGTAGCGATCATATCCACTTAAGTTGATGGGGTTAACAAATCACTCACAATGCCAACAATTGACTCGAGGAAGCAACAATCCTTTGAAAGTGGCGCTCAAGGCAATCAACTTCTAAGTGCGAGCCTAATATCCTATTGTTAGCTTATGCAAAGTTCAGTGGAATTATGGAGAAGGTGAAGGATCCACCCTCACATCATTGCTACGGTGTCGAAGGAAAATCCTTGTATCTTCCCCAACGGGTGATGAAGCCTACCATCAAATCAAAAGGGAAAATACCCATGAGAAAATTGAAAATTTCCTCCGCACTATGGGTCATAACGAAGCCACGGTGGTTTTAAGCTTAAAGGAAGCTCCACAACAAATATCAATTTTGGACTTGGTCCTAACTTCCGAGAATCACCGGAGGGTCTTGGTGAAGGTTTTAGAAGAAGCCTATCATCCGACATCAGTTGATATGGAAAAATTTCAACATATGGTTGATCACATTTTCAACAACAATGTGATATCCTTCACTGATGATGACATACCACTCGAAGGGACCGGTCATTGCAAACCGTTGCACATTGCGGTCTTGTCCTCCGGATACATGCTAGCTGGAGTATTGATAGATGGAGGTTCATCTCTAAATGTCCATACGCTACTTTGGTGAAGATGAATATCAATCTAAACCAAATTTAGAGTAGCCATACTATCATCAAAGCTTTTGATGGAGCCCGACGAAATTTAGTCGGAGTAATTGAGCTACCAATCGAAATTGGTCCTCACACGTTCTATGTATCTTTCCATGTGCTCAAGATAGATTCGGGATACTACCTGCTCTTGGGACGACCATGGATTCACATGGCGAGGCGATCCCTCCACTCTTCACCAACGGTTGAAATACATTATCAACAATAGCTTTAGTCACGGTCGTCGGGCTGAACGAGAGATCCTCAAAGACGAGAGCGTGCCATTCATCAATGCCAATGCGGGCGTTGAGCCAATCGGTTTTCATGCTTTGGAAATAAGCAATACCCAATACCATGCTATTGGAACACCATTGCCGAACCAAGATTTACTTTAGAGGTAATGTCATTTACTCGAGAAATGATGTCATTGGGTCATAAGCGGGACAAGAAATTTGGGTAAAGATTGCCGGTATCAAATACCCAATTCGATTAACAAAGCAAATTGGAGCAATTTGGGCTAGGCTATTACGCGATTCTAGTCACGAGGAATCCTCATAAGCATCAATGATTCCTTGACTTCAACCGTGCGGCGTTTATCTTAGCGCCTTCAAACCCTGAGTCGCACAACCTCTGTAAAGGTGCCGACCCGATGTAATGGCTATGTTATTTCCCAAGCGATGAATCGGTGAAGGAGAAAAAGTCTTTGTTCCAAATCCGCGGCGGTGAAGAAGAGGAGCGAAGAATCAAGCAAGCGTCATCCGAATGATGTCGGGCATACGCATCATCGTTCATGATGAACATACCAACAGATACACCCTAGACGATGATTGTCCAGACGTAATGGCCATCATTCGGGATAGGGAGGATGATGACAATCCCTCCACCACTGCGGTCCACCCGGACTTTGCCCTTGCCAATTGGAATATCATTCCTTGCATTGGTCGTCAAGGGTAAAGTGGTGAAACTCTTTACGCCTGTGTAGATATAATTGCTTACTTTTACATACGGTATTAGCGGTTTATTTTGCCGATATATGCTAAACATTTATGTATGATCAACACATTTCATATATATACTAAGTGAAAGCATATTTTGTTTGGGACTACGAATTTAGATGTGCTGTACTTTAGCGTCTGGTGCCTCTTCTCCACAAGGATTGTACCTTTGATGTAGAGATGAATTCAGCCTTGATGGATATCTGAGGATGACATTGAGGTGCCTCAGAAATTCAAGAATGGGTCAAAGACAAACCTAAACCCAACCTTGATCAAACCACTTCTTTTAATCTGGAACCTTAGAAAGCCCTAAGTTAATCCAGTTGGTTCGGACCTTACCCCAAACCAGCGGAATGACATGGTTACGCTATTAACCCAATTCGAGGATGTGTTTGCATGGTCTCATGAAGACATGGTGGGTTTGTCCGCGATATTGTCCTTCATCGCCTTCCCATTAAAGAGGATTTAAGCCGGTCGAAGCAAAAGCTCGGCGATTGAAACACGAGTGGAGTTTAAAGGTGAAAGAAGAAATTGTGAAACAATTTCAATTTGGCATCATCATGGTGTCTACATATCACGAGTGGATATCAACATCGTGCCGTACCTAAACACGGAGGGAAGGTGCGAGTTTGCGTGGATTACGGGACTTGAACAAAGCTTGCTTAAAAAGATAGCTTTCCGTGCCATTTATCCACATTCTCATTGACAATCTTTGCCTTGATCGACATGTACTCCTTTCTTTGATTGCTTTGCGGGGTACCATCGGATCATGGTTCTTGAGGAAGATCGTGTGAAAAGCGCTTTCATCACGCCTTGGGGAACCTTTTGCTATATAGCGGTTGTCATTCGGCCTCATCAATCGATCGAAGCCACCTATCAACGAGCTATGATGGCTCTTTTCCATGACTTAATGCACAAAGAGATCGAGATCTCGTGGATGACATCATTGTCAAGTCCGGAAGGAGGATGACCATATAGACCATCTCGGGAAGTTGTTGTTCGACGAGGTTGCGTAAGTCTGACTTGAAGTTGAATCACTAAATCGCCTTTGGTGTTAAATCGGGCAAGTTGCTAGGATTTCTAGTCGACCACAAGGGATTGAAATTTGGATCTGCCAAAATCCGAAGCCATCACGAAATGCCCATTCCTCGAGACGGAGAAGGAAATACGAGGATTTTTGGGAAGAATCAACTTCATTAGCGAGGTTTATCTCTCGACTCACGCAACTTTGTGAGCGATCTTCAAGCTATTAAGGAAGAACTCCTCCATGAAATGGAATGATGAGTGTCAAAATGCCTTCCTCACAATCAAAAAATAGCTAGTCAAAGCTCCCATTTTGGTACCACCCAAGGATGATGTTCCCCTGTTTATGTACATCCATAAGTGACAATGCCATGAAATTTGCATCTTTGGAGACGGAAGGGCGATAGAGGCAAGAAGCGAGCTATCTATTACCTCAACAAAAGGTTCGTGGTGGTGAACACAAGTACACTCGATCGAAAAAAGGCGTGTTGTGCTTTAGCATGGGCTTCCATGAGGTTACAACATTACCTCCATGGTCACCTGACCCATCTCATATCCGCGTGGATCCTCTCAAATCGTGTTTAACAAACCCGTATTAAATTGCTAGTTGTCCGGATGGCGGTTGATCCTACAACAATTTGACATCGTATATGTGACTCAAAAGTCCATCGAAGGTCGAGGAATTGCGGATCAAGTTGGCGCCGCACGCACCTTGAGGATTTCAAACCCTTGGAAACATATTTCCACGATGAAGGAGTAATGCGATTGCATCAACACCATCATCGATGCGATATGCATGATCATGGAAGATGTATTTTGATGGTACATTAATATGGAAGGTTACGGGTTGGAGCAATTCTAGTATACGATGCGGGGAAGCGGTATCCGTTGCCGTCAAATTACAGTTTATCGGCACCAACAATACGGTGAAGTATGAAGGGCATCTCATGGGGCTAAAACTTGCCCGTTCAATGGGCATCGGTGATTAAGCTTGTCTTTGGAGATTCAGAGTTGGTAATCAGACAATCCACCAGAATCTATCAAACCAAGGAACTACATTTGCTGCCCTACCATCGGCAGGTTTTGAAGATGGCTTTGGAGTTTGAAGAAATCTCCTTTCTACACATTCCTCGTAATAGGAATGACTTTGCGGACGCATTAGTAACTTTGGCCTCCTTGATTCGCATATCAGATAAGGAACACTTGCCAAGCGTCACAATTTCCCTGCAAAAGGCCCCAGCCTATGGGAATTACGTTGGAGAAGTATCGGATGAGCTACCTCCCATCCAACATCCTTGGTATCGACATATCGAGGAATATCTGCGAGATGGATCTACACACTTTTGAGGCGAGCCGAGCTGAGAAAAGGCGGATCCATCGACTTGCTATGAAATTCTACTGAGTGGAGATCGCTCTACAAAAGAGATGAGGACTAGGTCTCCTCGGATGTTTAGACAAAGATCAAGCCCAAAGGCTTATGGATGAAATCCATGGTGGAGTCTATGGCCCCCACATGAGTGGCCCCCCTCCTTGTCAAGAAAGTCCTCGGGGCCGGGACATTATTAGCTATCTCTCAAAGGCGATTGCAATGACCACGTCGAGGAGATGTTATCGATTGCGATTCATGGGAATGCTATATCACGCCCCTCACGGGAACTCCTGATATGAGTTTGCCTTGGCCCTTCTCGATGTGGGGAATGGGCGTTATCGGGCCCATTGAGCCTAAAGCCGATAATGGTCATCGATTTATCTTCACCATGATCGACTACTTCACCAAGTGGGTAGAAGCGACCTCCTTCCCGGGGTTACTAAAGAAGTCATCATTGCTTTCGCCGAAACAATGTCGTTTGTCGATATGGACAACGAGAGGTGATTGTGTCGAGACAATGCCAAGAACCTCAACAACAAAATGATGGAGGAATTATGCGATTAAATTCCACATCAAACATCTTAACTCTATCATCTATAAATAGAAGATGAATGAATGAGCGGTCTTTGTTGAAGAGCGGCTAACAAAAACATCAAGAAGATTATGCAAAGATGTCCATGACCAACCAAAGATTTGGCGACCTATTGCCTCGACTCTGTTTAGCCTCTGAGAACCTCAATGCGCACTTCCTTTGGGGCAACCCCTACGCATTAACCTATGGGATGGAAGCAGTACTCCCCATAGAAGTTGAAATGGAATCCCTCGAGTGTTGATAGCGCTCATTTGGATGAAGACCAATGGGTACAAGGCGGTATCACCAATTGTCTCTAATAGGCGAAAAGCGAACCGCGGCTATCTTCCATGGTCGATTATATCAAAAAGGATCGCGCGGATCCTACACAAAAAAAGTCGACTCTGACGGTTTAAACAACATGACTTGGTTTTGAAGAAGATTCTTGACAACGAAGATCAATCTAAGGAAAATTCGCTCCTAGCGGGAAGGCCCATTTGTTGTCAAAGAAGTATTGGAGAGGCGCTCTCGGATTACAAGAAATGAATGGCGATGAATTTCCACAACTCATTAACTTTCGAGACGCAGTGAAGCGGTACTATATGCGAAGTAATTCGCATAAACATCACAGTGAGAACCATCAGATCACCAGTCATTCCGGTTCTTTAACCCTTTACCACCTATAACTTTTCTACAATTTGCCCCTCAGGGAAACATACATTTCAAGCCAGCTGCCTGGCTCTCCTTTGCGTTCCTCGACTTAGGTCATCCCCATGGATTGAACCTCTCGTACTTGTAGTTTGGCTACCCATAAATGGGATCAAACTTCTCATACTGCAGTTTATCCTCAACCTAGGATTAAACTTTCTCCTCCCTTTTCGACACTGCACGTGGGATTACGCTTTTCATCTCGCCACGAGGGGCGAACTCGTCGACTTTGATCTCCTCTTAATAGGAATGCGTAGGCAACCATTTCACATGGCGGTCATGATAAAACAAAAACAACAAAAACATTTCTACCCTTACAAAAAACAAAACAACAAAAACATTCTACACCATTTCTACCATATCTGACGTTGAACCTCTTACACGAGGTTGAACTACGCAGACTGATCTCCTCTTGATAGGAGTGCGTGGCGACCATTCATGGTTGGTCTCACCCCTACCAAAACATAAACCATTGTCAAGTTAATCTTTGGGATCATCCTTGATCCACTACATTTCATTTGACTTTAGACCGAAGGGATGGAATTACGAACTCCTCCCAAATAGGAGATTTGGCGACCATCTAAAGCTGCGGTCATACCTTGAAGAGTAACACCAATCCATAAGAGATGGAATTAACTAGGCTTCTCCTAAATAGAAATCTTGGCGACCATCGTAGTGCGGTCGATCTCGAGAGAGGAAAGCCACACTCCTCTCCACATTTTCATCCGAAACCGGTCCAAGAAGACACCAAAGATGGTAGGGATACACGAGATCGATGATCCATTCGAACTATCCGAGAGACAACTCGATGTCCATCCACCCGGGGAGAATTGAGAATACATCAAGACCCACAAGCCACAAGCGGCGGGCAAAATATCAAGCAAATAACAAGGCATATCTAAAGGGAAGTGATCAAAAATATATTTCCTGTCATATATATAATCTTTGTTTGATATATCAATATAAGCTATACATGACAAAATGGCTAAGCTAGTGCATGCGAGGAAAATACAAGCTCATCTACAAGTCGGGGTATATGCGAGCTAACAAGCCCAACATGGCGTCCCTCTCTCGGAGGATGGAGGTGAAGTTGTGGTCTCTGCTGCGAGAATATCCACACGACCAACAGATCTGCTGAGCCATCTGCATGGTGACCATATGATCATCAATATATGTGCTCATCTCTGTGATCATGCTAGTGGTAAGGGACCTCACGGCGATCTTATCTGTGTGGCCACATCCGGCGAGATATAACACTATCCGCTCGACTATCAACTGCGTCTCTGGTGATATAGCCTCATCCGCTCAATCAACAGTGGCATCTCTGCGAGCTAATGCCTCGTCTCTCTCTAATAAAGTTGCGTCCCTCCCATCGAGGCGATCGACATCATAGATCGAGCTGATCTCTCTCAAAGGTCATCGGATGAAGACTACTTGCTCTAGAGTCTTGTCTTGAGTGATGAATCACAATGATCTTGGTACTAGGAGAATCAAGGAAGAAATCTTGGCAACCCAATGGTGGGCTCCTCCTCGATGTATGAATCTATGTCCTCCATGGGCTCTACATCATCGACTCACTATCGGTCTTTGTGGACACTACATGTAGATAAAATCTCTGTCTCCATCCATGCGGAATACTCTGCTGAGAACAACTGGATGGCCCGACAAAAAAAAAGCTATCTCGCTGATCCCAACAAGCATACATGCGCGGGATCGGTCCTCTCTTTGAGAGATATCGAGAAGTGAACGGCGACTATTGCCCCCTCGAAAGGATGAAAGTCACAGGCCCTGGTCAAACTGTGACATCACGGCCCGATGGGTGATAAGTAGTCACACCTCTCAAACCGACCCGGAGGAGGTAGTCCATGCCAGGCGTGAGTAATGAAGTTGTATGGTGAGCTAAGCCCCCGAACACGACAATATACTAAAAGGATCTCTCGATATACGCCAAAAATGTGGACCGAGACGGAGCATCTATACACTCCGATGGTGAATTTGAAAGGGTATGACATAGCTACATCATGGGTGAAGCAATATCCATCTTAAACAAAAGGGTACCAATCGGTCTCAAGTGTGACATAAACCACATATCTGACATGGCCGAACTCCCGGTGAACACTCTGTCGGGATAAGTGCAACAATAGGATGCTGACCGTAGGGTCTCTACTACATGAACATGTTCAATGGTACGACCCTCTCTAAGAGCTCTCATAGCCATTATGACACATATGTCTATCTCATTCATATATCGTGGCATATAGACATATGACGATATGCATAGTGACGATACATCGACCACGGCCGCGCAAGCCTTGATGATCCTCCGGTGCGGTAAAATCCCCGGAATATCGTGAATAGCTATCCTCCGAGCCAAATCTATCGTCTGAGAAAATGCTGGGATATCACGTGGCTAGATGTTAGCTCATCTGTACTACTACTGCTGTAGTAATCCGGTGAGAGTCATGAATCGATCTACTCATGTCTCCCAAAGCAGTGCACGCATGAGAGTGCATGCAAAAGGCAGCATCATCAATCGTGCATACTCCTCCAGAGTAGGAGTTAACTCGTGGGTCCCGAATCAGAAAACCTGCCTATCCGGTATCCAATGCTCTAGCATCCCGTCTACAAACCCTGCGGGAACCTGAAACATCAATAAGGTCATGGTATGTTGTAGCAAATGATCTACAGTCACCCTGTCTGGTGGTGACATACTATCATACCACGATCGCATACCCAATACCACCAATGGCGGTGGGGTATGATCTATCTGACTAAGCTATGTCGAGAAGAAGACATCTGCTGGTAGCGTGTCATAAGACCATCCGAGGGTCGATCGAATATCTCTGGACATACATATATATGCATAACATGATACATGCATAATGAGATAATGGATGGCAATATGATATAGGGAATGAAAAAAGCGTGCATACATTCCTAAGTATATCATCATCTAATACATCATCTCTGTCTGACTACAAATACTGAGGGAAATGGGGCACGAGCGCCCTACTACTAATGAGAGGCCTATCAAAAGATATAGCGAGAATGGGGCACAACCACCCAATATCTAACAGAGGCTATCAAAGATATAACGAGAATACACATCGAGAAGAAGGAAATGGTGTCGATGTCCACATCATCAATCTGTCCACGATGTAACTCCTCTGAGTCACTGGATCTCTATCAATAGGGATGTCGGGGCTATAAAGAGGAGGATCTGTGCGAAAAAACCGAATGGGTCATCGAGGGGCGGCGCTTTGAGTTGGAAGGAACAAATGAAGCGCCTCTCTTTGGATCTCTGCCCAAATCTCGGATAAATATATGTGCACTGGTCAGACTCGGGTCAAACTATCAATCTGGGTCATATAAGTTGGATCTCGGACACAAGCTATCAATCCGTCATCATCGAGGATCCTGGAACCATATCCCCCATAAAGCGAGTGGGCGGGTGAGCTCAATGGTGCGAGGAGACCACTGCCATTGGGCGTCTCACAGGTACATGGACCCTCGACAATGCAAAACCGTCGACCCCAACAATGGGATATCGGTGACGGGTGGTGTGATCTGACCCGATGGCGCTGGCGAGGAGGCAAGATCGGCATCTGGATCTCCCATGGTGCTCCTAATAGCACGCTCTCTCTAAATAGAGCTCCGGCCTCCATCTGTGAAGAGAGGAACTCTCTGGTGGAAATCAAGTACTCGACTCGGTCGGTACCCATCCTCAAAGTCGATGGTCAAGTGTTCCGCTGAATAGGGAATCCATGTGATGGCGTCATTTGTTGTCGGCAACAACTAGTTGCATCTGGCGATGAGTGAAGCCCTCATTCTGAGGGACCTCCGGAAAAATAGAATGGTGCCATCTTCGTCCTCGTGGATAGGTATCTAAACCCTAACACTCTCACGGGACCATAAGCATGGGAGCCTCTCATGGGCCCAAAACTGCGCGACCTGATGGCAAAATATCTGCTATCAATAAACACTCTTAGTCTCTAAATGGGAAATGACAAGAGAAATACTCACCAGCAGAAATGGGTAAAAGCCTAGCCAAGCCTCGGTCGAACCACAGTGAGCAGCATACGCATGCCCCGGAGGAAATAGGCAAAGGTATAGGAGCCCCGATCATACTCTCAATCGGTCCACATCACGTGTGGTGTTGATCAAAGTGAAAAGACACCGTAGAAGAGTTATCGCTGTGAAGCGACCTCGAATGATCATCGGGAACAATCGTGGCGAACGCGATCCACGATTACGACATCATCGAGGCATGGGCTCACTCAAAAGCCACTCATAGCATCTCGCTCAAAGGACTGAGCAGACGATCCGCCTTTGAGCGCCTCCGTGGAACTCTAACAAGGATCGGCGGTAGGGGTAATATTCGCCATGCAAGGCTTTGGCGGCTCCCCTCAAACTCCATACTTGTGATAAATCTCCAATCCATCGGCGTCATCATCACCCTCATGATCTAGCGAGATGGAGTGGTGAGTCGATGAAACCATCGCTCGAGACAATGCCACGAGGTAACCCGGGGACAACGGCGGGGAAGGATGGAGAAGAATGCCCCGAATCCCCACTCATGCACTCAGCTCTATAGTCGGGATGAAGCGCTGGTACATGGGTGAATCTTGAACCAATTCCCTCGAGGTACATGTAAAACACGGAACTGCATGAAATGCGAAATCAACATCAAAACCCTTTGCTCCTCATGATAGGAAAGAAGGAAGATCAAAGTCTAACACCATACCTCGTTAGCATGCAAATACATCGATGGATGTACGCTCAAATCACCCAATGACTCTGGGTTTGCCACACGAATACTCGGGAGCTCCCTACGAGGGACATATATGCGAGGAGGCGGGATCCTCGATTGGAATATCCACCTCCTCGTCCTCGGCGTCAGCACATCTACGGACGGGGCGAATCACGGCCTCCACCAATAAGCGAAGGTTGTTTCGTGAGCGAGGGGACGAGGCACTTGAAGCCCTCCGTCAGTGCGCTAGAAGTGGTCTATGGGAAGCTGCTTTCGGTGATCTGGATCCATAATATATGGACAACAAGTCTCCAAATCACCTCAAAAAGGGTGTGGTATTTCTTTACCTAGAGTTTTATAGAATGCATTTTATGACTATATGCATGCATGCATTTACTTTAACATACAGTAGAATTAAAATGCATGACTACCCAATGCCTACATTTTGAAAAATTTTGCCATAGTCCCCTTTGAAAAGAAGACTATCCACATGCACATAGGCATGTCTAGGTGGCCATTCAGTAGCACACCTGCCCCAAAGTCATATACATAATATATGCATCAAAAATCAAAATCATACATACATAAGGTTAACCTCAATATCAGGAGTACTTTGCCTTTCTACCTTTGCTCATTGGACCTCAAATAGGACAAAAAATAGCAGAAAAAGGTGCCAATTTGACTGTCTAAAAAGTCAAATTTATTCACATCATTATGTTCAGCATGGTTTAATACTAACATTTACTATGTTGAATATTTTTTATCAAGTCATTTATGCATACATAATCACTACTATGTGTTTAGATGCATTTCATGCTATAACTCGAAATTCAACGGATAAAAACTAGAAAAAATACATGCATACGTTACCAGGATAGTGCAGAACACTTGTACGGTGATAGAATTTGCAGAAAATAGCCCGAACTCAACAGATCTGAAGGAGGCTCACGGATTTCCCTTCACGCGCAAAACTGAAAATGACTTGTGAGACCAACCTGCTGGATTTTATTATCCACGGTTGGCCGCAAGCTCACCTGCGGCTGCAGTAGGTGCACCTACGGCACCCCTATGTGGGTCCCACCCCTTCGGCTCGGTCCAGTTCGAGTTGCAAAGGAGTTCTTGGGGACTAGAAAGGTCAAATCGAGAATAAAAACGCCACGCGATTGAGCAAAGCATACAATCCTGGCATTCTCAGGTAAAACCTTGAGTCTGCACATCACTCATTGGTAGTCACCCGAACACGAGGTATACTCTACTAATGATCTCATTTGTTACAAACCACATCCGTGATACCTTATCTGAGTTCGATGTCATGACTCGGATCATTACCTAAATGAGTCCCCGAAAATTCTGGCGTGGGGATTCTGATGTGAGTCCCCGACGGGGGTTACAACGTGAGTCCCTGATGGGGGTTACAACGTAAAGCCCCAGCAAGGGATTACAACGTACATTTAAGCCGTTGACACACATATCAGCGAAGGTCAAGACCTCTTAACGTTACCGCAACTGATAGCAATTAAACCTATCAGAGCTCTAGAGCTATTCGAGGATTTCATGTTTTATTGCTCATATTCCCCAGCAGATCCCCGGCGGGGGTCACAATGCAATGCTCCATTGATCAACACGACAGTGAAGGTCAAGCAACCTTGACAATCTACTCAAAGAGCCTCAACCGCTAATTCACAAGTCAGTGAAGGTCAAGCAACCTTGACAGTATATCCCACGGGATTTTTCAGCCGTTGATTCACATGTCGGTGAAGTACACGTCAACGAAGGTCAGGCATCCACAGCGGCATTTCTTTGTTGGCGATGAATCCAACAGAATCGTGACATATTCTGGCAATACTAACCAGGAGAGGTCAACGTTATCAAAGAAGATAGATGATGGAATATGTTATACACATCCTCAAATAGATCAAGCTTTATCCCCACAGATCTCTTACCCATAAGAGGTACATCTTCAGGATCAAGTCGTTATCAAGAACACAAGAATTTGGTGATAACTCCAACATCAACATCCTAATAGATTTGTCTTATACATCAAATCTGGTCAGCATTGCCAATCCCCAATTGAAGCAATAGGGATCCAGCAATCATCCCCAGCATGTTGGGCTACAACCCCGTACACATACATCATACATTTGCATCATTTTGCTACCCATAGTACAGTGTTTGTCTTGTTGCGTTTCAAGTGTCTAGGATTCTTTATCCTACCCATGCATCGCCATACATGAGTATGATAAAGAGGGTCATCTGTAGACACTCAAAATTTTCTGTACTACACTCATCACTAACATTGCGGGAGGATAGATTTCGTCTTTTAAGAGGAACCACGAAAAGACAATCCATATCCATCTGGGATACTACGGAAGTTGACATAAACCCGGATCACACTCTGGGAGTAACAATTCCAATCTCGGAGATAACCCCGAGGCGTGCAGATACAATACCGGAACACACACCGGAGAAGACCGATTAATCTTGGAGATAACCCCGAGGTATCCAGTCTCAGTCCCAACTATGGGAATAGCCACCAACCTTGGTGATAACCCCAAAGAAGGTAGTTTCGGCGATAACCCCAGAAATACTTGTTTTAAATGCGACCAGCTTCAATCTCGGCGCTTACAATGAGATACATTGTACCAACCCGACGATAACATCGGGAAGACAGGCACACCTCAAATATAACAATAAGGACCTTTAACAATTACGGCGGTCAATCTCGGTGAAGTCGAGCAGCGTCGCTTTATCATTAATCCGGCGATAACACCGGTGAGGGGCAACATCGTCATCTCGCCAACGCGATGCCACACCACGTCATCTCAAACATCTCTGTGCAACGATGTCCCACAAGACTAACCAATCCTGAGTGACTACTGTGCGGGGTAACAGATGAAAGTTGAAGCTTGAAGACCGGAGGGCACCGTCCCATCATCAATGACTTCGTACAAACTTTGATCCCATGACATCGTACAACTCTCGACAACGGCGATCAAAATAGGTCTGTATACCTCAAGCGGATGCGAATTGCACTTCTTAAAGTTCGAGTGGACATTACGATTGCACGAGAGTGCACGTGCTTGAGACGACCGGGCAGAAAAACTCGGGCCCACGGGTTGCCTCTAGTACACTGCGGGCTCATTTGCAGTACATCTCTGACTAAATCGTCTATAAATAAAGGGCTTGGGCTGCCCATTTTGAAAAAAAAATGGCGAGGAAGCCCTGCCCAATTTGCTCTGCACTCACCCCATGCAGTGTACTTTCTCATTTTAAACACCTGTGAGCTCATATATAGCCCTTTTATACCTACAAAAGCCAGTGTTTACCCACTCTAAAGATATAGAAGTCTTCTTTGGCAGTCAACTGTAAGCCTTCTCATACACTTTAGAGTCTTTCTCTTCATCTCTGCACACACCCTTCTTCACGTTGAGAGTCGCGTTGTGCACATTTGCCCGGACTTTGATCTGTGGTTTTGTTTCAGCTTGTGTATATATATATATATATATATATATATATTGACTAACATTATCGAGTTTTGCCTCGATTGAGCCTGAACTTGATCCGGAGCATTTATTTATATATATATATATATATATATATATATATATATATATATATATATATATGCATATATTAGATGTGTGTAGGCTCATCGAACAAAGTTTGACATACAGTTAATATATAATATATATATATATATATATATGAACCGTGTGGTCTTGGGACTCTCATTCGATGAGCCTAGATTTTACATCCGAATGCGTTTACTCTGCTTTATATATATATATATATATATATATATATATATATATATATATATATATATATATATATAGCGTATGGTGGGACTACATTCGATGAGCACGGATTTTACATCATATATTGCGTTTACTCTACTTTTGTATATATATATATTTTTATATATATGAACTATTGTTGAACTACATTCGATGAGCACAGATTTTACATCCAAGTGCGTTTATTGCTTTTTTATATATATATATATATATATATATATATATATATATATATATTAAATCTACTGGAGTTTCCTTCGTGGCAGTTGATCGCTTTTCTGACTTTATTTACATTTTGTCACTTTGGAGTTTCCTTCGTGGCGGTTTGGGTTATATTATTCTGACTTCATTTATGTTTTGTCACTTTGGAGTTTCCTCCGTGGCGGTTGATACTTTTATGACTTTATTTACATTTCGATCCCTCATGGAGGTGCTTCGTGGTTGGTGATCTGCTCATATATATATATTCTGATTTTTATATATATACATGCTTATCGCTTTCATACAAATTGTAGTATCTTGTGCGCCTAGGAATCATGTGATCACAGATTCAGCCTATTGGATCTAGATTCGGTTCCCGTGATGGACATTTTCAGCTGTAAGTAGCTTGTAAATTATTCTGCGATGTTTGAATTTCCTCAGATGGTTTCCATACCCACGAAGAAGTCGACATTATTTTTGTACATTATTTTTGTACGGATGCCTCGCATTCGTAAAATAAAATCAATCAAGCCGAACACTTAATAAAATGGGAGTGTAAAAGGTATTAATTACTATTGAGCATCAAACCTCTTTTATAAAACATCACTGCCATATCTTGTTTAAAATTGAGTTTTTACATAAATTCAAACCCTGCGTATATAGGTGCGAACGAGGCCTCGTACTACTTCCAAATAACATCACATTGACCCACACACACATACATTCAGATAATACTTTCTTGAAAAAGCGGCGGTAGTGTGAAAACACAGATGTCGGGGGGTGCCTAACACCTTCCCTCCGCATAACCAAGTCCCGGACCCTAATGAATCTCGGTTTCACAGGACTTGGTTTAGCGATGTCACATCTTTGGGTCGATGTGCAAACCTTTTCTCGGTTGTGTTGGTACAACCATTTAAAAAACCAATGGCGACTCTTAACAGATCCATCGTCGACATTATACATGTCGGACCTTTTTCACTTGTTTTTTCAAACAAATCTCACCTAAAATGAGAACACCAAAGAACAAGTAACGGAAAGGGACATCTAAAAATCCCGACATCGACAGTGATTTTGGGGGCGAAATGACTATTTTGCCCCTAGCCTATGTTTTCTATAAATAGGAAGCTTAATTTCATTTGTTTAGGATTTTGAAAATCCTACAACACTTGAGAGAGAGAGGGAGGTCAGATGAGAAGGATAAGGAGGAGGAAAAGCCTGCTCGTGTGATAACTTTGTCCGATGGAATGAGATTAAATGAGAATGGTAATCCGAAACCTTGTCTCTTATAATTTTTCTTTAAGTTTTCTACGTTAAAAGTATAACTTAATGAGAATAAGAAGTAAAAGATGTTGGGAATAATTTCATATGGTTGAAATCATTGAGAAAATAAGAAATAAGAATTAGAAGTTTATTTTATAAATTTCTTAAGGAAGTGTAAGATTTTTAATGAATTAGAACGATCCGAGTGGATCATATGAATGAGTAGGTGAAATAAGTAAGGAATGATGTTTTATAACATCAAACTACAAGAAAAAGAAAAATCCTAATCAAAATATCGATTAAAAATAAAGAACAAACGAAGAACCCAAAGAACACGAGAAGAACACGAAGACGTTGTTGATGGTCAAATTTAAAACCATCGTAGGATAATTGTTGTTGATGGACAAGTTTAAAGCCATCGCATATAAGTTAGATGCTTATTGCTTGTGTAACGCCCCCAAATTCAGGTACTTGAAACCCGAACTCGGTGCTTTACGATACCATTTCTATGAGCGGAATAATACTAATAATAATAACAATAATATGAATATCAAACTTATCTTACATTTATCAAAGTCTAATCCCAATTACGCAACCTTTACTATAATTCTTTACATGATATATAACACATATCATTGTCTATATATTATCTAACTATTACAAAAGATACCATTAAACATGCTCTGTTTGCTTTCCTTTTCACTTGTTCTTGTCTGAACCTTCGGGTTGATCATGCCTGGCTGAAAACATTTAATTTAAAGAAAGAATGAGCATTTAGGTGCCCATGAAGTAATAACAATTATGAATATAATTAACTGAAAGAAATAAATGTTTTCTTAGTACATCACTTCTACAACGAATTTATAGTTATGAAGTAAATTGAATCGATAATAATAACATAACAATTATATCTCAAAATTTTGAAACTACGTATTGACAATATATATAGGGTAGTCGACATACTATGAACATTGTTTTAAATTTTTGATAAGGTTAGATGAACTTCATACGCAAACCGTCATCATAACTTACGCAGACGCAGAGGTGTACATCCCATGGACCTGTGTTGATCAATACTACATTACAAGAACGATAGGATCGTTCACTCTGTCCGCCTTGGGCGCATAAAAGTTTTCCCTTGATCGGGATGTTCATACTTAGACTGGAATCCGAACCAAAATAATTTGATTGGATACAAAAAGATTTTAACTTAGTCAATGATATTTCTGAATTTGTGTCTAGCTGGGTCAAATAGCTTAGACAGCTTTATATATATATATATATATATATATATATATATAACAACTATTGCAAACAGCGGTAAAGAAAGGTAAAGAAAGGCTAAACAGCGGTAGAGGCAAGTTTACTGAATTAAGAACATAAGATAAAGAGAGGTAAAGAAAGGCTAAACAGCGGTAGAGGCTAAAGATTCTTCAGAGAAGGAGCTCTGAGTCTTTCTAAGTCTGCCTTACCAAATGAATTCAGTTTCCTTTTATAGAACAAGGAAATGAACTATTTACAATGTTACTATTACATTAACTGAAGTAAAAGTACAAGTAAAAAACATATTACATTTACTAAAGTAAAGTAAAAGGAAAAGAATCTGCTTTCGGTGGAAAAGCAGGCATCTCTTTTAACTAATATGGCCATGGGGCGGATGTACGATCGATTCTTTGCTTTCGGTGAAAAGCGAGAAGATCTTGATGACTAATTGCCGGAGCATGTCTTTGGCTAATTGAGGTCGCCAAGGGCGAGCTAAAGGCGTGATGATGGCTGGCATCATCACATCTACATTAATTGATCAGGAGAAGGGATCCTGAGCGTCTTGAAGGTTGATAGTGCCATAGGGATCACAATCATCATCTTCAAGATTTTGACTGGAATTTTCTTCTCTGGACTGAAGAGAGGCTTTATCTGATTCATCACGTAACTGGTCAAGTCTCATATGAATGGCGTCTGCAAGAAGCCTTAACTGAGAGTTGGAGTAACTAGAAACATGAGTGACTTCAATAGGATCGGGAGGAACAACCGATTTTTCTTTTGATTTTTCAGTTGTTTTTGTGACTGTTTTACTAGAAGATTCACCGGTAATGGCCGTCGTAACTGGAGGAGTCAATAAAGGTTTAGACGGAAATTCTTTTTGAACCTGGCCAACTATTCTATCGACATCAAATTTATCCCACCATTTAATGAGGAAATGGCGAGAGACATGAGAAATAGGAGAAATAACTGTCTGAGCTGTCCTAATACCTATGGACAACGGAGACTGAAATACTGTGACTTCTTGTGGAGATAAAATGACATATTGCCATTTAAGAATCCAAGGGATTTTATATTTACTACAGAATATAAGGAAAACTGGAAGTTCCTCATACTTTGGATGATAATTACTATGAGTACTGAAATGCCCAAGCTGTACTAAGAGAGGATCTGGAAGGATTTCGAAGCACAACCCAAGTCTTGTCCACCAGAGGATGAACCATTTAGGAAATTGACTCTTGAATTTGTGGTCGAACTGTAAAAACCACGAATGACTATGATCTTCATTTTGGTGAAGAAAAATCTTATACCAAGCCTCAATATAATCATAATAGCAATAAGAGCTGGAATGATTAGAAAGGGACCTGAGATCAGAGGGATGACTACCCCAATCGGAAAGATTGAGAACTTTTTTATTGTACAACGAGTGATAAAGAAGTTTAGATTTATCATCGTTGGCATAGATGGGTTTAATGAAGACTGACTCTGTTTCAAGAAGGATATCCTTATAATACACAAGGGATTTATAAGGAGCCAAAGAGAGAAAATGCCATCCAGTAGGAAAGTACTGGGCAGCCAATTTAACTGGGTCATCTTTGGGTTTCATTGGTAACTCAATATGAAACAGATGCTGATCATATTTAGTACGATACTCAGAAGCTGGGTAACTAGGTTTTGATGAGGTTGCCCTCGATTGATTAGCAAAAATATCAAATGCCTCTGGTTGACTAGCAAGAACAGATGAATAGGGCTTAGGGACAGTCCCAAGCACCTAAAATTTATTATGAGTGGTTTGACTAACTGGGTGGGGAACAACAGAAAAAAGGGTTATAATTTTATATATATATATATATATATATATATATATATATATATATCAACATGTGATTAAATACAATGATTATCCAAGTGGGGACACTTGTGTAACCATATATAGAAATTAACGAACATAATATATATCTGAATTACCATATATTAACATGTTGATAACAATGATCGGATATAGAATATATCACAATAGGGTTAATAATATAACATAATAATAATATAATTCTGAAACTTCTTACTCATGTCCATTACATAAAGGAAATGCAAAGGTAAGATACTTGCACGATGTACTTACGATTCAGTAACTTAGTTCATCTTTATATAACACCTATAAGTAATAAGATCATTTGATCGATTAGAATAACATACTATAACATATAGACCGCTTATTGCAATTCGAAGACATAACCTAATCACATTGTCACATATGTTTAACAACCATTGAATCACAAATAAACAAGTATTTAATCAAATTATCTAAGTCCAGATCAATTTCTGAAACATGTCGGTGTACCGATATCTTTATCGGGTAATTATCGAGTCTAAGACTCTATCATGTAGTTCAATATCTGTAAGTATCAGTCATATTATTTTTAAATGACTTATAATAATTTTTAAACATTTATTATAATTTATCACAAATTTTCAAACACCGGAATCATTAGTAAATGATTTAAATATTAAACAATTCTATTATCATTAATATTTAATTAATGTTAAACCATTAATGAAACCATTGCCAAAATATTAAAGTTATTTATAATAACTTAAAATACTTTTAAAGTATTTATATTACCCTTAAATGATTTTTAAAATATTTAAAATTATTTTAAATAATTACCATTAATATTAAAGTATTAATGTATTATTTATCAAAATATTAAAAGTCCTTATTTATAACTTAAAAATATTTTAATTCATTAATATCCTTATTAAATGATTTTCAAATAAATAAAACCATTTTTAAACTATTTATTTAATATAATTATTAAATAAACTTAATATCATTTATTATTAAATTAATATCATTAATATTAAATTATTAATGAAATTATCCTTTAAATATTAAAAGTTATATTTTATAACTTAAAATATTTTTAAACAATTTATTATCATTTAAAATGATTTTATAATATTAAAATCTTTTTTAAACTAATTTATTTAATATAATTATTAAATAACTTTAGCATCATTAATAGTAATATTTTATAACTTAAAATACTTTTAATACATTTATTAATTATTAAATATCATTAATATTCATAATTTAATACATTTATTATTTAATATTATTTTCTATAATTTATTTAATTCATTTATTAAATAACTTAATTATCATTAATATTAATTTATTAATGAAATTTCATCACAAAATATTAAAAGTTACATTTATAACTTAAAAATATTTTAAAACACTTTATTCTTATTTAAAATAATTTTTATAACATTAAAATTATTTTTCTCTAATTTATTTAATACACTAATTAAATAAATTAAATATCATTAATATTCAAATAATTAAAAGTTATTTTTCATAATTTAAAATAATTTTTAAAACCATTTTTGTAATTTTTAGAATTTATTTTCTATTTTTATTCATTTTTCAGAAATTCAGAAAATTAAAATAATTAAATCTGTCGCTGTAGCCTTTAGCGACGCTTTCTGTCACTGTTGGTGTTCTTGAGGCTCAAGAACACTGACAGTCAGTTGCTAAGGGGCCAGGTTTGACCGATCGTGACCCAGTGATCAAGCTGTTTCTGGGAAGGGTCTTGTAATGATCGTGTAGTATTAATGTAATGCTACATGAATCATCAACTAACAGGGTCTAACTACAACATACAAGCAAGATCTGAAGGTCCAAAGTGGCTGTCAGGCCCTTCCTGGGTTTTCTGGGTTACCCAGAAACCCAGGCAGTGCTTGATAGCTACTTTGTGCCTTAATTAAATCGATTTCTGTGTGATGCTATGATGTTCCAATGGTTGCAGTGTGTAGCCAACATATAAGTGAACAGATCTAACATATAAAATTGATCTAACAACAAAAACTATAGAGAGATCCATGCTGGTCAAACGTTGTCAGACGACACGTTCATCTGTTTTCTGGGTTACCCAGAAAACAGAAAACGTGTATGTCTTACCTACTTTGACCAGCCACAGAGTTCATCATACTTGATGTTTAGGAGATTTTAAGGCTTAAACGTGTAGTTCATATACCAACCTTCCACATGAATACAACAAAATCATTAAATCACTTAAAACCTGACAGATACAAGGCTTAGAAAAATCATGTCAGACTCAGATGCACACTTTCTGGGTTACCCAGAAAGTGTTGGTCATGTTCGGTCAACTCTCTTTGACCACTAATAGCTTGCTATATATGCATGATCTGGTCATGATACCAGTTCTAGAGTAAAGTGATCATAACATACTACGAATTTAAACATTTAAACAGCCAAAAACACAAACAGGATGAGATCTACATGGTCTGACATTCGTTGTCAGACCTCGAAAACAAAATTTCCAGATTTTTGAAAAACTTCAATTCTGAGCCTCTAAATGTTATGGATCTAACATCTAGCAACCCAGATCACTTAGTTAGACTCCATACAACATTTATAACACAAAAAACTTAACATCTAACACAAGATTAAAAATCAGATTTTGGTTTTTAAGTTATACCTTTCTTGAACAAATCCTTGATTCAGGGCTTATGATATGTTAGAGGAATTCGTGGGGCTTGCTTTGGGGACTGATCTACTATATTAATTCGTAGGTTAGAGAGGGGGTCTTGGAAGAGAGTTGTGCATAAATGAGCAATAATGTAACATTTTCTCTCTCTAATTCTATTTATACAAGCCTTAGATGCAATGTATTGGCTAAGTTGCTGTTGATTTGCTGAGATTTTTGATCACATGGGTTCCCTAGTGTTGGCCAACAACTCACTACTACAAAACAGTAAATAGACAACGCGAAAAAAACGTTGTGGTTTCAGTCAGGAAAACGTCGTGGTTAAGGGTGTTGTCTATTTGACACCCTTACACAACATTTTAAAAACGTTGTAGTTAAACACAATACACAACGTTTTTTAGGAAAAAATATTGTAGATTTATTTTTCAAAAATTAACAGATGCTTAAAAACGTTGTAGTAGGTATGATTCCACAACATTTTTTGGATAAAAATGTTATTGTTTAGTATATCAGACAACATTTTTAACCAATTTATACAACATTTTTAAAATGTTGTAGATAAAGAAAAAAAAAGGTTATGGTTCACCTATATTACCAATGCACATGCAATGCCATGATATATAGCTAAAAGGTCTAAATTCTCATTTAAATGCATAAATTCACCTCACCTCGAACAATAAATATTTCGCTCACAATCCAATCACTACAGTTTAATAATAAAAGCAATTACAATCAATTAGTGCATCTCCTAGTTTTAGATCCATGAGCCTCACCAGATTAAGAGTTTTCAAATATAGTAGTAGTATTCTATTTTCAATGGAAAGGATTTGATAACAGAAGGCAGACCCTGTATTTTACATGCCCAAAAAAGCCTTACAATATTTACAACTACAAAGAAAGTCAAATGAAGTTACGCATAGATAAACCTATCAGGGTTTTGTCCCACGAATAAGTTGAATTCATGGATCCTGGTTGCCAATTTTCAGCATTCCCATCAAGCCCGAATCATCTGCAAATTTTGCAATGTGTTAATATATTAAAATTTGACTGCGGCTTCTCTAGCAGGTCATGTCAAGCTCCTACACAAGGTTAAAGAAAGATAAAAGAGTAATGTATGATCTCACCACCTTCGGGGTGCTTCTCCCTTTCAGTGTCTTCATTGCTGCTTCTGCAAAAGCCTATGCAGCTTCCCCATCAGCTTCTGCTGCCTCTGCCTCCCTTGCTGCTTCCTCGGCTTCTGCTATGGCAATTTCTGCCTCGGTAACTGCTCTAGCGGCAGCAGCCTCATCTGGAGTCATACTCCTCATCTTGGCTAACTCTGCATCGATCTGAGCTTTAGTAGGCACATCAGCCTCAGCCCTATCAACTTTAGGATATACCACCCTAGGCCTTCCCTCTAGGAGTAACATTGAGGGATGTCTTCTTTTGTCAGATGATGCTGAAGTGGGAGCAATTCTGTACTTGCGTTTTGTGAACTCGCTGCAACACAAACAAGGGGAATATATAAATATATCAATGAAATGTAAAAATTCACTGCAGTAGTCAGAAGATAACATTAGAATTTGGGAGCAAGCTATTTCTGAAGTACAATTTAAGCCAAGACAGAAAAAAATTACTGAAAATGATCCTACAGTCACAAACAAGTACATTTTAGAATATGAATTCCTCATTGCAACAGCAGCAGGCCAACCACGTGCAGCAGACTTCAGAGCATACCACATGCAGCAGAGGCAGACAAATCAGTCAAAGCCAGCAACAAACTAGGCCCTGCCCAAACACCCAAAGAAACCTGCTCTGCTGCAGTACAATCACAACTGACCCTACAATGCATGACAAACATCCCAGAACACTCATCCGCTGCATTTGTTCCTTCAACATAAAATGTGCCAAAACAGCAGTATTTAGATAATCACAAAGGTTAGCTTACAAGTTTATTCAAATCCTTTCTTCAGAGTTCTTAACATTAAACTATTCTGAATTATTACCTGACAATTATACTCAATGCACCAAGAGGGGTCACTAGAACTGCTGGAGCATAAACAGAATCAGAAGAAAGTCACCACAAAGCATCTTATCAAGAAACAAGTGCAGCAAATTCCTGTTACAAAGCCAACCTACAATTTATTAGACATGGAGAGTAATTTAGGCCACGCCACAAGTGACTACATGATTCACATATCACTCGTGTTTTAATGAAGGCAGCGTTTACAGAGAAGAACATAGATTTTCAAAAATATATATATGGCACCTAAACTAGATTGAATTTTCTATAAACAGCAGAGAACCTTTTGGAGTATAACTTAAAATTGACATAGAAATAATTTTAATCAAGAAATTGACAGGAAATGATGCGATAGGTCTGTAGGTAAGTGCACTTAGACTAGACAACTGACTTCTTCTTAGAAAATAAGAAGAAACATATGCTATTGAATACGAATATGCACTTGTGACTTGTACAACTTTGTTTTTATAAATAGTGTAAACACAAAGCTGATGGCTACTAGATAATCCTCCAGCACCCACCAAAATATCTAGTTAATAGTATAATTCTTCAGTCACATTTGTATGCAGCATTGGAGCATATATTAATATACTACAGTAAACGCATAAATTTAGTTCTTATGACGTTACACAAGTGTCCACTGCAAACAAAGATGATAATAAAGCCCACACCTAGCAAAACTAAGGAACATTCTAATTTCTAAAGCACTATTGGTTTGCAGAAATTGATAATGGAATTCATAAATTTTACAAACCTCATGGTCCAAGTCAATTACAACCCCTAATTCCTCCAATACATCTGCACTTCCACAAGCAGAAGAACATATTGGAAGCTAATTTTTAGTTACTCATTGATTGGGTCATGTTTGTATTGAGGTATTCCACACCTACTATAAACAGATCGACTTAGGTTCCGTACCGGTTTAAACAACATAATGAAGCACAAAATATAAATAGAAGGGACAAATGATGTAACATCACTTATAACTGATTTTCCAGGCCATACCTTCCTAACTGCATTGAAAAAAATAAACAATGAATGGAATTAATTATATAAATTGGTAATTTAGCATTAGGTATGGAGGTTTGACACCTACTGCTTGTCCTTTAGCTAATCTGTCCTTTGAAGCACCCATCTTTCCCCTGAAAAGTACAAGATCAGATGATAAAAGAAGTAAACCATCCGCAAAATACCATGTTAAAGCAAGAAAATAACACATTCATGCCAGTCATTATTTTAGTACACAACCAAAAGTGAGTACCCCTTTTCATATGCAAAAATAAAAGAAACAAAAATATATATATATATATATATATATATATATATATATATATATATATAAATCAAACATGTAATGAACTGCCAAATGGAGTATCATGTTCACTATTCCTTCTATATATGTCATCAAACTAGAGAATCCTATAAAACTGCATAACAAAATAGATATAGTTTAGATTATCTGATATACATAGTCTACATAGTATGTTTATTAAACAAATCTTAATTATAACCATTAGCAAAAACAATAACAAACGACATTAAATTTTCAATAACAAATTAAGTAGGCATTCAAGGATTTCCATACATAACCAGCTTTCTGTCATCATTGCTATTCAACCAAACTGCTTGCAGCGAATTGTCCTGATATACAAAAAAACTAGTAAATAGAACAAGCAAGATTTGTTCATCACTTATAAATAGAAGGGACAAGCAAGATTTGTTCATTTATATAGTGCACAAATGATGTAACATCACTTATAACTGATTAAATAATCAAAAATCCAGAAGTGTATATAGGAAGATTAGGAGTACCATTGGTGTCCTCTGTGCATCAGAAAGGCCAAGACTGACTCTGATTTGCTCAATTCTAGTTCGCTTTTCCTTCATTCGAAGGTTCTTAGCACTGAGACTGCTGGAGTTAGGGAACCTGAACTCCTGAGCAAGATTACAAAATTTCAGAGAGCACAAGTTCCAATTTTTCGTCAATAACAAATGCAAGACTTAATGAAGACAAATTATGGAACTATAAAAACCTACAGTTATCGTATTACAGAGGAAAACTCATACAACCCCTAGAAAACAAATCGAATACAGTTACCCGAAAACTCATACAACCCCTAGAATACAGTTACCCGCCGGCTCAGTGCAATTTTCTCCCCTTTGCTGGTGCATACCGGATATGTAAGTTGTAATTTTGCTAAGTCGTTCCTTACAGCAAGAACTCGAGAAAGAGAGAGAAGAGGCTGCCTTGTAAATTAGGGCTTGAGCGATGTTACCGACTTGCCAGGCAGATAGGCCGGTGCCTTGTAAATTAGGGCTTGAGCGATGTTACGGCAGATCGGCCGGTGCAGATGTCGCTCAGAATCTTCTCAACCTTTTCCAAGTTCAGTAATCAGAACACAACCAAAACTACATAACGATAGAAGAAAACTGAAAGAGAAGGAAACTGAAGAGAGAAGGAACAAAAAGAGAGGAAATTGAAGTGCGAACAAACTAAAATCTATGTTTTTTAATTTTAAGGGTTCAATTAGAGCTCCGGGTTTTTTGGATAGACAACGTTTTAAAAAAAATATTATCTAGTTAAAACTAAAAAAATGCTCTTTTAAATAGATAACATTTTTGCATATATATTTACAACGTTTTTTTTTAAAATATTGTGAAAAAAAATACCACAACATTTTTATAAAAAACGTTGTGGTTTAAGTGTTGTTTATTTAGTATTTTGTAGCAATGACTCCACATAGGTCAAGATCTACATTCTAGCTTTAATAATGCAAGGGCAAAGTGGTCTTTTCCATTGTAATTTTAATGACACAATGGTCATTTGGCAAACCCTTAGGGTTTAACCCTTGGGGTTTAACCCTAAGGTTTAGCACAAATCATATTTAGGATTTCCAATTTAGGGTTTGCACAAAAAAAATTTAAAATGAATTTTAGTTTCTAAAAAAAAAATTAGGGTTTTCCTTAAGTAGATTAGATTTCTAATTATCTAAATTAGAAAATTAAATTAAGAATTTACTAATTCTAATTAACCTCGCTAATTTAGCAATTAGGGCACCAATTAGCAAATTAGGATTTATAATATAAATATTAGAATTTCTAGAAATTTAATATTTCTAAAATTTTAATTAGGGTTTTGAATAATTAAGATTCTCCCTAATTAATTAGGGTTAAGTTTTTTTCTAAATAGTATTTATCTTTCCAATTTAGCAATTAGGATTACCCAATTAGCAATTTACCATTAGGAAATTAGGGTTTTAAATTTTTAGCATTTAATTAATATTCCTAATTTATACAATTAGGGTCCTCAATTTGCAATTAGGATTTCTTAATTAATAATTAGGGTTTCCTAATTAACCTTAAATTATGCCATACACAACATAATTCAATTGACACAATTACTACACAGTCTTAAATTCCCAATTGAATTAAAATTAAATAGGGTTAATTAAATTAATGCTAGGGTTTGGTCATAAGATACCATAATTGACCAACATTATCAGTCCCCACATATATAGTACATATTTACGGTGCTGAAATAAAATAATATTATAATAAATATCATTAATCACATAACATAACTACTAAACAGATTTTAAAGTCTCATTTGACTTCAAACTAGGGTTTGTCAGTAACATTAAAATTGTTCCATCAAAACTGATCATCACATTAACCTTACACACATTGCATACATATTTTGTAACACTAACAAATAATAATATAATATTATTATTCTCATTCCTTGATAAAAATCCAAAATTAGGGTTTGGATTTCATATCTGATTTATCTGGAATATATACCTTTATTAATTATGTTAAAATAATTAACTTAATTAATATAAATTAAATTCATATAATAAAATAAAATAGTTATTATAATAATTCTAATAACCATTTCATATATTATTTAAATAATATAAAATCATATTTTCATATAACATAATGAATAAAAACATTTTTACTATAAAATTAATTATTAAAAGAATAAACTTTATAATAGTCAATAATTCTAAAATAAAATTATTTGTAAACATTCATGTAATAAAAATATTTTTATTTATTACATAATTACATAAGTTTTATCTTGTAAAACTCCCTATCCTTAAATAAAAAAAATTTATACGCAAAATTTCTGATTTAATTATATAGAAAATATCGGGTTATTACATTCACCCTCCCTTATAAAGATTCCGTCCCCAAAATTACCGTTTTAAGCCTATACATACCAGGGTACATAGCATACATAATAATTGCAAGTAGATCTCGATCAAAATTGATCGAACTGATCTCTAACTATTCAGCATAAAGCTTATCTATCTGATTAAACGAAAAATTGATTTCTAATAGAACTCAATTTCCTCCTTCAAAATAATTTATAAAATAATTTACTATATATAAGCTAGAAAATAATATATAAGAAAATAAAATTTGTTCGAGTAATACGGGTTGAGTCGTCATCCTCGGTCGCCAGTTTCTTGAGCTTACCGTATTGAAGACGCTTGCGGTTGATTTCATTGGTTTGATTGTTGATGTTGGTCCCGTCGTCGCCAATGTCCTGCTGTCTTTCCTTGTTTTTGCAATCCTTGCTTCCCTTCTATTTCTTGGACAGTCTTTTACCTTATGCTCCATTGATTCATACTTAAAACACACAAACTTTCCCGTTTATCTCTATTCCTTTTATCGTATAGGTGATAATACTATCTTTTTCCCCTCCGTTATCCTAGCTATCACAAACGTTGCTACAGGGTCAGTTGATCCTCTAAATCCTGGCGATCCGAATGCCTTGAAGTCTTTGACGTTCGTCGTTCGATTATCTGGCTGATCTTCCTGCGACTGGTATTTCGTTCTGCATAACTTGATCGTCCATATTCGTAAAATTTTGTATCGGGTCTGGTTGTCCTCCAGCTTTGTTGATAGGTTCTTCTGTCCTTTAGTTTCATTTTCGTCTTGGCGACATTATCATAAATTATTCTTATTAACTTACATTCTAAACCTTATCGTATACGCTTAACATATAACATAAAACTTTCTATTCGAATAATCATGTACTCAAAATATTAGATTTTGAAAATTTGGTTTTCTGCATTAACCAGTACTCATATAATTAACTACTATCTTTATACCAACTTATTTCATTAATCCATCATAGACTCATATTCATAACACTTGACATACCATATCATATATTGCTTTAATCATCCGCTATCCCTTTGTGACTCAAAAGTCGGGAATCACTGCCACAACTTATATAAAAGTTAAGAATATTACCTTATACATACATAACTATCATAGAATCATACCATAGAATTATACATATTCAAGTAATACTTATACTACTTATTTCTTACGCCTTCACTAAGGATCAATTGCTTAGAAATCTATCTATTCCCATTATCTCCAATAATCCATTCACACCTAACTACACCTAGTTCATCTAACTTACAACACATTATGAGTTTAAGAACTCACCACAAACATATGAGTTTAAGAACTCGACATTGACCACATATTCTTTAACTATACTTTACCTATCAGTCATACTATCGTTTCAGGGTCCGGTACTATACTTTCCAAAATAACCACCTCATTGAGGTAGCTTTCAATGTGAGCCTCTATTTCAGCTATTGGCTCGGTTATGGAGATCGGTTTCTTCTTTACAATCTGAGGGTATTCTAATTCTTTTCTATCTGACATCTACCCACCTAAGTTATCCAGATTATCAACTAATATATACACACAACAAATAATGGCTTTATACAATTTATCTTTTATTTTATTTGACAATGAATTTATTCAATTCATCTTCTTTAAAACTCAATTTGTGTTATTTGTATTTTCAACGTTTCCCTCTGTTCTAAGGTTATAGCCTAAGGTCTAACCCACCTAAGGTTTTTAACCCTAAAGCTCTGATACCATGATGTAACGCCCCCAAATTCAGGTACTTGAAACCCGGACTCGGTGCTTTACGATACCATTTCTATGAGCGGAATAATACTAATAATAATAACAATAATATGAATATCAAACTTATCTTACATTTATCAGAGTCTAATCCCAATTACGCAACCTTTACTATAATTCTCTACATGATTTATAATACATATCATTGTCTATATATTGTCTAACTATTACAAAAGATACCATTAAACATGTTCTGTTTGCTTTCCTTTTCACTTATTCTTGTCTAAACCTTCGGGTTGATCATGACTGGCTGAAAACATTTAATTTAAAGCAAGAATGAGCATTTGGGTGCCCAGCAAGTAATAACAATTATGAATATAATTAGCTGAAAGAAATAAATATTTTCTTTGTACATCACTTCTACAACAAATTTATAGTTGTAAAGTAAACTAAACCGATAATAATAACATAACAATTCTATCTCAAAATTTTGAAACTACGTATGGACTATATATATAGGGTAGTCGACATACTATGAATATTGTTTTAAATTTTTGATAAGGTTAGACAGAACTTCATCTGCAATCCGTTATAACTTACGGGCACGAGGGTGTACATCCCATGGACCCTGTATTGATCAATACTATATTACAAGAACAATAGGATCGTTTCACTCTCTTCGCCTTGAAGATAAAAGTTTTTTCCTTGACGGGATGTTCATATTTAGATGAAATCCAACCAAAACAATTTGATTGGATACAAAAAAGATTTTAACTTAGTCAACGATATTTACGAATTTGTGTCTATTGGGTCAAATAATATAGATATACTTTTATATATATATATATACCAACATGTGATTAAATACAATGATTATCCAAGTGGGGACACTTGTGTAACCATATATAGAAATAAACGAATGTAATATATATCCGAATTACCATATACTAACATGTTGATAACAATGATGGGATATAGAATATATCACAATAGGTTAATAATATAGCATAATAATAATATAATTTCGAAACTTCTTACTCATGTCCATCAGATAAAGGAAATGCAAAGTAAAGATACTCACTGACGCTGGCGCTTACATACCTCAGTAACTTAGTTCTATCTTTATATAACACCTATCAGTAATAAGATCATTTGATCGATTAGAATAACATACTATAACACATAGCACTGCTTATTGCAGTCAGCACATAACCTAATAACATTGTCACATATGTTAACAACCATTGAATCACAAATAAACAAGTATTTAATCAAATTATCTAAGTCCAGATCAATTTCGAAACACGCCGATTAAAAAAACTGACTTTATCGGTAATTATCGAGTCTAAGACTCTATCCTGTAGTTCAATATCCGTAAGTATCGTATATATTATTTTTAAATGACTTATAATAATTTTTAAACATTTATTATAATTTATCACAAATTTTCAAAGACCGGAATCATTAGTAAATGATTTAAATATTAAACAATTCTATTATCATTAATATATAATTAATGGTAAACCATTAATGAAACCATTGCCAAAATATTAAAGTTATTTATAATAACTTAAAATACTTTTAAAGTATTTATATTACCCTTAAATGATTTTTAAAACATTTAAAATCATTTTTAAATAATTACCATTAATATTAAAGTATTAATGTATTATTTTTCAAAATATTAAAAGTCCTTATTTATAACTTAAAATATTTTTAATTCATTAATATCCTTATTAAATGATTTTAAATAAATAAAACCATTTTTAAACTATTTATTTAATATAATTATTAAATAAACTTAATATCATTTATTATTAAATTAATATCATTAATATTAAATTATTAATGAAATTATCTTTTAAATATTAAAAGTTATATTTTATAACTTAAAATATCTTTAAACAATTTATTATCATTTAAAATGATTTTTATAATATTAAAATAATTTTTAAAATAATTTATTTAATATAATTATTTAATATATTTAGCATCATTAATAGTTAATAATTAATGAGTTTTATCTTTAAGCATTGAAAGTTATATTTTATAACTTAAAATACTTTTAAAATCTTTATTTTCACTTAAAATGATTTTTCTAATATTAAAATTATTTTAAAACTAATTTATTTAATATAAGTATTAAATAAATCTAATATGATAATATTAAAATATTAATATTTTTCATGACAAAATATCAAAAATTATATTTTATAACTTAAAATATTTTTATATCCTTTAAATTATTTTTCTATAATTTTAAATCATTAATTCTATTTTCCATAATTTATTTAATACATTTATTAAATAACTTAATTATCATTAATATTAATTTATTAATGAAATTTCATCACAAAATATTAAAAGTTACATTTATAACTTAAAAATATTTTAAAACACTTTATTCTTATTTAAAATAATTTTTATAACATTAAAATTATTTTTCTCTAATTTATTTAATACACTAATTAAATAAATTAAATATCATTAATATTCAAATAATTATAAATATTAATGAAAAATGTCCCAAATATTTAAAAGTTATTTTCATAATTTAAAATAATTTTTAAAACCATTTTTGTAATTTTTAGAATTTATTTTCTATTTTTATTCGATTTTTTAAATTTAGGAAAATTAAAATAATTAAATCATCATTGTAGCCTTTAGTGACGCTTTACATCCTTGTTGGTGTTCTTGAGGCTCAAGAACAACGGCGATCGATTCTTAATAAGGCCAAGTTCGACCGACGCGACCAAATGATCCAAGTTGTTTTCGGGAAGGGTCTTGTAATGAACGTGTAGATTAATGTAATGCTACGGGAATCATCAACTAATGAGTCTAACTACAACATACAAGAAGATCGAAGGTCCAAAGTGGTCGTCGGGCCCTTCACAGGTTTTCTCGGGTTACCCGTAAACCCAAGCAAAGGCTTGATAGCTACTTTACTTTGTGCCTTAATTAAATCGATTTTAGTGTGATACTATGATGTTCCAATGGTCATAGTGTGAAGCTTAATGTGACGCCCCAAAATAGGTCCATTCCATCAAACCTATTTCGAGTCGCCAATTACATGGTACGTAAAACAACTACAACTTTATTACAACAATTGTTCAGGCAAAATACCACAACACATATCTTGTGTAGTTTGGATACAATATATACCAACCATGTGACACGTGTCCCAACCGTGGACAAATACCACAAATGATACCTTACATAAAGGTATAGTCAAAAAATGTTTTAGAAATTAGAAACTTTGGGAAGTACTCAAGGAAACCTTCGTACATGGGAGGCCATGCTTCTAGGTTATGATAGATATCATATGGCCACGTAATTATCCTTCGTTGACCTAATAGACCCCTAAAGAAAAGCGAGAAGATTACTATCATATTCTTCCCAATGGTAAGTCTTCTCTTGACATATCATTATCTCCATTGTCTCTAATCGAGAATTATACTTCAAACAAATACCAAGATTATATAGGTAGTGCTCGTAGATACTCAAAGAAGTGGATGAGCACAACCACATCTTTATGATGACACGAGGTTGTATGTCATTAGACATCTCAGACGATAGTGGCAAAACACCCTTCCAAAGTTGAGTTCACCTCACCTCAACAACTATAAACCACCGCTCTATTCCCTGTTATCCCCGCCGACACAAAGAACACTTTTATTACATGAAAAAGATTTGTGAAGCAAAAGGGTGAGCACAACTAGCTCAGTAAAGAATATCATGACTGAAGATAATTAAATTATCAATAGCCTTCATCAAGAATAAATCGTAGATTTAGAACATATGGTAGATGGTAAAACTTTTCAACCATAGTGCGGCAATGAACGAAGCAATCCATTAGAAGAGTCAAATAGACAATAAAGTCTATTATCTTCTCCATGTTAAAAGTCCACCAACAATATTTTATCCCTGTAGCATCAATCAACAGTTCCTTTCCACAATCATATGAATAACTCATAATCATAATTGTGATTCTAAATTTCTCTTCACACCGGTGATTAAGATAATTTTCATCATTGCCTTTACCGAAACATCAAAGATCATGGTTATACCAAACCACGCCTCGCTTATAATCATACTAACAATTTCAACTTCAGACCACGGCCAAAGATATTCATCAATGCACCATCTTTGCACTACAGCCAAAGATATTCAACAACAGTCATCTTCAGACTACGGGCCAAAGATATTCATCAACAATTCATCTTTGCACTCATGTGCCAAAGATATTCCTCATCAAACTCATATTTGCACTATAGGCCAAATATATTCATCAACAGTTCATATTTGCACTACAGGCCAAATACATTAATATCTCAAAGAAATATATAATCATTTCAGAATTATACAAACAATAATTATAATTATGTTGATCAATTCACCTTTGCACTTTAAGCTAAAGATATTCAGTTATAAATTCAATGGTCATGATCATATCAGTCAACAATTCAACTTTGCACTACTGACCAAAGAGAACCCATAGTCATGATCATACCAAAAATCTACCCATCTTTACACTCAAGTGAAAGAGAATTTCAACACCAGGGCTATAAAAATGTTATATATGATAATTAAAATAATATATATAGTTTTAATCTCCAGAGTAATATTCATAAATCAACTATAATTTGGTTAGAAAAAGAAACCAATTTTGTCATGAATAGTAACTCGTGAATAGTAACTAATGAATAGTAACTCATGAATAGTAACCCCGACACAAAAATGTTGAAATTCCACAATAAAATTCATACCAATATTTCGGTATAATGATATTGAAAGAATAACATTTCTTAAACTTATAAACAATTTATTTTAATTGTTTGCACTTTACTAAAATAATGCATTTAATCATTCTAAAATTCCAAACTCATAAGATTTCATCACCAATAACCAAAACCCTCATCAAAAATCTGCATATACCACATATATGATTCTCAAGCCATAAAATCATATTTTCTAATTTTCTTCCTTCACATAACATACTTAATTCTTTTATTCATAACTAGACCATTTTCATGAAAAATACCAAATCAGTTCCAAAAATATTTCTTTTCTGGGATTTAGCAGAATATAGTCCCATATTGAACATATATTTTTCCCGAAATTTTTAAAATACATTTACTATTTTTCATATGGCCAAAACTGCCGAATATTTAGACATTTATCATAAATTATACTTTTATCCAAAAATTCCAAAATTTACAGAGTATACTTCTATCATATACATGTACGCCCAATAAAAATTTCATCAATTTTGGCATTAACCATAAGAAGTTATAATGGTTTTTTTTAAAATAGTCTTTTCCCATAAAATTCATAACTCATCTATACATCCAAAAATCGCTATTTTTGGACACAATCTAGAAAACTCATCAAATTATCCATTCAAATTTTTTTAGAATTTTTGAAGGTCAGAAAAATTACGAAACTTAAAATCATAACAACCCTTAAAATCCCTTACTATCCCTTACCTCAAAAGAGCATCACTCGATCGGATATCGGATGATATGATCAAGAAAACTTCAGATCGAAAAATAGCAACTCACCAAGTATCTAAATACTCACAAAATACACTCGATAATCTAGAGAGAGAAAGAGAGAAAACTTATTTCTGGTGTGATTTTCAATTCTAACTTAGCCCTCTATTTATAGGAAAATGTTAAGACGCCAAAGCGCAGACTTAACTCTAACCTGATGATGGCTTTACTCGCTACTATTCCTACCCACCACATTTGAAAATTCAATTGAGCACATTTCTCACCAACCAAAAGTGGGGCCCACCAATTTTAGAATTTTCCACCAAAATCATTTATAACCTAATTTCCGAATCAGCCACCTCTTAAAATTTATAACAAATTATATGCTCATTTTTAACGGTTCAAAATTTGTGGACATATACTCAACTTATATATGTATAACATATCCAAAAATTACAACGATCCAACTATTCGGATTAAATATTATAACTCACACAATAAAGTCGTAATAATAACCGATTTGATCTTTTAATACCTCCAATCCGACAAAATACCGATAAAACACCTCAACATTAACTCATTCATTTATAACCACATAAATAAACCCATCATTTATATCCACATCAAATAAATATTTCCTTATCATATAAATCAATAATTAATTATTAACAAATAATATTATAAAATCACAATTATGACAACCAGGCCGTTCCCAGGAAAGAGGGGCTTCCGATAAGGATTTCTCTCATCAAGCGCAATTAGGTGACCAAACCTCTCCTTGACAGAACTTTCTAGACTTTGCCAATAATGATATCTAATAATATTATTCCAAATATTATGAATTATTGATCTGATAATGAAAAATACTGTGCAGTGACAATTATTGAAACAACAATAATATAAAATATCATCGCAAAGAATTATTGAATCAATAAAATAAAATATTGAACAAGAATTATCGTAACAATTATTGAGTAGTGCCTTCTTCACGTAAGGATCAATAATTCAACAATATTGCATAATACCGTGTCGCTACTATGCAACCACGCGTATTATCGTATTTTAACCACCGGTATTCCAACAAATGTTAATTAGTAATAACTACGCCGTTATTCAATTTTGTCGCTTTTCTTCTTCCTAAGCAGGTTATCCGTTATGGGGCCCACAAATAGTCGCTACTGGTCGTATAAATATTCCCAAGCGTAAAGAATATTCCACGACCAAATGAATATTCTAGAAAATAATGAATACTTTATAACCACTTGCGTATTTTGAATAAAAAATCATATATCACCCTTAACTTTAACTTTTATCAATTTAACCATTTACTGAATAGAAAAATTGAATACTTTTATTTCATAAAATTCGGGGTCTTACAGCCAACATATAAGTGAACAGTGTGACGCCCCCAAAATAGGTATACATCACCTATTTTGAATCGCCAAATACATGGTACAGAATATAAATACAATCTTAATTATGCAACAAGAGAGCTGTGAGTTTAAATACAAATACTGTCTTCTAGACAATATTCACTCCCAGAAGAAGTCCTCATTACATTTATTGTCACACTATTTAATAGAATAGTGAGGACTACTAGCTAATACTATCATCCGGACCATCACTCCGTTCTCCGACTCGTCCCAGCTACGTTCTCATTCCCTGAAGAGAACAGTGAAAGAAAAGGGTGAGCTCAACTAGCCCAGTAAGAAATATTATGACTAAAATAATGCAGAATAAATTATCATTAGCCTTCAACAATGTTAAACTGATAAAATATAACATCAAGTTTAACTGCAGCGAAACAAGCAATCCATTAAAAGAGTCAAGTAGAGAATAAAATCTACTATCTTTTATGATTTAAAAGGTTTTTCATCACTTTTATCATTTGGGACTCATTTTAATAAATAATTCACATCATCGAATCACCCCCGCACTACGGCCAAGGATATTCTTTAGTATCACGACCACAAATTATCCATGCACTACGCCAAGGACATTCATGTATTCATCAATGGTCATGATCATGCCAACAATCGTCCATCAATGCACTACGGCCAACGAGGACTTTTACCAAATCATTTGTAACATTACGGCCATGATTATATCGAATAATCCCGGTCATAATCATACCAAGTCCATCTATGCATTACATGTGCCACGATGACTTTTTCAAAAAAATATAAACATGAGGATGATGACAATGATATAATAATTTAATAAAACAAGTTCAAGAATTAATTTATTCAGGAACTAATAACGTCCAAGTTGTCAACATGATACTGCTTTGTGCAGTAAAATTCAAGAATACTTAGAAGAATATTTCAATGAAAAGATACTGGATGAAGCGCAAATATCAAAAATATTCCACTAATTTCATGGAGTATAGAAGTTAAAACTTTAACCAACTGAGTATAATAAAGAATGGAATAACAAAAGAAATCACTGCAGCATACGATAAACCACATGACAAAAAAGTTATTCCAATGTAATAATAATTAACGGAATTCAGTCCGGTAAAAACGCATATACAATGGATATTCCAAATGTAATAATAAAAGATGTAATCATGTCCAATGTCCGTAAAAGATTTTAATGCAGATAAAACGCATATAAGATATTCTAAATGTAATAATAAAAGGCGGAATCAGTCCCACGAAAACGCATGCAGATAGGATATTCCAACAAAATAATAACGAATGGAATAACAGAAGAATTTCACCATGTATAGGGTAGCCCGCATATATCGGTTATTCCATCAGAATAATAAATAATGGAATAACATAAGTTCTCTTCATGAATACAAAAGAAATAATACCCCTTACGAGTACAACAAATAATATTCCCTACCTTAAGAAGAAAAGTACTGGATATATGAGTAGTGAAGTAGCCGAATACTTTTCTTCTTTCTCTCTATAGTTTATCTCTCTAGAGTTTCAGTGGATTCGTAAGAAATAATGAAGGAATGAGCTTCTATTTATAGAAAAATGGACTGCATAGTAACTAACTCATGAAGCGGTCCGTATTGATTTACTTTAATCGACTATCCATATTTAAAGAAAAATCTTTTAAATAAAATATAATATATTCTATTTATAATCTAATAAAACGAATAACTTTATAAAAGATTTTACTATGCAAACACTATACATGCACTATGCAACCACTATGCATAATTAAATATAATATATTCTAATTATTGTCTAATAAAACAGATAACTTTATAAAAATATTCTGTTTTATATAAAAAGATTTTACTATTAGCCTAATAAAACGAATAACTTTATAAAAGTATTCTGTTTTATATAAAAAGCTTTTCTGTTTTATTACATTAATAATACCAATAAAACAAAACTGAGTGACTTATCACATAAGCATCAATAATCAATACCGTGTGCTACTATGCAACCACGCGTATTACTGTACTTTTACTACCGAGTAGTTCAACAGTATTAATGGTAAAACTTCTACCGTTATTTTCAATAAAATATTTTCGTTGTTTTCTCAATCCGACAATAATTTTGTTGTGGGGTCCACCAATGATTGTGCCGTCGTATGAATATTTACTGTTTAAAACGAATATTCCCCGACCAATCGAATATTATATAACAACTTGCGTACTTTGCAAAATTTATAAATATTACCCACAACTATAACATTATATCATTTTCACTCCATAATATTCAAAAATAATATTTATAGAAAATTCATCTTTATTCAAAAAGTTGGGGTCTTACAACCTCCCCTTCTTATGAAATTTTGCCCTCGAAATTAGGATATGTACCTGGTATATCGAAGAGGTAAGGATACCTTAACTTCATTTCAGATTCTAACTCCCAGGTCATTTCCTCAACATCGTGGTTTCTCCACAAAACTTTGACTTGAGGTATAACCTTGGAGCGTAGAATATGTTCCTTCTTATCCATGATTTGAACAGGAACCTCTTCATACGTTAAATCTTCCGCTATTTCGTCTGGTTCTAACTCAATAATGTGGTTCGGGTCTTCCACATATTTACGTAACATGGATATGTGAAAAATATTATGAACACGAGACATACTTGGCGATAAAGCGAGTCTATAGGCCACAGTTCCTATTCGATCGAGAATTAAAAATGGGCCAATGAATCGGGGATTGAGCTTTCCTCTCTTTTCAAATCTCGTAACTCCTTTCCACGGAGCAACTCGTAATAACACATGATCTCCTATATCAAATTCCACGTCCTTTCGATGAAGATCAGCATAACTCTTTTGTCAATCTTGTGAGGTTTTTATACGTTGTCGGATCGTTTGAATCTTTTCTGTAGTCATACATACCAACTCTGGTCCTAACAATGTTACTTCACCCACCTCATCCCAGCATACTGGAGAACGACACTTTCTTCCATACAACGCCTCGAATGGAGCCATGCCAATGCTTGCTTGATAGCTGTTGTTATAGGAAAACTCCACTAACGGTAAGAACTTGTCCCAACTTCCCTTGAAGTCAAGGACATAGAGTCTTAATAAATCTTCAAGAGTTTGAATAGTCCTCTCTGATTGTCCGTCCGTCTGAGGATGATATGCTGAACTAAATCGTAAATCCGTGCCCATAGCTTTTTGTAAACTAACCCAAAATCTTGAAGTGAATCTTGGGTCTCGATCGTAAACTATGGATACGGCATACCATGCAATCTTACAACCTCGTTTATGTACATACGAGCAAGACGTTCAAGTGTATAAGTTTCTCAGATTGGTAAGAAATGAGCAGATTTGGTCAATCTATCAACAATGACCCAAATCAGATCATACGCTTTGAAACCTTAGGAAGACCCCAGAACTAAATCCATGGTAATGTGCTCCCACTTCCATTTCGAATTTCAAGTGGTTGCAATGGACCTTTTATACTTGATGCTCGCCTTGACTCGTTGACACGTTAGACACCTTGAGATAAATAAGCGCTATATCTCTCTCTTCATATTGCCCCACCAAAATGTATGTCAAGATCATGATACATTTTGGTAATCCTGAGATGGATTGTAAAGCGGTGTGTTGTGCGCCTTTATCATGATTTTATACTTTAAATCGTGGTCGTTAGGAACACAAAGTCCGGAGTTGACTCAAGTATTCCTTCTTCATCGATTCTTGCTTCCTAAGATAGCACCTTCTTGCACTTCCTTCCTTATATGCATCACCCGTGTCCGTAGCTTGAGCAACTTTAACCTTATCAATTAAAGTCGGTTCTACTCGTATATTCGCCATCATCACGTGGGTCCCTGGAGTCTTTATCTCTATCTTCATCCTTTGCAAGTCATACAAAATGGTCCTTTGCATTGACAATATTGCACTCGTGCCCGCATATGATCTTCTACTCAATGCGTCAGCTACCACGTTCGCTTTTCCAGGATGGTATTGGATGGTATGATCATAATATTTCAACAATTCAAGGCAACGTCGTTGTTGCATGTTGAGTTCCTTTTGAGTGAAGAAATATTTGAGGCTTTTATGATCAATAAAGATCTCCACTTTTTCCCCATACAGGTAATGCCTACAAATCTTTAGTGAAAAAACGACTGCTGCCAACTCTAGATCATGAGTGGGATAATTCGTCTCATATTCTTTGAGTTGTCGTGAGGCATAGACTATGACTTTCCCATGTTACATGAGAACACATCCCAACCCTTTGCCCGAAGCATCACTGTAAATGACAAATCCCTCCGAGCCAGATGGTATTGTCAGAATAGGTGCTGAAATGAGTCTCCTCTTGAGTTCTTTAAAACTCTTCTCATATTCCTCGCTCTAACCGAACTTTGTATCTTTCCGAGTCAGCTGAGTTAGTGGAGTAGCGATTCGAGAAAACCCTTCTACGAATCTCTGATAATAACCAGCTAAACCGAGAAAGCTACGATTTCGGCCATCGATTTAGGTTGCTCCTAACTTTGAATAGCTTCAATCTTTTGTTGGGTCAACAGATATTCCATGACTTGATACCACGTGCCCAAGGAATGCTACCTCCTCAAGCCGTAACTCACATTTCTTCAACTCGCATAAAGCTTATATTCACGAAGCTTTTAGAGTATCAGCCTCAAGTGTTGCTCATGATCTTCACAGCTTTTGTAATAAATAAGGATGTCATCAATAAAGACGACCACAAAGTGATCCAAATATTCCTTGAATACTCGGTTCATCATATCCATGAAGGCAGCAGGAGCTTTAGTCAATCCAAAGGACATGACTAGGAATTCATAATGCCCATACCGAGTTCTGAAAGCCATCTTTGGAATGTCATCGGTTCTAATCTTCAATTGGTGATATCCAGAATGAAGATCAATTTTTGAAAAGAATTTGGCGCCTTGCAACTAGTCAAACAGGTAATCAATACGTGGCAATGGGTACCTATTTTTGATGGTGACATGATTCAACTCTCGATAATCAATACAAAGTTGCATACTCCTGTCTTTCTTTTTCACGAATAGAACAGGAGCACCCCAAGGAGAAGCACTAGGACGAATAAAGCCAATGTCTAACAATTCCTGCAGTTGGGTCTTTAATTCTCAAGTTCAATATGAGCCATTCGACATGGGCTTTTGAAATGGGTTTTTATGTAGGGTTCAAGGTCGATACAAAATTCAATTTCACGCTCTGGGGGTAGGCCAGGAAGTTCTTCAGGGAATATGTCAGGAAATTCATTAACAATAGAAATATCATTCAAAACTGACGTAATTTTGTTTAGATCCGTGACATGAGCTAAGAAGGCTTGACATCCGTTTTTCAATAAACGAATAGTTTTATGGCTTGAGATGACAGTGATTGATTTTAATGGTTTGGTTGCTTGAATTTGCATAATAGGTGGGTTAGAAATATGAAAGGTAACAACCTTACGAAAACAATCAAATTTTGCATGATGTGTAGTTAACCAATCAATCCCTAGAATCACATCAAATGCAAGTATTTTCAAAAAAATAAGATCGACAGGTAACGTGCAGGTACCGATTTGAACTAAACAAGACTTATAAATAGTGGATGTAATGAAGGTTTCTCCCAATGGAGTTTCAACAGATAAGTCAAAGTCTAATTTCTCCGGAGTCAAATTTAAACGTTGAGCGCAAGTAGGAGAAATAAAAGAATGGGTAGAATCGGAATCAAATAAGGTATAGACTTCGCTAGAGTTTATGATAAGCTTACCCGTTTTGACCTCATTCGGGTTCCTTGCTTTCTGGGAGGTCACGACAAATGCTCTCCCTTGGACCACCGGCTTTGACTTTTCCGGGACGGCCTTTGGTGCCTCCATCCTAGCTGAACTTGTCTTCGGTGAATGACAAAATCAGGCTAGGTGACCTTCTCTTCCACAATTATAACACACTTTGGATAGCATCGTGCAGTTTGGATTGATATGTCCCTCCCCTCCGCATTTGAAGAATATGATAGGTGGTCGTTCTCCTTCCTTAACCACGGTTGCTGGTGCTGACGTCTTTTCATCATTGTTGAATCTCCTTTTCTTGAAATATCCATTTTTACTGTCTTGGCCATGATTACCACCGAAGTGGTTACCATTTTCGCATGTTGATTCCTCCACGTTTGTTGTCACCGCTTCGATGACTGATACCACTGGTATTTTCATGCTGCCGCCTGCTTTCTCTTGATTGCGTTGACTCGTTACCGCGCTCCAATAATTGAGCCCTATTTACAACATATGAGTACAAACACAGTTTATGAGAAATAAGATATTGACGTATCTTCAGTTTCAAACCTCTTAAAAACATTCGCATCATTTGCTCCTCATTATCGACCAAATGGGATGCAAAACCGGGATAACTCGCAAATTTAGCCTCAGACATGCAACACTTGGCCATATTGTTTTGTTCCAACTTGATAAACTCCACCTTTTTCATGTGACGAATACTCTCGGGAAAGTACTTGTCATTGAATAGCTCTTGGAACTTCTACCAAGACATCTTGAAAGTGTCAGTCGAGTACGCTTTTACTGATTCCCACCAAGAATCTTCCTCTTCACGCAACATGAAGGTGGCGAAGGAACCTTTGCTCTTCTGAGCATCCCAAGACATCAAATATCTTGGTGATCTACTTTATCCATGCTTCCGCCTTTAAGTGGTTTTGGCTCTCCAATAAACTCCGGTGGTCGGCTCCTTGAACTACATTTAGCGGTGACCGTCCGAGAGTTTCAAAGTGTTTCCACCTACATTTTAGATAGAGCCGCCTCACCGATGTTGCATGAATTGCATAAAGCCTCTGAACAACCCATCATTCATCATTTTGTCAGTGTTGTTGTTTGTATGAGGATTGTCGCCTTCCTGATGCACATTCTCCTGATTATTGATATGTGGAGACTCAACGGTCTCCTGTGCTCCATTGCTATTTTCAACATTGTCGGATGTCATTTTCAGATATTGCCACAAAACAAAGGTTAATTAACATATAACATATTATCCCTATACTCTGATCGACCAATTAAATACCAAATAAACTTAGGTAGGTCATACTAGCGAAGGAATTCCCCGTCTCCCCCCTCCTAGTTCTAGTCTCACATCTTAGTCAGGGATCATATCCCTAAGCTTTGATGCCAACTGTGATGTCCCCAAAATAGGTATACATCACTTATTCTGAGTCGCCAAATACATGGTACAGAATATAAATACAATCTTAATTATACAACAAGAGAGCTGTGTGTTTAAATACAAATACTGTCTTCTAGACAATATCCACTCTTAGAATAAGTCCTCATTACATTTATTGTCACACTATTTAATGTAATAGTGAGGACTACTAGCTAATACTATTATCCGGACCATCACTCCGCTCCCCGACTCGTCCCAAACCACGTTTCTCATTTCTCAAGAGAATAAAGTGAAAGAAAGGGTGAGCTCAACTAGCTCAATAAGAAATATTATGACTAAGATAATGTAGAATAAATTATCATTAGCCTTCAACGGTTGTTAAACCGATAAAATATAACAACATCAAGTTTAATCAAGTAATTGGAACAAGCAATCCATTAAAAGAGTCAAGTAGAGAATAAAATCTACTATCTTTTATGATTTAAAAGGTTTTTCATCACTTTTATCATTTGGGACTCATTTTAATAAATAATTCACATCATCGAATCACCCTCGCACTACTGACTAAGGATATTCTTTAGTATCACGACCACAAATTATCCATGTACTACGGGCCAAGGACATTCGTGTATTCATCAATGGTCATGATCATGCCAACAATCATCCATCAATGCACTACGGCCAATGAAGACTTTTACCACATCATTTTGTAGCATTACTACCATGATTATACCAAATAATAATCCTCGTCATAATCATACCAAGTCCATCTATGCACTACAGTGCCATGATGACTTTCAAAAAAATATAAACATGAGGATGATGACAATGATATAAGAATTTAATAAAAACAAGTTAAATAATTAATGTATTTAGGAACTAATAACGTCCAAGTTGTCAACATGATACTGCTTTGTGCAGTAAAATTCAAGAATACTTAGAAGAATATTTCCATGAAAAGATACTGGATGAAGCGCAAATATCAAGAATATTCCACTAATTTAATGGAGTATAGAAGTCAAAACTTTAACCAACTGAGTATAATAAGGAATGGAATAACAAAAGAAATCACCATGCATGCGATAGAATCGCATGCAAAAAAAAAGTTATTCAAAAATGTAATAATAATTAACGGAACCAGTCCCAGTAAAATGCATGCATCCAACACAGGATATTCCAACAGAATAATAAAAAGCGGAATCATGTCCCCGGCGTAAAATGCATGCATGTGATATTCCAAATGTAATAATAAAGAGCGGAATCAGTCCCGGCGTAGAAACGCATGCATGTGATATTCCAACAAAATAATAAAGACTTTTAATCAGTCCGATGTAAAAGCATGCGATATGATATTCCAAATGTAATAATAACGAATGGAATAACAAAAGAATTTCACCAAGTATAGGGTAGCTCACGAGATATCTAAGTTATTCCAATGTAATAATAAATAATGGAATAATGTAAGTTCTCTTCATGAATACAAAAGAAATAATACCCCTTATAGTACAACAAATAATATTCCCTACCTTAAGAAGAAGAGTAATCGGGATATATGAGTAGAAGAAGTAGTAATACTTTTCTTTCTTCTCTCTATATTTTATCTCTCTAGAGTTCAAAGTGAATTCGTAAGAAATAATGAAGGAATGAGCTTCTATTTATAGAAAAATGGATGAATAGTAACTAATTCATGAACGGTCCAGATTGATTTACTTTTAATCTGATTTTATCCATATTTAAAGCAAAATCTTTTAAATAAAATATAATATATTCTATTTATAATCTAATAAAACGAATAACTTTATAAAAGATTTTACTATGCAAACACTATACAGGCACTATGCAACCACTATGCATAATAAAATATAATATATTCTAATTATTGTCTAATAAAACAGATAACTTTATAAAAGTATTCTGCTTTTTATATAAAAACATTTTACTATTAGCCTAATAAAACGTAATAACTTTATAAAAGTATTACATTTTTATATAAAAAGCTTTTTCTCTTTTATTACATTAATAATACCAATAAAACAAAACTGAGTGACTTATCACATAAGCATCAATAATCAATACTGTGTGCTACTATACAACCACGTGTATTACTGTACTTTTACTACCGAGTAGTTCAACATTATTAATGGTAAAACTTCCGTCGTTATTTTTAATAAAATATTTTTGTCGTTTTCTCAATTCGACAATAATTTCATTAGGGGTCCACCAATGATTGTCTTGAAGTCGCATTTAATATTTCCTCGTTTAAAACGAATATTCTCCGACCAATCGAATATTATATAACAACTTGCGTACTTTGCAAAATTTATAAATATTACCCACAACTATAACATTATATCATTTTCACTCCATAATATTCAAAAATAATATTTATAGAAAATTCATCTTTATTCAAAAAGTTGGGGTCTTATAAACAGATCTAACATATAAAATTGATCTAACAACAAAACAATAGAGAGATCCATGCTGGTCAAACGTTGTCAGATGACACGTTCATCTGTTTTTTGGGTTACCCAGAAACAGAAAACGTGTCTGTCTTACCTACTTTGACCAGCCACAAAGTTCATCATACTTGATGTTTAGGAGATTTTAAGGCTTAAACGAGTAGTTCATATACTAACCTTCAACATGAATACAACAAAATCATTAAATCACTTAAAACCTAACAGATACAAGGCTTAGAAAAATCATGTTAGACTCGGATGCACACTTTCTGGGTTACCCAGAGAAAGTGTTGGTCATGTTCGGTCAACTCTCTTTGACCACTAATAGCTTGCTATATATGCATGATCTGGTCATGATACCAGTTCCAGATTAAAGTGATCATAACATACTAAAAATTTAAACATTTAAATTGCCAAAAACACAAATAGGATGAGATCTACATGGTCTGACATTCGTTGTCAGACCTCGAAAACAAAATTTCTAGATTTTTGAAAAACTTTAAATCCGAGCCTCTAAATGTTATGGATCTAACATCTAGCAACCCAGATCACTTAGTTAGACTCCATACAACATTTATAACACAAAAAACTTAACATCTAACACAAGATTAAAAATCAGATTTTGGTTTTTAAGTTATACCTTTCTTGAACAAATCCTTGATTCAGGGCTTATGATATGTTAGAGGAATTCGTGGGGCTTGCTTTGGGGACTAATCTACTATATTAATTCATAGGTTAGAGAGAGAGGGGGTCTTGGAAGAGAGTTGTGCATAAATGAGCAATAATGTAACATTTTCTCTCTCTAATTCTATTTATACAAGCCTTAGATGCAATGTATTGGTGATTCTTCATCACGATTCTTTGAGATTTTTTGATCACATGGGTTCCCTAGGGTTGGCCAACAACTCCACATAGGTCAAGATCTACATTCTAGCTTTAATAATGCAAGGGAAAAGTGGTCTTTTCCATTGTAATTTTAATGACACAATGGTCATTTGGCAAACCCTTAGGGTTTAACCCTTAGGTTTTAACCCTTAGGGTTTAACCCTAAGGTTTCGCACAAATTATATTTAGAATTTCCAATTTAGGGTTTGCAAAAAAAAAAATTTAAATGAATTTTAGTTTCTAAAAAAAATAAATTAGGGTTTTCCTTAAGTAGATTAGATTTCTAATTATCTAAACTAGAAAATTAAATTAAGAATTTACTAATTATAATTAACCTCGCTAATTTAGCAATTAGGGCACCAATTAGCAAATTAAGGTTTATAGTATAAATATTAGGATTTCTAGAAATTTAATATTTCTAAAATTTTAATTAGGGTTTTAAATAATTAAGATTCTCCCTAATTAGGGTTAAGTTTTTTTTTCTAAATAGTATTTATCTTTCCATTTTAGCAATTAGGATTGCCCAATTAGCAATTTACCATTAGGAAATTAGGGTTTTAAATTTTTAGCATTTAATTAATATTCCTAATTTATACAATTAGGGTCCTCAATTTGTAATTAGGGTTTCTTAATTACAAATTAGGGTTTCCTAATTAACCTTAAATTATGCCATACACAACATAATTCAACTGACACAATTACTACACAGTCTTAAATTCCCAATTGAATTAAAATTAAATAAGGTTAATCAAATTAATGCTAGGGTTTGGTCATAAGATACCATAATTGACAAACATTATCACTCCACACACATACAGTACATATTTACGGTATTGAAATAAAATAATATTATTATAAATATCATTAATCACATAACTAACTACTAGACAGATTTTAAAGTCTCATTTGACTTCAAACTAGGGTTTATCAGTAATATTAAAATTGTTCCATCAAAACTGATCCTCACATTAACCTTACACACATAACATACATATTTTGTAACACTAACAAATAATAATATAATATTATTATTCTCATTCCTTGATAAAAATCCAAAATTAGGGTTTGAATTCCATATCCGATTTATATCGGCATATATAGCTTTATTAATTAAGTTAAAATAATTAACTTAATTAATATAAATTAAATTCATATAATAAAATAAAATAATTATTATAATAATTCTAATAACCATTTCATATATTATTTAAATAATATAAAATCATATTTTCATAGAAACATAATGAATAAAAACATTTTTACTATAAAGATAATTATTAAAAGAATAAACTTTATAATAGTCAATAATTCTAAAATAAAATTATTTGTAAACATTCATGTAATAAAAATATTTTTATTTATTACATAATTACATAAGTTTTATCTTGTACAAATCCTCATCCTTAAATAAAAAAAAATTATTTGCAAAATTTATGATTTAATTATATAGAAAATATCGGGTTATTACAGCTTGGTTAAGAAAGGTAGAAACGTTCATGAAGAACATATTAAACTTAGCTATAACGAAGTTATGGCAAAAATTTTGTAAAGACGAACGAGAATTAGAAAGTTAGTAAATGAACCCGAAGGTGTTGGGTTTTATAAGGAAAGTAAGGGGATGTAGAAAACGTGAGTCGTGGACTCAAGAACGAACGAGTTCCGAGTTCGAATGACCGAATTACGAAAGAACAAACGAAGAACTTTAAAAAACGTAAAACGAACGAAGGACGAAGATCAAATCAATCGAATGGCACATAAGATAAGGAAGAGAATGCCTTTGGAATAATCTCGTTCCGAGTTATAATGAAGAAGTTATGGGATTTCAAAGTACGCGTCTCAAACTTGATTCTAGACTTAGAAATTTTTTTTAGGTTTTGTGCTCGATGCCGCAGCGCCAGCTGTGCCTTGGGAGGCGGTGACGCATCATGAGCTTGGGCCATCAGCTACTGCTGAGTGACGCCGCATTACGAAGAAAAGGGAAGGACCTGGCGCCGCAACGCCGGTGCAGGGCAATGCCGAGAAATGAGATTTTTATTGCTCAATTACTGGGGGATGTGCAAGAAAGAAATATGAACATATAGTTCACTTAATGTAACACTTAATCAAGTGTTTTAAATCTTGAGTAAAGGTTGAACGGAAAGATTAAACGAGATTAAAAGACAAAGAATGTAAACGCGGGTAACGGAACCGATGTCCTGGGACCGTAGTCGCGATGAATCGAACGTGTGGGATTGCTATGATGGTGATTCCTTAGATGTTGAGTGACGAGGATGATGTATAACATTTCGATGTTATGATGTCATAATGAGAGTTATGTGTAAGCGTATAGACGCGGTGAACGCAATGCAGTTGCGATAAACGATCGATCTTAGCATACAACGAACCGTATGGCTTCGACATTAAGAAAGAATAATGAACATAGGGTTCATGGGGTGGATAACGATGGAAAGTAATTAAAACCTTGAGTAAAGGTTGAATGAGAGATTTAGAGATGAACAATGTAAACGTTGAATACGTAAATGATTCTCGTGAATCGTATTCGCGTCAGACGAATGTTCTAAGTGTACAATGATTGTATGACTTAAACGTTAACGAAGGTAGTAAGTAAGATATGATTTATTAAGAAAGTCGTAACGAACGGTAATAAGAGTAATGAAAGCCGGATGTAAGTCGGATAAAGAATGTTAGAATAAAAAGTAAGCGTTAACACTTTAGACGACGTGAGGGTTGAGTGTACGCGAATATTAAACAGGCATAACCTACACCACATGTATGGTTTGATCGTAAGATAATGAAGACAAGTACGTATAACGTAACTAAGCCGAGTTAATAATTATAACTTGGATAACGTTCCGAATCGAATGAACTGGACGTTGTAAGATATGAATAAGTTAATATAAAATGTTTAACGCTGTGACCACATAGTATCGACGTGGAATGATTGTTTTGAGTATACAAAAGACTGTATGACTCAGACGATAAAGAATTAATCCTGAGGTATGGCATTTAGTTGTCAGAAATCCATAAGAAATAAGAAGTTGACTTAACGAACGTTATAGTTTAATGGTTCGGATAAGTTAAGATAAGTTAGGTTGTGGTACAGTTGTAACCTTTGATGGTTGACATATGGGAGTTGGGCTAAACAATTCCTTCAGAGAGCGAAGGTATATACGAAACAGGCAATCGATCTAACTCATTGTTGTGGGCAGTGTAGATGAGACAGGGTCTTCTTTGTTGGTTGTTTGTGGGAAACCACTCAGAGTACCATATGGACTACTAGCAGAGACGCGATGTATGCTGAGTCCTAAAGAAGTTATAAGAAGACGATAAGAATGTAAAACATCAAAGATCATGATAGTATGAGTTAAGACATCTCCGTATGTCATGAAGCCGTAAACCGGTAGTAATAGAAGTTAATTGCGTAAACTTATATTGCAGGAATGCGAACCCTAAGAAGTAAAGTTAAGTAAACAAATGCGTAAATTCAAGTATATGACTAATTGGTGTATGTATTATTTACTTATGTGCTATATAGGGATGAGAATGAGCAGTTCAACGTAAGCTTTAGCTGTGAGTAAGGCAAGTTTCCAAACTTTATTCATATTCTAAATGAATGTTAGTTTCTTAAACTTCTCAGATGTTGAACTTGAGAAGTTCTGTCTTTGTGTGAATGTGTGATATTTGTACAAAGTGGTAGAACGTATGAGGCCTTGTTCCACAATGTGAACACTTCGGTGTTTCTATGAGATGAACTGTTCTATGATTGAACTATTCAATACGAGTATGTTCTGTTTATACATGAACCGTTATTGTTAAGTCTGTGCTAATGATTCTAGCCAGACAGGATATGTATGGAAAAAGGTAGAAGAATGAAATTAATTTAAAGAGTATACGATGAATGTTTTACAATGATAGGACTCGAGATTATTCCTATTGTTCAAGCTGCTTCATAACCTTTGTTCGGTTATTGAAGTCTTAAAAGAATGTTTAAATTCTTGAAGTTGTTTGTTCAACTACTATGACTTGCTGGGAAATTGAATGTTCACACTTGCTTTAAATAAAAACATTTTCAGCGACCGATGTTAGAAAGAACTTAAGGATTTCGTAAAGATCAAGCTGATCGGTATCCAGATGAAGTGTCATTCAGTATATGAATGAGCGTGAAGATCAAGCGAAGACTTGTAAGGTAAAATAGTGTAATTGAACTATAGAATAGTTTAATGAACTGATATGTATCCTTGGTGGCGGATGTAAGTCACTCTTGTAAGATGTAAAGATTAATGTAATTATCATTATTTGTAATGAACGAGGTTATAAGGTAATAGAACCTGGGGTTTGAGAATGTATATTGTTATATTTAGCTATATAATGATGTATGTTTAGTAAGAAGTGGGACCGTGACGTACGGAACTTGAATGTGAAAATAGACCGGATTTTGGGGTGTTACATGCTTTTTCTGTTAGGCATCCGAGCTGTTCGCCAGAGTATTCTGCGTGGATGGATACTGAGTCTTCATCAGTCGCGGCAGTATCCACAGTGCCGAGTAGTGTTCAGATGATGTAGAGCCCATGGAGGACATTGATTCCCACATCGAGGATGAGCCATCTACTGGGTTGCCAACATCTCCTTTAGATTCTCATTCTGAGTCACCAAATACATGGTACATAAATCAAATACAAACTTTTTTTATACAATACGACAATAACGCATCTTAGAGTTTTTACATGAATATTATCTCATGACAATATTCAAACTCAAATGGAGTCCTCATTACATTTATTATCACACTATTTCATAAAATAGTGAGGAATACAATAGCCACCATCTCGGATCATCACTCTGTTCCCCGACTAGTCCCGGCTAGGTTCTCATTTCCTGAAGAGAATAATGAAAACAAAGGGTGAGCTCAACTAGCCCAGTAAGAAAAATATTATGACTAAGATAATGCGGAATAAATTATCGATTGCCTTAAACATGGTTAAACTGATTAAATATAATAAACATCAAGTTTAACTGCAGCGGAACAAGCAATCCATTAGAAGAGTCAAGTAGAGCATGATATCTACTATCTTCTATGATTTAAAAAGTTTATCATCAATTTTATCGTTGAGACTCAGCTTAATAAATAAACTACATCATCGAATCATCCCTGCACTACGGGCCAAGGATATTCATGTAATTATCAATGGTCATAATTATACTGAATAATCCCCGGTCATAATCATACCAACAATTGTCCATCAATGCACTACATGCCAATGAGGATTTTTACCACATCATTTTTAACATTACGGTCATGATTATACTGAATAATCCCTGATCATAATCATACCAATCAATAGTACTTCTATGCACGTAAGCCACAGATGACTTTTATCACAATATAAGTATGAGGATGATGACAATGATATAAGAATTCAATTTAAAGAAAGTAAATGATAAATTTTTAAAAATTTATAACCTAATTTATCCAGAATTCAATAATGTCCAAATTGTCAACATGATACTGCTTTGTGGAGTAAAATTCAAGAATAATATTGTATCAAAAATGATTTGGACAACAAAAAAATCATTTTTTATCATGAATAATTCCCCGAGTGAATAGTACCTGAGTGAATAGTACCCCGTGAATAGTACTTAACGAATAGTATTCCGTGAATAGTACTTTATGAATAGTACTCATAAATAGTACTTTGTGAATAGTACCCGTAAATAGTACTTTGTGAATAGTATCCCGTGAATAGTACTTTGGGAATAGTACCCCGTGAATAGTACTTTATGAATAGTACCCTGTGAATAGTATTTTGTGAATAGTACCGTAAAAATGAATACTACTCATGGACAGTACTCCGACATGAAAAGATTAAACTTTAACAAGAATGTGTAGAAAATATCCTTGTGAAATGATACTAGATGAAGGGCAAATTTGAAGGATATTCTACTAATTTCACGGAGTATAGAAGTAATACTTTAACAAAATGAGTGTATAATCAGGAATACGAGACAAAATAATATTACTCACATATTATAGAGTATGGAAGAAAATATTATTCCTATAAATACTGAACAAAATAATATCCCTTACGATTGTTGAACGAAAATAATATTTCAACGAATATGGAACGAAGATAATATTCCTTACGAATATTGAACAAAATAATATTCCATACGAATATTGAACGAAGATAATATTCCTTACAAATACAAAAAAATAATATCGTAAGCGAAGATGAAATAAATAATACCCCTTACCTCAGAAGAAAACTGGATACTGGAATAGTGAAGTAGTAGACTTCTCTTCTTCTTTCTTTCTATAGCTTCTCGCTCTATAATTGCTCTTGTGAGTCTTAGTGAATTTGTGACAATGAAAGAAAAATGAGCTTCTATTTATAGGAAAACATAGTTTTGATAATTACACGTTTTGGGGCTCAAAATATTACAGTATAATACCTTCATTTTTAATTTAGTCCTGCAAGTATTATCAAACTTGCACCACCTCCCCTAATAGTATATCATATGAATCAATAGTACAATCATGTGACTCAATAGTTCTATGCATGTGAATAAAATAATTAAAGTATAGTACCTTCTTCTATACCTCCATTTTTAATTTAGTCATACAAGTATTATCAATCTTGCTCCACCTCTCCTAATAGTACATGCATGTGAATCAATAGTACACACATGTGAACAAATAGTTATAAGCATGTGAAATAATAGCAATTAATTGCTTATTTATCTGATTAATTACCCGATTGGTCAATATAACCTCCAGAAGTCAATTATTATCGAAATAAAAGTCGATTTCCACTAACACTAATAATCCCAACACAATGGAAATATCAATGTCATCTTTAATCAACATGAACTTATTCATAATTAATATTATAACTCATAATATTTAACAACCAGATAATTCCCAGGAAAGAGGGGGCTTTTCGATAAGGATTTCTCCCTATTGGCGCGCAATTAGGTGACCAAACCTCTCCTCTACAGAACTTTCTAGATATCGTCAATATTGCAAATAATAATATGAATAACTTTGTCGTCTCAATTATTGATTTAATAATATAAAATACTATGCAGATGATACTATGACAATAATTGAATCAATAATATTAGAGATATTATGCAGCAATTACTATAGCAATAATTTAGTATAACTGAGTAACTTCTCACGTAAGCATCAATAATCAATACCGTGTGCTACTATGCAACATTACTGTACTTTTACCACTGGGTAGTTCAACAGTTTATAGGTAAAACTTTCGCTGTTATTTTTATAAAAAGATAATTATGTCGTTTTCTAACTACGACAATACTTCCGTTATGGGGTCCACCAATGATTGTGCCATCGTACAAATATTCCCTATTAAAATGAATATTCCCCGACCAATCGAATATTTCCAAACACAACGAATATTTTATATCAACTTGCTTACTTTTCAAAATTTCCAAATGTCACCCTTAACTTTAACCTTTATCAATTTAACCATTTACTAAATAAAATAATAATTATAAGAAAATTGAATACTTTCATTTCATAAAATTCGGGGTCTTACAATCTCCTCTCCTTATAAAATTTCGCCCTAAAAATTTACGTACGTACCTGGTATGTCGAAGAGATGATGATACCTCGTCAGATTCTAACTCTTGAGGTATAATATTTTAGCGTAGAATATGATCCTTTTTATCCCAGATTTTAACACGTATATCCTCATACGTTAAATCTTCTGCTATCTCGTCTAGTTCTAATTCAATAATGTGGTTCGGGTCGTCCACATATTTACGTAACATAGATATGTAAAAAATGTTATGAACACGAGACATGCTTGGCGGTAAAGCGAGTCTATAGGCCACAGTTCCTACTCGATTGAGGATTTTAAATGGACCAATTAAATTGAGGGTTGAGATTTACTCTCTCTGTCGATTCTTGCTTCTAGAATAATACCCTCTTGAACCTTCTTCTTCACATTCATCAGCTCTGGGTGTGTAGCTTAAGCGGCTTTAACTTTATCGATTAACGTCGATTCTACTCGTATTATTTGACATCATTATGTGGGTCCCTAGAGTCTTTAACTCTATCTCTATCATTTATAAGTCATATGAAATGGGTCTTTATGTTAACAATATCGCACTCGTAAACACATACGATCTTCTACTCAATGTGTCAGCTACCACGTTCGCTTTTCTAGGATGGTATTGAATCGTATTATCGTAATCTTCAATAGCTCGAGCCAACGTCTTCAGCGCATGTTATGTTCGTTTTAGTTGAAGAAATATTTGAGGTTTTAGAAATTGGTTTTATATTGGGGTCAATACAAAATTCGATTTCAGGCTCTAGGGGTAGGCTAGGAAGTTCTTCAGGGAATACATCAGGAAATTTATTAACAAATAGAAATATCATTCAAATCTGACGTATTTTTATTTAAATCAGTGACATGGGCTAAGAAAGCTTGACATCCATTTTTAAATAAACGAATAGCTTTATGGCTTGATATGACAGTGATTGACTTTAGTGGTTTGGTTGCTTGAATTCGCGTAATAGGTTAGTTAGGAATAGGAAAGCTAATAACCTTAAGAAAATAATCGATTTTAGCATGATGAGTTGTTAACCAATAAATCCCTAAAATCACATCAAATGCAAGTATTTTTAAAGGGATAAGATCGACAAGTAACGTGCGGTTACCGATTTGAATCAAACAAGACTTATAAATAGTGGATGTAATGAAGGTTTCTCCCAACGGAGTTTCAACAGATAAGTCAAAGTCTAATTTCTCTGGGGTAAAATTTAAACTTTGAGCGCAAGTAGGAGAAATAAAAGAATGGGTAGAACCGGTGTAGAATAAGGTATAGACTTCACTAGAGTTTATAATTAACTTACCCGTGATAACTTCGTTCGAGTTCCTCGATAAACACTCTCACTTAAACTACCAAATTTTACTTGTCTGGGACATCCTCTGGCGTCACCATCCCAGTTGTACTTAACTTTGCTATAGAGTATATTCCACCCTTAATTGCTTCGTCACATTCCTGATCCATGATTCGAATCATTACTCTCCGATCCATATCGAATTAGGGTTGACCTCTCTGCACAGGGTAATTCTGAACTCGATGTTGGATTCTCCTAATTACTGTCCAAAAAGTGAAATCTATTTCATCTATTTTGGCCTTATTAGATCGGACGTCTATTTCTACAATATCAACGCATCATGCGGCTTTTACCCATGCATCATTTAATCTCATTCGTTCCGTCGCTTCTTCTTTTATCAGAACTTTGATCATAGCATTCTTGTAAGGGCCCCAAATCCGAGGTCCCAAATCACCGCGGATCCGGTTCGATAATTCTATACAACTATTACTATTTACGAAAGATATAAACATAAATTGTTTATACAATACATTTTACACACCTTTCCCCAAAATTGAGTAACCTTAACTTATACACAATTCATAACTTAACTAACACATAACATTATTATCAAACTATACTATTACAAAACTAATCGCGCACATTAACTTTAAGCTGGAACTATCTTTTAACCTTTCATTGTATCCGACACATTCGCCTTAATCTACAATGTTTTATCATGATATATCAAGGGTGAGCATGAAAGTTGCCCAGCAAGTTTAAGTATATATCATGATTGAAAGATTCTGAATAATAAGCTGGCTATAATTCAACAATATAATTGTGAACTAGCAGGAACAAATTTATGACTGAACAAGTATTATACATGAACAAATATATACGAACCAATGGTAATGAAGGTGATCGTGCTTTCATACACACGACTTATACATGCAATATGTACAGAGTACAATTCATCAACAATGATTAACCATAAGCTTATCCGAATAAAACAACTCTTAGTAAAGTTAAGTAAAAACAAACTTGCTTGAACCGTTGATTACCGCTCATAATTTATATCGCTTTATCCGAAGACATAATATTAGTAATATAGATCTCCAATAGAATAATATCATCACAATATAATACTATTATATATATTGATATATATGGAATAACCTAAACACATAACACATAACCTTATCAGTCTACAACACACATACAACTCGGTATCAAGTCAAACTTTTACAATCAGAGTTGAATTCGACAAAGTTCTAACGTCCCGACGGTCTAGTCGGACAACATTTCGAGTTTAAGTTCAATTAAACTCTGCCTAACACTTAACAATTAACTTAAATAATTTTAATAACAGTCAAAATATTTTTCGTAAGCTCGTAATAATTTTTAAATAATTATTACCATTTATTATAATTTTTCAATTATTAAACTCGTATTTAAATGAATTAAATACCACATAATTCTTTTTATCATTAATATTTATTTATTATCAAATATTAATGAAATATATATCATATTATTATAATATCACCAAGTATTTTTAATACTTTAAAATCACCTTTATATGATTTTTAAACAATTAAATTCATTATCCAGATAATTGCTATTAATATTAAAATATTCATATTTTCATGAAAAATATCAAAAGTTGTATTTTATAACTTTAAATATTTTTATAATACTTAAATAATTTTTATATGATTTTTAAATCATTTATTCTATTTTTCCATAATTTATTTAATATATTTATTAAATAAACTAATTATCATTAATATTGATTAATTAATAAAATTCATCCTAAAATATTAAAATCACTTAAAATAACTTAAAATATTTTCTTATACCATAATATTATTTTTCATGAATTAAAATTATTTTTAAATAATTTATTTAATATTATAATTAAATAAATTAAATACCATTTATATTCCAAAAATATTATATATTTATGAAATATACTCAAAATAAATAAAAACTATTTTTCAGAATTTAAAATAAATTTTCAGAATTTATTAGGTATTTTTAATAATTAAAATCTATTTTTTTTTATTTTTAAATAATTTCTAGAAAATCAGAAAATAAATAATAATAAAACCGTCACTAAAGGGCCCTATAGCGACAGACGCTTCGCTATAGGTGTTCTTGGGCTGTTCTTGAGAAAACCCAGAACTTCATCGCCAGTTACTAGGTGCCTAGTTTGACCGGTAACCAATTCTTGGATAAGTCGTTTCTGGATTTACTAAGGTGTTATAATTATAGTGCTCATGTAATATTACAAGTTAAATCAAGTATCGTGGTCATACAACATCAGATCTGAGATATCTAAGCTTCCAAACTTTCTGACAACACTGTTCTTCATTTATGGGTTTTCCAGAAAATGAAGAACAGTCTAGGGTACTAGTTTTTGATCCTCATATCTTGTATCCTGTAACTTGTTTGGGTGAACTATTGGTTCAAAACTGTAGACCACATGCCAGGGTACAATCTTATAGCAACCGATCATCATAACAACAACTAATTCACAAGATTCAATCCAGTCAAACCTTGTCAGAAATATGGGTCTTGAAGGTTTCTAGGTTTTCTAGAACTTCAACAAAGCAGACGGTCGACGATACTTTGACCAAGGTTATTTACAAATCTGTTAAAGATAAAGGTGATCTAAGGACACGATTGTGTAGTATAAATGCCAGGCTACAATAATAAAACAACAACATGACCAAAAGATCAAACGACTGTAAGATCAGAGGCTTGAACAAACTTGTATCGAAATTTACGGGAAGCTGGGGACTTTCCGGTCGCCTGAAGTAAAGCTTAACCGTGATCGGTCAACAGTCTTTGACAGGTCTTATCAGGAGATCTAGGCTTGATTCGACCCTGTATCCAATTTCAGATCAAAGCCTACATGACATAGAATAGATCTAAAACAGAAAACACACAAAACATCAAACACCTTAAGATCTTGAGGCCCTGGCATTGGGCTGTCAGGCCTTATTTTCCCAGTTTTTCCAGATTTGAGAAATCTTTAAATTCGAGTATCTAAATGATATGGATCTAGGTTTTGGCAACCCAGATCATCAAGTGACACCCTCTAACACATATCTAAACAACAAAACATATCATCTAACACAAAATCTAAAGATTTCAAATTTTGAAGGTTTATACCTTTCTAGCTTGGATTTTGATTTTTGATCCTTGATATTTGCTCTTGGAGATCTAACACATGATCTTAGTTTATCTTTTCTCACTTTCTCACTCCACCTTCCCGAATTTTAGAGAGAGAGAGAGAGAGAGAGAGTCTTGGTGAAAATGAAAAATTAAAGTGACCCATTCCGCTCTCTTTAATCTATATGTATTCTTGTTGCTATGTAATGGCTGATATAATTGGGCTGAATTCAGTGTTTGTAGCACAAGGTTAGGAATAGGGTTGGTGAGCAACTCACCTTAGGGCAACATTTGCAAGTTATATCAAATAATGCAATAAGGGCATACTAGTCATTTTGATTTTATATTTAATGGCATTCTTGTCAATTAGTCAAATCCTTAGGGTTTAGGGTTTGGATTTAGGGTTTAGGGTTTGGACCATTTTAGGGTTTAGGGTTTAACCCTTAACTTGCAAATTTAATTTCTAAAATTTCTAATTTAGGTTTTAAAAATTGAAAATTAATATTTCTAAATTCTAATTAGAATTTTCTAATTATATTAAAATTCCTTAATCATACTTTAAATCTTACTAATTAGGATTAATATTTCCTAATTAACATTAAAATTATTAAATTAACAATTAGGTTTTTCACAATCATAAATTAGGGTTTCAAATCCATAAATTAGGGTTTTCTAAATTTGAAATTAGGGTTTGCTAATTAATTAAGCTTTACCCTAATTAATATATTAATTAATAGCACTTAAGCAATATAATAATCATTTAAGTTCCCAGATTAGGGTTTTAATTTTTCGAATTAGGGTTTCGTATTCCCGGAACTAAAATTAGGATTTCCAGAACCGATTTCTAGGGTTTCTTGTTAATTGCTTGGGTTTTCTAACCGAACGTTGACGTTCTTAATATATATACTTAGGGTTTGTTACAAATATCGTTTATCTGGTCAACCCTTGACCCTTAACCACATATTGTACACATATACAACCATATACACAACATATTCACGTATACACTTAATCCTGAATAATTCACCTAAATCCTTCAAAGAATTTTGAAATCCTCAAAATTCTATCTTAAAAATATCAAACGCATACACTTATTTTCTGTTTAGGTTCTAATTTTGAACCTTAAATCAATTAATAAAAAATTTAATTTTTTTTCTAAATTCTCGGATTGTCACAATTCTCAGATTCCAGCTCTAATATCTTATACTCTGCCAAAGAGTGCTTCTGTTCAGCATCACACATCGGGTAACACAATTTTGAATTGTTGCATCTCTTTGCTCCACGACTGCCTGCCATTCTTCAGCCTGCTCTTCTAACTCATGAATACAATTTTGTAATTCTACATTTTTATCATAAAGTTCTTCTAATAAATCCTCCTCAGGTTCCTCTTCTTCCTCACTCTCAGCTGCTACCTCTGCGACTAGCTCGGGTGAAACTATTAGTTCTTCACTCACTAAGTAGATATCTCTAATTTCTTCTTCGCCTGACATCACATTAACCTGGTTGGTGATTAAAGGTGTCTCAACGGTCTCATTCACTCCATTGTTAACATTTTCAGCTGCCATTCTCAAATACTACCACAAAACAAGGGTTAATTGACATGCCACATATTATCCCTATATTATGATCGACCAATTAAATAACAAATAAACTTAGGTAGGTCATACTAGAGAAGGAATTCCCTGTTTCTCCCCTCCTAGTTCTTGTCTCAACTCTCAGCTAGGGATCATATCCCTAAGCTTTGATACCAACTGTGACGCCCCCCAAAATAGGAATACATCACCCATTCTGAATCGCCAAATACATGGTACATAAATCAAATACAAACTTCTTTTATACAATACGACAACAGCGTATCTTAGAGTTTTTACATGAATATTATCTTATGACAGCATTAAAACTCAAATGGAGTCCTCATCACATTTATTATCACACTATTTCATAAAATAGTGAGGACTACTATAGCCACTATCTCGGATCGTCACTTTGTTCCCCGACTAGTCTCGTGCTCATTTCCTGAAGAGAATAATGAAAACAAAGGGTGAGCTCAACTAGCCCAGTAAGAAATATTATGACTAAGATAATGCAGAATAAATTATTGTTAGCCTTCAATAGTGTTAAACTGATAAAATATAATAAACATCAAGTTTAACTGCAGTGGAACACGCAATCCATTATAAGAGTCAAGTAGAGCATGATATCTACTATCTTCTATGATTTAAAAAGTTTATCATCAATTTTATCATTTGAGACTCGACAATAAATAAACCACATCATCGAATCATCCCTGCACTACAGGCCAAGGATATTCATGTAATTATTAATGGTCATGACTATACCGAATAATCCCTAGTCATAATCATACTAACAACTGTCCATCAATGCACTACAGGCCAATGAGGATTTTTACCACATCATTTGTAACATTACGATCATGATTATACTGAATAATCCCTGATCATAATCATACGAATCAATAGTACATCTATGTACGTAAGCCACATATGACTTTTATCACAATCAAAGCATGAGGATGATGACAATGATATAAGAGTTCAATTAAAAGAAAGCAAAGGATAAATTTTTACAGATTTATAACTTAATTTATCCAGAATTCAATAATGTACAAATTGTCAACATGATACTTCTTTGTGGAGTAAAATTCAAGAATACTATTGTATCAAAAATGATTTGGATAGCAAAGAAATCAATTTTTGTCATGAATAATTCCCCGGGTGAATAGTACCCGAGTTAAAGTACCCCGTGAATAGTACTTCAGGAATAGTACTTTATGAATAGTATTCATGAATAGTATCCCGTGAATAGTACTTTGTGAATAGTACCCTGTGAATAGCACTTTGTGAATAATACCCAGTGAATAGTAATTTGTGAATAGTACCGTAAAAATGAATACTACTCATGGACAATACTCCGACATGAAAAGCTTAACATTTAACAAGAATGTGTAGAAAATATCCTTGTAAAACGATACTAGATGAAGCGCAAATTTCAAGGATATTCTACTAATTTTACAGAGTATAGAAGTAGTACTTTAACAAAATGAAGGTATAATCAGGAATACGAGATGAAATAATATTACTCACATACTACAGAGTATGGAAGAAAATATTATTCCTATGAATACTGAACAAAATAATATCCCTTACGACTGTTGAACGAAAATAATATTTCAACGAATATGGAACGAAGATAATATTCCTTACGAATATTGAACAAAATAATATTCCTTGCGAATATTGAACGAAGATAATATTCCATACGAATACAAAAAATAATATTGTAAGCGAAGATGATATAAATAATACCCCTTACCTCAGAAGAAAACTAGATACTAGAATAGTGAAGTAGCAGACTTCTCATCTTCTTTCTTTCTATAGCTTCTCTCTCTATAATTGCTCTTGTGAGTCTTAGTGAATTGGTGAGAATGAAAGAAGAATGAGCTTCTATTTATAGGAAAACATAGTTTCGATAATGGCACGTTTTTGGGCTCAAAATATTACAGTATAATACCTTCATCTGTTTCTTCATTTTTAATTTAGTCCTGCAAGTATTATCAAACTTGCACCACCTCCCCTAATAGTATATCATGTGAATCAATAGTACAATCATGTGACTCAATAGTTCTATGCATGTGAAAAAAATAATTATAATATAGTACCTTTATCTATATACCTCCATTTTTAATTTAGTCATGCAAGTATTATCAATCTTGCACCACCTCCCCTAATAGTACATGCATGTGAACAAATAGTTATAAGCATGTGAATTAATAGCAATTAATTGCTCATTTATCCGGTTAATTAACCGATTCGCCAATATAACCTCCAAAAGTAAATTATTATCGAAATAAAAGTCGATTTCCAGGAACACTAATAATCCCAACATAATGAAAATATCAATTTCATCTTTAATCAACACAAATTTATTCATCATTAATATTATAACTCACAATATTTAACAACCAGATAATTCCCAGGAAAGAGGGGGCTTTTCGATAAGGATTTCTCCCTATTGGCGCGCAATTAGGTGACCAAACCACTCCTCGATAAAACTTTCTAGACATCGTCAATATTGTAAATAATAATATGAATAACTTTGTCGTCTCAATTTTTGATTTAATAATATAAAATATTATGCAGATGATACTGTGACAATAATTGAATCAATAATGTGAGAGATATTATGCAGCAATTACTGTAGTAATAATTGAGTATAACTGAGTGACTTCTCACGTAAGCATCAATAATTAATACTGTGTGCTACAATGCAACCACGCGTATTACTGTACTTTTACCACCGGGTAGTTCAATAGTTTAACGATAAAACTTTCGCCGTTATTTTTATAAAAAGATAATTATGTCATTTTTCTAACTACGAAAATACTTCTATTGTGGGGTCCACCAATGATTATGTTGTCATACGAATATTCACTGTTAAAACGAATATTCCCCTACCAATCGAATATTTCTCAACACAATGAATATTTTATATCAACTTGCTTACTTTGAAAATTTTTTAAATGTCACCCTTAACTTTAACCTTTATCAATTAAACCATTTACTAAATAAAATAATAATTATAAGGAAATTGAATACTTTCATTTCATAAAATTTGGGGTCTTTCACAGTTTACATTGTGTATATCAAACAACATTATATATATAACAGGTAAATATATTTTTGATCACTTCCCTTTTAGATATGTCTCGATACTTGCTTGATATTTTGCCTGATTCTTCAGGGCTTGTGATCTTGATGTATTCTGGATTCCTTCTTGATGGATGGACATTGAGTTGTCTTTGGACAGTTCAGAATGGATCATTAATCTTTGTGTATCCCTACCATCTTTGGTGTCTTAGGACTGGTTTCTGTATAGAAATGTGGAAAGGAGTGTGGCTTTCCTCTCCGAGATTGACCGCACCACAGATGGTTGCAAGTACTCCTATTTAGGAGGTGCCTAGTTAATTCCATCTCTTATTGATTGGTAGTTCTCTTTGAGGTACAACCGAAACTTAGATGGTCGCCGAATCTCCTATTTACGAGGAGTTCAGGTAATTCCATCCCTTTAGTCTGAAGCCGATGAAATGTAGTGGATTGAAGTTTGATCCCAGTACCAGATGACAAGTGTTTGTATTTTTGTAGGGGGTGAGACCGAACCATAAATTTCTTCCTACGTACTCCTATTGAAGAGGAGATCAGGTGTGCGTAGTTCGAACCTGGTGTAAGAGGTTCAACGATGTATGTGGCAGAAAGGGTGTAGGAATGTTTTTTGTTTTTTTTGTTTTTGAGAAGGGTGTAAGAAATATTTTTGTAGTTTTTGTTTTATTGTGATCGGGCCATAAAAAATGGTTGCCTATGTACTCCCGTGTATCAAGGAGATTAGGTCGACGTAGTTCGCCCATCAGGACGATTTGTAGCTGATGAAAAACTTGATCCCATGTTCAGGACAGACTGCGAGGAAAAAGAAAGTTTGATCATAAGTTCAGGATAAACTGCAGGTGTGAAAAAGTTTGATCCCATGTTTGGGACAAACTGCAAGTGTAAAAGGTTCAATCCCTAGTGGGGTAACCGAAGTTGTATGAATGGAGTGAAGCCAGGCTGCTGACTTGAAGAGTATGTTTCCCTGAGGGGCAAAGTGTGGAAAAGAGTTGTATGTAGTGAAGGGTTAAAGAACTGGAATAACTAGTGATCTGATGATCCAACACCAGGATATTTGCTTGATGGTAACCTCAGACACAGTACTGTTTCATGGCATCCGAGTTGATGAGTTACGAAAATTCATCGCCGTCCATTTCCTGCAATCTGAGAGCGCCTCCTATCAATACCTCCTTGACAAAAAACGTGCCTTCCCAGTTAAGAGAGAATTTTCCCTTGGACTGATCTTGGTTGTCAATGATCTTCTTTAAAATCAAGTTATATTGTTTAAACTACCATAGCTGGACTTTTCTATTGTAGGATCTGGCGATCCTTTGTTGATATAACTGACCATGGAAGATAGTCGCGGTTTGCCTTTCGTCTATTAGAAAAAAATGGTGATACCTGTCTCGTACCCATTGGCCTTCATCCAACCGAGCGTCTATCAACACTCTGAGGGATTCCATTTCCACTTCTACGGGGAGCACTGCTTCCATCCCATAGGTTAATGAGTAGGGGGTTGCCCCAGTTGAAGTGCACATTGATGTTCTGTAGGCTAACAGAGTATGAGGCAATAAATCAAGACATCCTTTGTGGTTGGCGGACATCTTTTGCATGATCTTCTTGATGTTTTTGTTAGATGCTTCAACAACAACATTCATCTTTGGACGGTAGATGACGGAATTAAGGTGTTTGATGTGGAATTTCCTGCATAACTCCTCCATCATTTTGTTGTTGAGGTTCTTAGCATTGTCTGATACAATTACCTCTGGTTGTCCATATCAACAAATGACATTGTTTCTGATGAAAATAATGATGACTTCTTTGGTAACCCTGGGGAAGGAGGCTGCTTCTACCCATTTGGTGAAGTAGTCGATCATGGTGAAAATAAACCGATGTCCATTACTGGTTTTGGGCTCGACGGGCTTGATCACGTCCATTCCCTACATTAAGAAGGGCTAAGGTGAACTCATATTATGGAGCTCCCTCGAAGGGGCGTGGATAGCATTCCCATGAATTTGGCACTAATAACATCTCCTGACGTGGTCATCGCAGTCAGCCTTGAGAAAAAGCTAGTAATGTCCTGTTTTGAGGATCTTCTTAACAAGTAGGGGGCCGCTCATGTATGGGCCACATACCCCACCATGGACCTCATCCATGAGTCTCTGAGCTTGGTCCTGATTTAGATATCTGAGGAGACCTAGTCTTGCATCTCTTTTGTAGAGTGCATCTCCGCTCAAGTAGAATTTCATAGCAAGTCGATGGATCCGCCTTTTCTCAGTCGAGCTCGCCTCAACGGGTGTAGATCCATCTCGTAACTATTCCTTGATATGCTGATACCAAGGGTGCTGGATGGGAGGTAGCTCATCTGATACTTCTCTAACATAATTCCCATAGGCCGATGCCTTGTGCAGGGAAAAGGTGACGCTTGGCATGTATTCCTTGTCAGGTATGTGAATCAAGGAAGCCAAAGTTGCTAATGCATTTGCAAAGTCATTCCTATTACGAGGATTGTGTAGAAAGGATATCTCTTCGAACTCCAAAGCCATCTGTAAAACTTGCCGATGGTAAGACGTCAAATGTAGCTCTTTGGTTTGATAGATTCCCGTGGATTATTTGAGTACCAACTTCGAATCCCCAAAGACAGTTAACCGCCTGATGCCCATTGAACGGACAAGTTTTATCCCCATGATGACGATGGGATACTGTGTCACGCCCCCAAAATAGGTCCATTCCATCCAACCCATTCTGAGTCGCCAAATATATGGTACGGAAAACAACTACAACTTTATTACAACAATTGTCGTGCAAAATACAACAACACATATGCTGTGAGTTTGGATACAAATATATACCAACTTTAGCACGTCACAATGACACCATACATAAAGGTATAGTCAAAAACTGTTTTAGAAATTAGAATCTTTGGGAAGTGCTCAAGGAAACCTTCGTACATGGGAGGCCATGCTTTTAGGTTATGGTAGATATCATATGGCCACAGAATTATCCTTGGTTGACCCAATAGACCCCAAAGAAAAATGAGAAGATTACTATCATATTCTTCCCAATGGTGAGTCTTCTCTTGACATATCATTATCTCCACTGTCTCTAATTGGGTATTATACTCCAAACAAACACCAAGATTATATAGGTAGTGCTTGTAAATATACTCAGCAAGTGGATGAGCACAACCATGTCTTATGATGACACGAGGTTGTATGTCATTAGACATCTTGTATGATAGTGGCAAAACACCCTTCCAAGTTAAATTCACCTCACCCTCAACATCTATAAACCACCATTCTATTTCCTCGCTATCCCCCGCCGACCCAAACTACACTTTTATTACCTGAAAGGAAATGTGAAACAAAAGGGTGAGCACAACTAGCTCAGTAAAGAATATTATAACTAAAGATACATAAATTATCAATAGTCTTCATCAATAATAAATCAGAGATTTAGAACATATGGTAGATGATAAAACTTTTCAACCATAGTTGCGGTAGATGAACGAGCAATCCATTAAAGAGTCAAATAGACTATAAAGTCTATTGTCTTCTCCACGTTAAAAGTCCACCAACAATATTTTATCCCTGTAACATCAATCAACAGTTCCTTTCCACAATCATATGAATAACTCATAATCATAATTGTGATTCTAAATTCCTCTTCTCATCCAGGACGAAGATAATTTTTATCACCTGTCTTAACCTGAAACATCAAATATCATGGTTATACCAAATCACAGTTCATGTTCATAATCATACTAATAAATTCATCTTTGCACTACGGGCCAAAGATATTCATCAACAGTTCATCTTTGCACTACAGGCCAAAGATATTCAACAACAGGTCATCTTTGCATTACGAGCAAAAGATATTCATCAATAATTCATCTTTGCACTACAAGCTAAGATATTCATCAACAAGTCATCTTTGCACTACGAGCCAAAGATATTAATATATCAAAGAAATACATAATCATTTCAGAAGTTATATAACAATAATTATAACCATGTTGATCAATTCACCTTTGCACTTAAGTTAAAAATATTCAATTATAAATTCAATGGTCATGATCATACCAAATCAACAATTCAACTTTTGCACATCGCCAAAGAGAACCTATAGTCACGATCATACCAATAATCTATCCATCTTTACACTCAAGTCAAAGAGAAATATTATCATTAAGGTTATAAGAATGTTATATAAAAACAATATAATCAAAACATGGTTTTAATTTCAAGAGTAAGATTCATAAATCAACGATAATTTGGTGGGAGAAGAAACCAATTTGTCGTGAATAGTACCAAATGATTCGTACATAAACCAGATATCGTGCATAGTAACCTCGACACGAAAAGATAAAGTTTCATAATAAAATTCATATCCATATTTATAACACCTTAATCCAAATGTTATAAATCACTTAGAAATCTCATAATCTAATATTATTAATATTACAATAATATTTTAATCATTTCTAAAACTTATAAACAATTTAATTAAATTGTTTACACTTTACTAATTAATGCATTTAATCATCATAAAATGCCAAACTCATAAGATTTCATCACCAATAACCAAAACCCTCATCAAAAATCTGCATATACCTCATATATGATTCTCAAGCCATAAAATTATATTTTCCAATTTTCTTACTTCACATAACATATTTAATTCATTTACTCATAACTAGAATATTTTCATGAAAAATACCAAATCAGTTCCAAAAATATTTCTTTTCTGGGATTTAGCATAACATAGTCCCATATTGAACATATATTTTTCTCTAAATTTTAAAAATTCATTTACTATTTTTCATATGGCCAAAACCACCGAATATTTAAACAATTATCATAAATTATATTTTTATCCAAAAATTCTGAAATTTACACGGTATACTGATATTATATAGATGTACTCCCAATAAAAATTTTATCAATTTTGGAGTTAATCACAAGGAGTTATAAATAGTTACTTTTAAAATAATCTTTTCTCATAAAATCCATAACTCTAATCTATACATCCAAAAATCGCCATTTTGGACACACACTCTAAAACTCTTCAAAATATCATTTCAAATTTTTCTAGAATTTTTGAAGGTTCAGAAAAATTTCAAAACTAAAAACATAATAACCCTTAAAATCCCTTACTATCCCTTACAATCCCTTACCTCAAAAGAGCAGTACTGGAATGTCGGATATAACTTATTTGAACGAACTTGCACCGTATAGCAATACTCAAAGTATACTCAAAATACTACGCAAGAATACGCTCGATAATATAGAGAGAAAACTTGAGTTTTCGTGTAATTTTCAATTCTAACCTAAGCACCCTATTTTTAGGAAAATACTTAGAACACCAAAGTAGAAAATTTATTAAAATATTAATATATATATATAATCTTCACGCACACCTTGGACAATCTGATCTCAGCTCTTTTTCCATGCTAGTGGGCACACCTACCTTGTTAAAAACGTTTTTCTTTTAAAACAAATTTAAAACTTTTGAAAAATAATTATTTTGAACTTGAACTTCAATAATTCATAATAAATAGCTCTTTTATCCGAAAAAATTGAATCTAGAGACTTTTATAGGAAATTCAATTCTCTACAACTTTGCGAAGAAAGTTTTCTAAATTTCAAAATGAAAATGACCGAAATCCACAAACAGACGATTTTCTGGTGCTATAATCAAATTTCGATCAAGAAATAGGGTCCAACACACAAAACATGTGTTAATCATTTAATGCCACCAAAATACTCTTCCTCCTCATATACTCACATATCGCACATTCATTATAAAAATATCACTATTAATATATTATTAAAATAATATATTTAAATGAATTATTTATCAGAAAAAGATAAAATATTAATTTTCAACAATTGTCACGTTAAAAATTTTCTCCATCTATGTCCACATAAAATAAATATTTTTCTCATCATAAAAATCAATAATTAATTATTCACAAATAATATTACATAATCACAATATTGACAACGAGTGCAGTTCCTAGGAAAGAGGGGTTTTCAATAAGGATATCTCTCTTCTTGCGTATGCTTGATTAGGTGACCAAACCTCTCCTTAGATGAGAACTTTCTAGACATTGCCAATAATGTTATCCAATAATATTATTGAGATAATATGAATTATTGCTCAGATAATGGAAAATCTTGTGTAATGACAATTCTTGAAACAACAGTAATATAAAATATCAACACAGCAATTATCGAATCAATAAAATATAATATTGAACAGTAATTACTGTAACAATTATTGAGTAGTGCTTTCTTATGTAAGAATCAATAATTGGTGCAATACTGTATGTCTTCTTTGTTTTAACTATGAGTATTTTAACAATTGTTACTTGAGAATAACTACGCCGTCATTTATAAACAACTTATATTTGTCGTTTTCTTCATCCAATCGCTTTTTCGTTATGGGGCCCACACAAGGTTGCGTCCTCTAATGGATATTCCGACAAAAAGAATATTCCACGACCAAACGAATATTCTCCGACAACAATAAATATTTTATAGCCACTTGCATATTTTGTAAAATTTGCATATTTCACCCATAACTTTAAACTTTTATCAATTTAACCATTTACTAAATAATAATTATAAGAAAAATTGAATACTTTTATTTCATAAAATTGGGGTCTTATATATACCTTCTCCCGTTCCCAGATACTAGAACTGCTCCAGCTCCAGAACCTTCCATATTAACAGCTCCATCGAAATACATTTTCCATGTATGGCATGTATCGTACTGATGGTGTTGCTGAATTGCCATTATCCGTTCATCAAGGAAGTAGGTTTCTAAGGGTTTGAAATCCCTTGAAGGTGCAGTGGCCAGTTTATCCGCAATTCCTTGACCTTTGATAGAATTTTGAGTTACATAAATGATGTCAAATTGTTGTAGGATCAACTTCCATCTGGACAGCCGGTAATTTAACATGTGTTTATTGAACACGTACTTGAGAAGATCCACGCGGGATATGAGATGGGTTGTGTGACCATGGAGGTAATGTTGTAACCTCATAGAATTCCATGCTAAAGCACAACAAGTCTTCTCAATCAGAGTGTACTTGTGTTCACTGCTGCTGAATCTTTTGTTGAGGTAGTAGATAGCTCGCTCATGGCCTCTATCGTCTTTCTGTCCCAACATACAGCCTATGGCATTGTCACTTATGGATAGACACATGAACAGGGGAACATCATCCCTCGGTGGTACCAAAATGGGAGCTTTGACTAGCTGCTCTTTGATTATAAGGAAGGCTTTTTGACACTCATCGTTCCATTTCATGGAGGAGTTCTTCCTTAATATCTTGAAGATGGGCTCACAGGTTGTTGTGAGTTGAGAAATAAACCTGCTAATGAAGTTGATTCTTTCCAAAAATCCCTGTATTTCCTTCTCTGTCTGAGGAATGGGCATTTCCGTGATGGCTTGGATTTTGGTGGGATCCAGCTCAATCCCCTTATGGCTGACTAGGAATCCTAGCAACTTGCCTGATTTAACGCCAAAGGCACACTTAGCTGGAGTCAACATCAAGTTGTACTTATGAAACTTGTTGAAGAGCTTTTTAAGATGGTCTAAGTGGTCTTCTTCCCTTTGGGACTTGACAATGATGTCATCCACGTAGATCTCTATCTCTTTGTGCATTAAGTCGGGGAAAAGAGCCATCATAGCTCGCTGATAGGTGGCTCCGGCATTGATGAGGCCGAATAACAACCGTCTATAGCAAAAGGTTCCCCAAGGCATGTTGAAAGCAGTTTTCTCATGGTCCTCCTCAGCAACCATAATTTGATGGTACCCCGCAAAGCAATCCTTGAAGGAGTACATGCCGTATTGAGCAGCATTGTCAATGAGAATGTGGATAAATGGAATGGGAAAGCTATCTTTAAAGCAAGCTTTGTTTAGATCCCGGTAATCCATGCAAACTCGCACCTTTCCTCCAGGTTTAGGTACGGGAACTATGTTGGATATCCACTCATGATATGTGGACACCATGATAATGCCAGCTTGAAATTGTTTCACAATTTCTTTTTTCACCTTTAAACTCCACTTAGGTTTCAATCGCTTGAGCTTCTGCTTGACTGGCTTGAATCCATCTTGAATGGGAAGGCGATGAAGAACAATTTCAGTGGACAAACCCACCATGTCTTCATGAGACCATGCAAACACATCATAGAATCGGGTTAGTAGCGTAATCATGTCATTCCTCTGGTTTGGAGTAAGGTTTGAACTAATCTGGATTAACTTAGGGCTTTCTAAGGTTCCGAGATTGAAGGAAGTGGTTTGATCAAGGTTGGGTTTAGGTTTGTCTTCGACCCATTCTTTGATCTCCAGAGGCACCTCAATGTCCTCGTGTATTTCCATCAAGGCTGAATCCAATGTTTCATCAAAGTTACAATCCTTGTGGAGAAGAGGCATCTTATTAGCAAGTACATGCACATCTAAGTTCAGAGTCGTGAAACAAAATATGCTTTCACTTAGTATATATAAAGGTGTTCCTGCCTGTTTTACCCTTGTCGACTAATGCAAGGAGTGTTGCTCCAATTGTCGAGGGCAAAGTTCTGGAGGACTGCAGTGATGGAGGGGCTGTTATCATCCTCCTTTTCCCGAATGATGACCATTATAGATGGGCAATCATCGTCTGGGTGTATCTATTTGTATGTTCATCATGGACAATGATGCGTATGCCTGACATCATTCTGACGATGTCTTGTTTAATTCTTCGTTCCTCTTCTTCCACTTTGGGATCTGGAACAAAGACTTCTTTTTCCTTTACTAGTATCAGCTTGGGAAATAATATAGCCATTACGCTGGCCGACACCTTTACCGGAGGTTGTGCGGACTCATGATCTTCGGGTGAAGATAATCGCCATGTGGCTAAAGATGAAGGAATTTGATTATGCTTATGAGGATTCCTATGACTAGAACTGGCACAATAGCCTAATACGGCTGTCCCGGTTTGACTGGACACTTGAATTGGGTGCTTAATACCCTGATGATCTTTACCTAGCCCTCGTCCAGGCTGATGACCCAAAGACATCATTTCTTGAGTAGCCGACATTACTTCGACAGAAATCTTGGGTTTGAGAGGTGGCGCCCCAATAGGGTGGTAGTGAGTTTTGCTCACCTCTAGGGCATGAAAACTGACCGGCTCAACTTTTGAGTTGAAGGTGATGAGTGGAATGTCACTTCGTTTAGGACATTCTGGCTCAACGTCAACCATGACTTGGCTATCATTAATGATATATTTCAGTTGCTGGTGAATAGTGGAGGGGAAGGCCCCAGCCATATGAATCCACGGTCTTCCCAAGAGCAGGTTGTATCCTAAATCTATCTTGAGCACGTGAAAAGATACGCAGAATGTGTGGAGACCAATCTCGATTGGCAGCTCAATCTCTCCGACTGAATTCCGGCGGGATCCATTAAAAGCTTTAATAATCGTATGGCTGCTTCAAATCCATTTGAGATTGACGTTCATCTTTAGGAAAGTAGCGTAAGGACAGATATTCAGAGACGAACCTCCATCTATCAAGACTCTAGCTAGCATGTATCCGGAGGACAAAATCGCAATGTGCAACAGCTTGCAATGACCGGTCCCTTCGGGCGGTATGTCATCATCAGTGAAAGATATCACATTGTTGTTAAAAATGTGATTAACCAAATGTTGAATTTTTTCCATATCCACTGATTTCGACAAGTAGGCTTCTTCCAAAACCCTTAGTAAGATCTTCTTGTGATCCTTGGAAGTTAAAACCAAGTCCAGTATTGAAATTTGATGTGGAGCTTCTCTTAAGCTTAAAACCACCTTGGCTTCATTATGACCCATAGTACGGAGGAACTTTTCAATTTTCTCCATGGGAACTTTCCCCTTTGATTTGATGGCAGACTTCATCACCTATTGGGGAAGATACAGTGGATTTTCCTTCGACACTGCAGCAGTTATATAAGAGGTGGATCCTTCAGCTTCTCCATAATTCCATGGGACTTTTTGTAAGCTGATAAAATGATATTGTGGTCTGAATGGCAAGTTGATTGGCTCTGGAGCAGCCACTTTCAAAGGATTGTCAACTCCTTTGTGTTGAATTGCTTGTATTGTGAAAGGTTTGACAGTCCCATCAGCCTTAGCGGATATAACTGCTACCAGTCCCCTTCATTTAGTAGGAAAAATATTCTCACTCTCAAATAGCACAGTATCGTCACTACTACAAAACAGTAAATAGATAACGCAGGAAAAACATTGTGGTTTCTGTCAGAAAAATGTCGCGGTTAAGGGTGTTGTCTATTTGACATCCTTACACAACGTTTTTAAAACGTTGTAATTAAGCACAATACACATCGTTTTTTAGGAAAAAAACATTGTAGATTTGTTTTTCAAAAATTAGCAGATGGATAAAAACGTTGTAGAAGGTATGATTCCATAACGTTTTTTGGATAAAAACGTTGTAGAAGGTATGATTCCACAACATTTTTAAAATGTTGTAGATTAAAAAAAAAAAAAAAATGTTATTCACCTACATTACCAATGCATCTGCAATATGCTAATGTCATGATATATAGCTAAAAGGTCTAAATTCTCATATAAATTTAAAGCCAAAATGTATCAACCATTCAAAATACATCCTAATAAATACCATTCGTTTACAGTTTCACATTACTACATCCACAAAATATTACATTATATTTATCAGTTAGACTGCCTGATTAAAGTAAAATCTACTCTTTGATGAGCCTAATACAGCACTCTCTGCACTATAGATGCAATACAGACTCTCTGCACTACTGGATCTGGAGACTGATTGCTTGCGTTTTCGGAGACCACTACATTGCAGATGCTCAACATCACTTCTCATCCTTGTAGGGGGGATTGAACTTTGTGTCATCTCCCATGTACACTTTTAAGCCAGAATCTGCACCCAAAACACCATATCACAAAGATACAATGACTGCCAAAACAAGTATACTGTAATATATGTGATTTCTCTATGCAAGTATACTGTAATACTTTGCTTAAGAACTTTCAAATATGTATCTGTAAATTAAAATTTGATCTACATGTTTGTTTCTTTTATCTAATTTTTACTGTAGATATGATTTTACGGTTTGGGAGGAATTCCAACTCAAGTCAAAGCATTATCTACAATGTTGGTTCTGATGTGCTGTCCATCTTAACTTTTTACAAACAAAGGATCTGTTTTCTTGCAACCAAATTTAAAAATATAACTAATTTTAGCTTTGATAACTAGTACCTACAAATTTTCAGAACTCTCAACATGAACCAACTCAGTTATCAAGTGTGGTGTCACCAGTCTTCATTTGAAAAAGCCAAAACATCTGAGTGCTAACAGTTCTATCTCTCAAAAAATTTTCACAATGATGTTTTCCTCTTGAGGTAAATACATTTATCTACTTCTGTTCTCGTTTATCTTGTCACTCGTTCATCTGAGAAGCATCACTATGGATAACATTTATTCACTGAATTAATGAAAGTAGGACCTCCTAAAATTTTATAAATTACCCCTAATCTTTGTGCCATATGTTAGTAACAGCGAAAAATGAGATCCAAAGAAGAAAACGTAAAGGGAAGAGACTACAGAGAAAGACTGTGTGTTGGGTTGGGGGGTGATTGTTTGGTTTTTCCTGTCTCCTGTTTGATTGACAGCTCAACAGACAAAATATGTTGACTGTTTTAAGCCTATATATAGCAAGACATAACTTAAAGCTGCCCTAGTAATATTTCAGTACACATTCAAACCCCAAAATACTAAAAAAACTCTGTTAGGATCGGAAGAACAGAATAAATTACCTTAACAACTAACAGCATCTGAGAACCTTTTGCTAGCTCAGCTGCTATACATGATGCCAAGGTGCAACCAGTTCCATGAGTATTTCGAGTGTGTATCCGTGGTGATTGCAGCTCAAAAAACTCCTCACCTTCAAGGCCGAATCAGAGTAGAAGGTAAGCAATTAACAAGAAACACGAAGAAGCGAGAATACTGTACAAGTCAAAGATTGGAAAGAATATATGAGCATACCATCAAAGAAAATATCTACAACATCTGATGAAGTAGGAAGGTCACCACCTTTAACAAGCACATTCCTAAAGGTAAAATAATAATTTGAATAAAGTCCACCTTCTTCCAGTTGCTCCAGAAGATATATGAGGTATGTATATGCAGGGTTTATATTGACAAGAAGGAAAACACAGTACAATACGAAAATTTATATACAGCTTCATGAAGACCAAATAACAAATCATAATGATGTATGCAAACTACAACGTGATCATAAGAAAACTATATATCTAGTCCAATTGGCATAAACTAACCGTGGATCCATATCATGTATAGATTTCGCTGCAAAACGCATGTCAGACACTGTTTGCAGTTTCATACCACCAATTAAAGCAGATGCCTCTTTTAGATTAGGAGTTACTATATATGTCAGCCATGGGAAAAAGTTGCTCCCTGTATCAGAAACCAAACAACCATGATTATCTATGGTTGCTCACAAATAATAATGAAATATACAAATGTGATAATAAGAAATGCAATGTAGAGAGGTACCCTTCCAACAACCCCATTCCTAAATGACCAGAAAAAAAAAGAGGCAATCAACAAGGTTAGAGCAGGTCTTAATGACCTGAAAGAAAAAAAAAGACCAGATAATCAAACAACTTCCACACAAACTAAGGAATAAAAAGAATAGGACAAATTTTTAAATCTCTTACAGTATCCTTGGCTCTGTAGAACCACTATGCAGTAATATAAGGTGTGCCGTCTACTCCATCAAACATTTCCACATTCTTACAAATATAATTATCTTCTCCCTCGCCAGCCTGTTATTAAGTTAGCACATGCATTCAAATGTAAAAGCTCCAAAAATACACAAACTATGCCACATAATATATGCTACATATTGTATAAACTAAATTCTCTATATTTAGCATATTTTTATAAATTATTCCACATAATATAGCTCCAGTAAATACAATATGTAGCATATATATAAATTATCAAATTTTTTATATGGAAAGGGACAAAATTAACTAGTGCTAATAAATTACAATGATTAATATAAGAAGTTTAAAGGAAATAAGACATGAATTGATACAAAGGCACATTCTATAGTATCCAGAATGCAGCAGCCACATTAGTTATTCAACTAAAGTTTCCTTCAGCAGATGAAACAGATATCGGACTACATATTGAAAACAGTGGCACATTAGCAAAACTAAAAAATGACATCATGTTCTCAATTCCTATCTTGTAATACTGTGTTCTAAATCATAACATTAAGCAGGGACTGTAGGAACATATATATAACACAGAATTCAAGATTTCTAATTCACAGAAGTAATAGAAATAAGTGCACTTGTTAAATTAACACGTGGTTGAGATACAATGGAAGTTGTCATACTATAATGTCAATGGATTTTAGGGCAGGATCTAAAATATCTTCAAATAACTTGAAACCACAGTGAAGATGACCATAAGCTTAGAGAAAAATTAGAGTCAAACACAAGTTCAGTAGTTGATTTAGTTATGGAGAAGAATGGTCAAGCTTCAATTATGAGGAAATTAGGATGGAAATACTAACAGACAAACAGAACATTTTATCAGACAAATAGATTCAATACAAAAAATTGAACAAGAATGACAGACTTACCCACTTGCATCAGCTATTTCCCTCAAGATCTTCATCTTTTTTGTAGTTCCCTTGTAAAGTTACTCCAGGCTACAAGGCAACGTATCGACTATCTCTCCATATCCCTTATCCCTTCTCTCCAAACCTCTCAATCGCCCTTGCCAGCTTCTTCATCCCTTCCACTTGCCCCTCCTTCTGTCCTCCTGCTCCACCGCTCTCCTCACTCGTCCCCAAATCCTCCTCTTCCTCCTCCGATCCCCATTCATCCTCAGTCGCAGCAACTGCTGCAGCCACCGCAGAATAATTCCGCCTAAAATAAGAATCATCCACCACCGGGGATGGCCGCTTCTGCGGCAACACGACCGGCTTCATCATAGGTACGATTCTAATCAAAACGGCCACGAACTAGGTACGGTTCCAATAGATTCAGAAACCCTAGCGAGAAGGAACGAAGAGAATAAACTGAAGAGAGAAGGAACGAAGAGAGGAAACTGAAGAGAGAAGGAACGAAGAGAGGAAACTAAAGAGAGAAGGAACGAAAAACTGCAAGTACTTGGAGAAGGAAACTGAAGCTCTGCACGGAGACCAAACTGACGAGCACAGAGATAAAAGAATGAAACAGACGAGCCTGGGAGAGAAAAAAGACTATAGGTCTTTTAATTTGAAGTGTTCAGTAGCTCCGTGTTTTGTTTGATATACAACATTTTTATAAAAAACGTTACCTAATTAAAATAAAAAAAATGCCTTTTTAAATAGATAACGTTTTTGCATATATATCTACAACGTTTTTTATAAAAACGTTGTTAAAAAAAATACCACAACATTTTTATAAAAAATGTTGTGGTTTAAGCGCTGTCTATTTAGTGTTTTGACTACAAAAAAAGGCCTATCTGCGACCGCCCATCAGCGACCGATTTTAGTCATAGATAGACATCAGCGACCAAATGCGGTCGCTGATAGGCGTCGCACAAAATCTGGTCGCTGAGGTGCACATCAGCGACCACCTTTAGCGACAGACATATCTGCGACCGATAGGAGCGACCGGAATGACAAATCCGGTCATTAAATTCGAAATCGGCATGGTCCAGACCAAAGTCGACGGTCGACGTGGTCCACGTAATCAATGATCGATATCGATGTGACCGAGTCTGGTCGCCGATATCCTCGACATTATGGTCATGAAATCACTAATAAAAAATCGCCGATCGCATACGATCGACGATGAAAAAAATATAATCAGGTTTTTGCTGCTTTGCAGAATTCCCAAAAACCTGTACCTGTTTTGTACCTACTTTATACACACATACACAACAAGATAAACAACATACACAATAATATAAACATCCATTGTCCACCAACACATACACCAAACTAGTTTCAAAACTAGTTGTAATAACATAACTGAATATACAAGTTATAAACATACACATGCAATAATAATATTTCAAAACTTGTTTAAGTAACATACATACATCCAAAGAATAACTTGTGAAAGTACAAGCTTATACTACAACTACAAAACTGATATAAAGCAAGTACGTCAAGCATCATCGCCTCCTTGATCACCCTGCAATTAACAAAATAATAAAACAAGTTACAAATATATACTAACTATGTTAATATTGGTATATTACGACAATATATACAACATATTGATTTTATACCTCGTCGCCATCCCCATGTTGTGATGCTGCTGCTGCCGCCACTGCCTTAGCTAACTCCTCAGGATCCAGAGCCCCCAGATGCCCGCCCAGTATCGTCAGAAGATTTCGATCCTAACATATAGCTCTCACACAGTCAGCCAGAGTATGAACAGTTGGATGGCTCGATGACTGTGTAAACTGGGTAGAAGAGCAGCCTGAGCCACTGAAGGATGGGCGTCGTTATTGTCCTTGACCTTTAATGTAGTTCTTCTTCACAATAGATGCCCTCTCCCTTAACTCTTGATCAATAGGCGGACGTGGATTTCCTTCAGGATAGCGCTCATACAATAAACGCTTATAAGTGTCCTGTCATCATGTTAACAATTAAATAGTTAAAAATAAATTAATTCTGTAAGCATTGATAAACAAGATCAATTTGTTAAAATTTATTATCGCTATCCGGATAGCCTCGAGTGCGGAACCATCACGGGTGGCTGTGCGTACACATCCAACCAATGGATAGGTGACCTTGAGACCGAGACTCTATACAAAAAAAAAACTATAATATTACTAAGTAAAAATGTGATATATTTTCTACAATTTAATATGATTGTAAACATATTAAAACTTGTAATTAAATACGCACTCAGCGTTGATATGTTGAATGTGAAATACTACCGCCCTTGTATGTCCCTTTAGCCTTTTTCGCCATCGGAACACCCGAGGATCATCTCTTGGTGACGGTCTTTTCATCTCTTCACCCACTCTCGACCTCCATGGGCACACGTCTCAAATTTATATGGCTGGGTGCACCACCAGGGATTATGCTCATACATGTAATCTTCTCCCTAGCCTGGATGGTCGATCTCGGCATTGTGAAGGGCTTTTTGTCTTTCTTTATTCAAATTATCTTAGTGTGTGATTGCGACTTACGCGAGAATAATGTCTCCTTCACCGAAGCTTGCGCGTCCTCCCATCTATACCGTTTCTGCAAATAAAACAACAATAATAACATTACTAAATAATTATCCTTTGAATATTATATTAATATTATATTAATATTATCTGTCATAATTAAAAAAGCATACCTGAAATTCAAATTCAAACAACATCCTTGTGGTGCTTTACGTAATCACGGTGTAGGCTAATTTCTGTAAAACACAACTGTGATATACACTTGACGATCTTATTATCTGAAAAATCACTATAATATACAACATCAATTAGCATATATTAAAGCAATTTATATCTAAGTTATAATATTTATGAACAATTTTCAAACTTATACTTATAATACTTAAAAAAAATTCACCGGCATGCATATATGGACATTTCTAGGCACCCAAGACACAAAGCAAGAGAAATATACAAATTTTCAATACAATAAGACCAAAACAATAACGATTGATCGAATGCAAATTAAAGCAGTAAATAATTCAGACTCATATACATTGCCAATATAATATCAATCAAAACATTACCAATATACAATAAATGGAATCTTAAATGCTTATATATAAATGATATTGCGGGACGTACGTGCTATTCGGAGGAGGGCGAATCTGAATAAGAATCCGATCATCCGGATTAGTAGGGGCCTTGGGCACTTGATTAGGCCCCCTACCCAAGCCGCGCTTTTTCTGCGCTGCTTCAGAAGCCATCTGTATATTAAATAGTTTAGTACATAAACATGACAGTGATATAAACATGTATATATATGAATATAAAATGACAATAAACAAAAATAGCATTTAAATAGTTTAATACATAAACATGACAGTGATATAAACATGTATATATATGAATATAAAATGACAATAAACAAAAATTGCATTTAAATAGTTTAGTACATAAACATGACAATGATATAAAAAACATGTAATGCTAAACATACATTTCATTTGTTCAAGTGTCAATGTCTGATTCAGAATCATCTTGTATACGTGTTGCAGATTCATAACCATCATCTGCTTCAGATTCAGTACTGTCAGATTCAGTCAATAACTCTTCCTCCTTAGTATTAATGTCATCTGACACAAGTATTGACTCGGGATCTAATTCATGTGGTTCATCTCCACCATCTAACTGGATTACTTCATTGTCGTCCTCCACATTTACTATAGTTTGACTATGAAGCATCTGCTCTTGGTAAATCTCCCCATCAACTAATTCTACACGACTACGCGGGGAGTATGAATTAAAACTTGCCAATCAGAAAGGCGATCTATCCCTTTTCCTAACGGGACTAAGAGTGTAGTATACTTGTCTTTGTTTGAGTTGGTAAAACAAACGGTTCGTTGGAGTACGCAGACTATGGAGGTCAATATCGACGATTCCATGTCTGTCAACACGTATCCCTTTTTCTGAATCAAACCAACGGCACTTGAACAAATGAATATGACCCCCGTACGTGCCCGTATACGATAACTCTACAATTTCCTCCAACTCCCCATAAAAGGCACGACCAAGCTCATTATAACAATCTCCTTGGACACACACTCCAGAGTTCGTTGTTCTTTTACCGCACCCATATGCCTTTGTGTGAAATTCACAACCATTTATTTTGTAACCATTGCGGCTGACTTGGTCCCTGTCTGGTCCCATAGCTAGGACTTGTACATTAGCCGAAATCGTTGATCCCTCAGTCAAAGCCTATAAAAACTCCATCTTATTAAATGAAGTCATAGTTAACATGGAGTATATATATATACTACGTGCTTAAAAATTGAACTTACTTTGTCCTTTAGCCAAAGTGCAAAGTTTTTATCCCGATTGATTTGAATATCTTTATCAGTTATGCCGGGATGCTTCATTTTTAACTCATCATCGTACAATCTATACCATGTTATAAACATTAAGATATTGGAATAAATTTTCAACTTAAAAGATAAATTATCAAGTTTACATGTGTACCTCACAAATTCGTCAATCTTCTCGCAATTGAGAAGAATATAAGTATGTGCAGTATGCAATTCTTGCTCAGAGAGGAATACGCGCTTCCCTTTTCCATAAGCACGACCCAATAGACCAAATACAGAGAGCCGACCATTTAGTTCAACATTTCCCCCATCATCATGTCTCGATACTCGATTGGCCTTTGTCAAGACTTCGTCCGGAAAATAGTCTGAGACAAATGTAGATATCTCATCGAAACTGTATGCCTCGCATATCGACCCCTCGACATAAGCTCTATTCTTCACCTTTCTTTTAAGGTTTTCCATCACCCTTTCGAAAGGGTACATCCATCTATATTGAACTGGACCACCAACACGAGTTTCATAGGGAAGATGGATTTGCAAATGCTCCATGGAGTCAAAAAAACCAGGTGGGAATATTTTTTTCCAGTTTACACGTGATCTCTATGATGTTCTTCTCAAGTACAGACATGTCCTTCTCATTTAATGATTTTGAACATAAGTCTTTGAAGAAACGACTAAGATCCGTCAAAGCATCCCATATTGGTTTATCAAGCGAGATCCCGAAATCTTTATAGGCATGAGCCTCTCCATGAACACACGATGGTCTATAACTCTTCATCCTTGCAATTTCCCACCAGTAACACACCTTGCAATGTTCGACGATATCCATCCGGTAGTTTTCGTAAACTTAACCCATGTGCACACATCTTCAACTTGCTTTTTGGACAATGTGTACCTTGTATGCGGTTTGACAATCTTACCATTAGGAGATTCGTAAAGTTCTAATCCAGGATGCTTACAAATATCTTTCATGTCCAAACGTGCCTTATCATTGTCTTTTGTCTTCCCCGTAATATTCATCACAGTGTTAAACACGTTGTCAAACACATTCTTCTCAATATGCATCACATCTAGATTATGACGAATCAAATTTGTAGACCAATAAGGCAGTTCCCAAAAGAAGCTTCTTCGAACCCAGTTATGAGATTAACCAAACCCATTGATTATGTTTGTGGTATGAACCTTACCAAATGGGATAACCGACAATCTCATCACACGATCTCGCATCTCCGTTCTCGACAATCGCGGTGCAGGCATATCATTGTCTACTTTCTCTTTCCTGAAGTGTTCTCTATTTCTTCGAAACGGGTGATCTACTGGTAAGAACCGACGATGACAGTCAAACCAACAAGGCTTTTGACCTTTTGATAGATTAAATGACTTTATATGCTCCATACAATACGGACAAGCCAACTTCCCGTGTGTACTCCATCCAGCTAATATACCATAAGCTGGGAAGTCACTTATAGTCCACATAACCGTTGCCCTAAGGTTGAAATTTGTTTTCGTTGCAACATCCCAAGTCTGTACTCCATCCTCCCACAATACCTTCAACTCGTCTATAAGAGGTCTTAAGTAAACATCTAAGTTCTTTCCAGGACTCTTAGGACCAGAAACCACGAGTGAAAGAAACAAGTATGGCTGTTTCATACACATCCAAGGAGGCAAGTTGTACGGAGTAACAATCACAGGCCAACATGAGTATGGAACAGCTGAGTGGCCAAACGGATTGAAACCATCGGTGGACAATCCAAGCCTCACATTTCTAGGTTCCAATACAAATCCAGGATGTGCTAAGTTGAAATCTTTCCAAGACTTCCTATCTGCGGGATGATTTAGTTCTCCATCTTTAGCTGGAGATTTCGCATGCCAACTCATATGTTCAGCTGTTCTTGAAGACATGTACAATCTTTTTAGCCGATGTGTTATTGGAAAATACCTTAGAATCTTAAACGGTATACTTGATTTTTTTGTAGTCACACCCTCTTTATTAGGCCTAAACCGATCATGACTGCAAAACGTGCACCTTGTCATCTGTTCATTTTCCTTATAAAACAACATCCGATCGTTGGGATATGCATCGATCTTTTGGTATCCAAGACCCAACTTCTTCACCATTTTCTTATAAAAGTAATAGTTACCTAGTAATTTCTCATCGTCAGGCAACATACTCTTAATGGCCTTCAAGAGCGACTCAAAACACTCATGGCTCATGTTGTGATCAGCCTTGATGTTAAGTAATGTCGCTACTGCAGACAATGTAGTTTGTTTGGTGCAACCATGCCACAATGGCTCGCTACCCTCGTCTAACAACTTAAAGAAGTCTTTGGCATCAGAATTCATAGGTTGCTCTCTGCCTTTCTCCCAATCAAAATCTGGCCCTGCAATATCATGAACCATTTCATTCATATGATAAGTACTACTGCCCGAATTGTGTACTTGTGTGATGCCACCATCTCTTCTCTGCCCATGTGCCCACCAGCATTCTTCGTAATTTCTCATGAACCCGAAACAAGTAAATGATAGTTTACCATGTCTCTCATCCATATAATTTACATTCTTACACTTCAAACATGGACATCGTGTCTGCGACTTACCATTCATACATTAGGGTGACTATATCGCGATACTCAAAAAACACACGACAACCAAATTTCAAAATTCAATTGTAGCACTATCGGGCACTTGACATTCGTCGTGCAATCCAACTACGGTCTGAATAGAGGTCCATGATTCCATGGTACCTACTACAGACAACATTATAAATGTTAACATATGACTTGAGCATACTTGTAACCATATGACTTGAGCATATTTGTAAGCATGCATATGATTAACATTTAAGCATACTTGTAAGCATATGGGAGCGCATACTTGTAACCATATGACTTGAGCATACTTGTAAGCATATGAGTATCTTAGAGATTCATTCATATCAACTAGTGTGCTAAGGCGCCTAACATGTTTTAAGATTATACCCCTCACGGTCCCTTTCTATAATCTTTTATGTTTTGGGATAGTCACAACTTGGTTGAGCAATTTATAGCTTTTATAACATTTTGTAGCTTTATTCTTGTATACATAAGTGTTAAATACCCTTGTTTTTCTGTTATAGCCAAAACAGTCTCTTTATTGACCAAGTGTGTCTAGTTACCTTCTCTGTTGCACTAACAGTTCCCTATCACTACCTATTTTGGCTTAACAGCCCCCTAATAGCTTATCATGCTAACAACCAAGCATGGCTTGGCCCCGTGAGGCTTGGCTAAGCTTGGCGTGGCCTCGTGGCCCCAAGCCCAGCCCATCAGCTCCAACATCCCCTTAATAGGCTCTAGTGGATCACCAATAGGCTCGTTAATAGTATAAATGTTCGTAACGACCTAACTGATAAAAAAATTTCGCCAGAGTCTCCCCTATAATATGGACTAGCCACATGCACGAAGGCATGTATATAAGGTCATTTCTAGGCACCCAAGACATAAACCAAGAGAAATATACAAATTCCCAATATAATAAGACCAAAACAATAGAAATTAGTTGTATTTTTATAGTTTGCATTCCAGATAACTTTTGTTATACAAAAATAAAATCTGCTATACAATGCAACCAATTTTCTCTTTGTTGCAGGATAACCCTCTAGTTATCGAATGTTTCGATTTTAACAGTAGTGGAGATCATGTCCTTATCGGGTTATTGTTGCAGTTGCAATTTTTTCGAGCATCTACTTTTAGTTTAGTATTTCCGATAAAAGTTTTTGTTGGCGATAAAATCTGTAAATCGATTCTTGATTTTGAAAAGTAATATATTTACACTTATTCTTATTTTTAAAATAATTAATATATTTAATATTACTAAATAATTCCTCCAAAATCATTTGTAAAAAATAAGGAGCAATGAATCTTTGGAGAGATTCCGTGCTAATTAGAAATCCATGACCATGATATATCAAATAAGGAGCAAATCAACAAATTATCAAATAATTCCTCCAAAATCAATGTACAAATTAGAGAGTAATGGGGCATAAGATCACATGTGAATGAGCAAATCAACAAAACCCGTAGAAAGAGAGAAAATGATGTTCTAAAATCATCAAATAGCCCTAAAACAAAGACAAATTAAAACCCTAAATATATTGGAGAGATAAAAATAAATTGATAGTTTATACCTTGGAATGTAAACCGATTTGTGGGTAGGTGGGGGCGCAAGTGAGTGGCGCGTCGGTGGGGCGGTGGGGTGGTGGGGCGGCGTGGCAGCAGTGGCGTCCCTCTTCCCCTTCTTCTCTTCTCCCCCTTCTCCCTCTTCTCTCTATTCCGTTCTTCCCTCTTTTTTTTCTTCGCCTGTGTCGAGTGAATGACTGAAACTGGTAATATTAAGTTTGATCAGCGACCGCATGCGGTCGCTAATGTTTAATGATGTGGAGGTATCCGCGACCGCATGCGGTCGCTGATTGTTAGTAGTCGCAAATAGCTAACGCGCTAACATTTCCTGCCACTTTTTTTGGAGGTAAAATTGAACTAGCGACCGATTAGCGACCGGAGTCGGTCGCTAACATAATCTAGCGACCAGATGTAAGGGTTGTCGCTAATGTCGGTCGCTACTAATTCTATCTGCGATCGGATATGCGTTCGCTGATAAGTTTGGTCGCTGTTAGAGCATTTTTTTGTAGTGTTTGTAGTAGTGCGTCGTCTGCCAGTTGCAGGACATCGTTGTCAATTAGATCCTGAATAAGGTGGCAGAGTGCCCAACATTCTTCCGTGCTGTGACCACGAGAATGGGAGTGATATTGACATACTCCATCAGAATTAAACCTTCCTGAACGGGGATTAATTGGAGGCAGAAGGGAAGTGATCCTTCCTTCATTGATACTTTATTGCTCTCTTCGTCACTTTATCTTCCAGTGTTTCTTTCTCTGAAGGTGACGAGGGAGTATTCATAACAAAAGGGATGAGACTAGCATGCTCCTTGCTGACTAATTGGCATGTGACTTGATGTTGATAGGTCACCAGTTCTGCCAATTGCTTAATATGCTTACACAGAGCTTTCATCTTTCATTCCATTACAAACTGGAGCCTCGCATAATCCCATTTGTTAACACCGTCTTTGATGGTCTGGGATGATTCACCGTTAAAAATGGAACTCTGTCCACTGCTCCAATTAATCATGTTGACATCTTCCTCTTTGTGTTGAGGAAGAGGGTTATCTTGTACGTGAGGTTGATTTGGTTTGGTGACCACGATCTCACCGTTGGCTATTAAATCTTGGATCTTGTGTTATAAGGCCCAACAATCTTGAGTATCATGTCCAATTGCCCTGGCATGATAAGCACATTTCCGAGCAGCATTGAAACCCCTCCCGTTAGGGGTGGCTGGTGGAAGAAGATGCGTGATTTTCTTCTGAGTCATCAGAAGAGTGAGAATGTTCTTGAGGGAGTCCCCTAAGGGTGTGAACACTCAAGGGCGTTTGACTTCTCCACCTTTTGGCAATGGAGGGTTTCAAGATTGTGCTTGAAAGGGAGTGTAATTTCTCCTCTGGATAGGCATATTTTGATTGCCTTTTTGACATTGTAGTATCAAGGAAACATCCTCCTCTTTCTTTTTATGGACCCTTTGGGGTTGTTTCCATAATTTTCGGACTGGATGTGCTCAACAACAACTTTAAGGGCAGCTAGGTCTTGAATCTTTCCTGACTTCAATCCCATCTCAGCCATCTCCCCATGTTTAATCATTTCAAAAAATGGTTTATCAATGCCAGCTAAGACTCTTTCATAGAAACGAGCTTTTTGTATGTCTATGAAGGTCATGACCATTTCTGACTCTGTCGTAGAAGGAATAACTTGCGCAGCAAGGTGCCTCCACCTTTCAGCATACTCTCTAAATGACTCATTGGACTGTTTCTTAACCTTGGTAACTGCTGGGCCAGAGCCATCCGAGACCGGAAGTCAGATTGGGTGAGGAAGGCATGAGCTAGCTCCTCCCAGCTATGGATCTTTGAGTTGTCTAATCTGGTATACCAAGAACGGGTTTCTCCAGAAAGACTCCTTTGGAACAGCTGCATTCTGAGCTTCTTGTCTTCTGTATAAGATCAAGTTCTCCAATGAACACCTTCAAATGTGTGTAAAGATCTCCTAATCCGTCGTACTTTTTAAAGTCAAGAGTTTTGAACTTCTCTGGATAATGAACAACAGGGAATATACAAAGGTCAGCATATGAGACACTTTCGTGTGCTCCAATTCCTTTGATAGAACGAAGGGTTTCTTCCATTTGAAGGACCTTTTTCCTGATATCACTAGTGTCTGGATCTTATTTGAGATGGGTGTTTTCAGAGTTTTTGTCTGTAGTAATCAACTGAAATTCCAGATTTGTTTTATCCGAAACTTGAATTCCTCCCTGTGAAGAGGATTCTAGATGTGTGGGCATTTTTGGGCCCTAAGTAGACTGATGTAATTCTTTAAGCAGAACAGCCAAATTTGTAATTTGTTTACTTAATCCGTCAAATTCTTCGCGGGAGACAGGATTAAGATTAGCCTGGTCAGATGAAGACATGATTGGCTGTACGCTCGTGGCCTTTTTGGACTTTGATCGGGTAATAGGTCTGATTGTTTCCCTGCAAAAGACTTGCGTAGTTTAGTCTTTAGGGAATGTGTAAATGTTTACATGCTATGTGATGTATCCATTCTAGGAATATTATCCTGCAAGACGGATGTTAGCTGTTTGTAATACTAGGATAACATGTTAATTTAAATATGTATGTATACATATCTCTTCATATTTCTCATTACATGGAGATGAATATGGAATGGAATTACAAGTAACTGATTTTATGAGTAATTTGAAATGAGTCACGTTAGGTTTATCAGAGGTTGACCTATCTTAGGTTACTCTCGCGGCTTTTTGGCATGAAGGTTCCCAAATCATCGCAATTTACTCGACGGGAAGTTAATCCGGTCTTTCAACTGGAGCGAATTTGGGGGGTGCCTTTCTTGAGCCTCGTTGGAATTAGTCTTCCTATGACTCTAGTAATCAAACACCGACAAGATATCCTCCTGATGGAGGAACCACACAACATACATTCATATACAACATGTCTCATCGTTTATGAAAATGATGACATGTGTGAAGCACTAATATCAAAAGCATATAGTGTAAAGCATTAAGCGCAGTAAAATATATGCATTCGTACACATTCATCATAAATGTAAATGCAACATCCACACACAAGCACATAACAGTTTTGAAAAGATTGTAATATCGGCTTAAGCCCTCTTACTGGACTCCCCAGCAGAGTCGCCACCTGTCGACGTCGGGATTTTTATTTGTCCCTTTCTGTTCTTGTTTTTTGGTGTTCTCATGTTAGGTGAGATTTGTTTGAAAAAAAAAATTATGAAAAGGTCCGACATTTATATGTCGACGATTGGACTATAAGAGTCACCAGTTGGTTTTTTATATGGTTGTACCAACACAACCGAGAAAAGGTTTGCACATTGACCCAGTGATGCGACACTGCTAAACGGGTCTGTGAAACCGAGATTCATTAGGGTCCAGGGGCTTAATTATGCGAAGGGAAGGTGTTAGGCACCCCCTGACATCCGTGTTACCACGGTGACTGCCACTTTTCAAGAAACTGTTATATAAATGTGTGTATGTGTGTGTGGGTCAATGTGCTATTTATATTGAAGTAGTGCGAGGCCTCGTTCGCACCTATATACACATGGTTTGAATTTGTGTAAAAATTCAGTTTAAACAAGATATGGCAGTGATGTTTTGTAAGAAAAAGGTTTTTCAAACCCTTGTGCTCAATAGTAATTGAGACCTTTTACACTTTCATTTTTATTAAGTGTTCGACTTAATTGCTTTTAATTTTTGAGATGCGAAGCATCTTCGAGAAATTAATGTACAAAGCAGTGCTGAACTCCTCGTGGGCATGAAAACCATCTGAGAAAATCCAAACACTGTGAATAAATTTACAAGCTGCTTACAGCTGAAAATGTCCATCACGGGAACTGAATCTAGATCTAGTAGACTGAATCTGTGATCACATGATTCCTAGCCTCACATGATGCCGCAATTGATTTGAAAGCGATGGCAGATTATATATATAAAAGTCAGTAAATATATATATATATATATATATATATATATATATATATATATGAGACATGATCAGCCACCACGAAGAACCTCCATGGGGGATCAAAAATGTAAATAAAGCTGTAAAAGCAATCAACCGCCACGAAGTAACTTCCAGGCAGGACGAAAATGTATATATATATATATATATACAAACTAAAATAAAACCACTGACCGAAGTCCGGGCATACACACGCAACACGACTCTCAACGTGAAGAATGGTGTTTGCAAAGATGAAGAGAAAGGCTTCAAAGTGTGTAAGAAGGCTTACAGTGGGCTGCCAAAGAAGACTTCTATAACTTTAAGTGGATGAACACTCTGCTCTCACCGGTACAAATAGTAGCTATATGTGAGCTCACAAGTGTTTAAAATGAGAAAGCACTCAGTTTAGGGTGTGTACAGAGCAAATTTGACAGGGCTTCCTCGCCTTTTTCTCTTACAAAATGGCCACCCCAAGCCCTCTATTTATAGAGGGGGGACTTGCGGTTGCCTGGGGTAACCTGGGCTCCATGGTCCCATGAATCTCAAGTATGTGCACGTATGCCTTTGTGATGTCCGCTTCGAACTTTCGTAATTGCAATCCGAGCATCCGACTGAGGTATGTAGACCTATTTCAGACCGCCGTTGTCGAGATTTACGCAATGACATGGGATTAGAGGTTGTACGAAGTTAGGAAGACGGGACCATGCCCTCCGGTCTTCAAGCTTTAAATTCTATCTGTTGCCCTGCGCAATAGTCACTCAGAATTTGACCTCCTTGGTTCTTGTGGGACATTGCTGTGTAGGAATGTATATATGATATGTTGATACTGTGATGCCCCCAAAATAGGTATACAACACCCATTCTGAGTCGCCAAATACATGGTACAGAAAGCAAACTACAACTTCAATAATACAATTGTCGTGCAAAATACGAGAACATATACTGTGTGTTTAAATACAAATATTGTCTTCTAGACAATATCCACACTCAAATAAGTCCTCATTACAATTATTCAAACACTATTTTACAGAAATAGTGAGGACTGCTAAAACATCTTTCTAGAACCATCACTCCATACCCCGACTAGATCCTGCTATGTTCTCACCTCCTGAGAAGAAAAATGGAACAAAAAGGAAAATGGTGAGCTCAACTAGCCCAGTAAAGAATATTATGACTAAGATATTATACAACAAATTATCATTAGTTTTCAACAGGGAAAAATCTGATAAAATATAATAGACAACAAGTTTTAGATCAACAATCGCAATGTGAAACATCAATCCATTAGAAGAGTCAAGTAGAGAATGAGTTCTACTATCTTCTAAGATTTAAAAGTCCATCATCAATATTTTATCCCCTCGTAATAACAATCAATATACATCTTTAATCAATATTCATCTTTGCACTTCTGGATCAAAGATATTCATTTGTATCACCAGGTTGGTCATTTCATCTCAACACATGTTTATCTTTGCACTACGGGCCAAAGATATTCATCAGTTAATCATTCATCTTTGCACTACAGGCCAAAGATATTCAGTAATATCATCATTTAGGACTGAGGATGATGAAAAATATTTTAAAGAAAATGAATCTAGTGAGACAGAAGGACAAATAATAGGGATTCGTATAACAGTTTATCCAAGATCAATAATACCCCATAATAACCAATTTTGTAACAAAATTCAAAAATAAAGATCAAAATATGGATACAATCAAAGATAGTAACCATAATAGACATCTTGGACAAAAAGAAGAAAATTTCATTTTTTGGTGAATAGTGCAATATACGTGAATAGTAACCCCGACACAAAAAGTTCCAAATTTGATAAAAAAATTCAAACCAATATTTTGGCATAATGATATCTAAAGAAATAATATCATTTATGAAGAAAATAACATCCCTCACCTCAAAATAACGGTACTTTTGATCGGAATATCGGACAGGAAAGTCAAGGAAACTTAGACCTAACAAAGAACTCTCAAAGTATATAAATACTCACTAAAATACGCTCGACAATATAGAGAGAAAGAAAACTTGTTTCTGGTGTGATTTTCAATTCTAACCTAAGCGTCTATTTATAGGAAAATGCTAGAACGCCATAGGAGACTAAAATAATAAAATATTATTTTCTTTTATTTCTTCCACGCATGCCTACTTTGTTGAATGCCTAGCATGCCAATTCTGAATTTTTTCCAGCAGCCCACATGTTATTAACACCAACCAAAGTGGGTCCCACCCCATAATTTAATAAAAATTATTTTATTTTTCGAAACTTCAGTAATTCATAGAAAATAGCCCGGTTATCAGAAAAATATGACTTTTATGTCCATTCTTCCTGAAATCGAATTCTCTACAACTTTGTAGCTTTGAGTTTTTCCAAATTCCAAACATAAAATATCGAAAATCCACAAACGGATGATTTTTAATACCTCTACACCGACAAAATACTGATAAAACATGGCATTAATTCCTTCATTTTTAACCACATAAAAATAAATATATCCATTATTTATATCCACATAAAATAAATATTTCCTTATCATATAAATCAATAATTAATTATTCACAAATAATATTACAGAATCACAATTATGACAACCAGGCCATTCCCAGGAAAGAGGGGGCTTTCCAATAAGAATTTCTCCTTATTGGCGTGCAATTAGGTGACCAAACCTCTCCTTGACAGAACTTTCTAGACATTGCCAATAATGTTATCTAATAATATTATTCAAATAATATGAATTATTGGTCCGATAATGAGAAAATCATAATGCGTTGATAATTATTGAAACAACAATAATATAAAATATCAACGCAACAATTATTGAATCAATAAAATAAAATATCGAGCGATAATTACTTGTAACAATTATTTAGTAGTGCCTTCTTACGTAAGAATCAATAATTCAAAAAATCACGTGCATCCACGCGCCAGACATCACGTATTTTAACCACGGGTATTCCAGCAAAGTGTTAAGCAGTAATAACTATCGCCGTTATTTATAAAAACTCAAACTTGTCGCTTTTTCTTCATCAGATAGTTATTACATTATGGGGCCCACAAATGATTTGTACTGGTCGTAAATTTAATATTCCCGACAACAAGAATATTCCACGACCAAACGAATATTCCCCGACAACAATGATTATTTTATAACCACTTGCTTATTTTACAAAATTTGCACATTTCACCCATAACCAGATAATTATATCAAATTAATACCTTATTATTCACAATAATAATTAGAGGAAATTCGATTTTATTTATAATAAGTTGGGGTCTTACAGATACGGTGCGATGTGGCGTCAAGGTGGAAAGATGATGACTTTGCCCTTCATCGGGGTTATCTCCAGTTTGGGCTGATAAAGCAGATGTGACGCCCCCAAAATTAGGTATACATCACCCGTCTTGAGTCGTCAGATACATGGTACAAAATTCACATATAACTTAATAATACAACTGTCATGTACAATACGACAAAACATAAACTGTGAGTTTGAATACAAATATTGTCTACTAGAGAGTATACAAACTCAAAAGGAGTCCTCATTACAATTATTATCACACTATTTCACCATCTAGGACCATCACTGCTTTCCGACTAGTCCGGCCTACGTTCTCATTTCACAAGAGAACGGTGAAAGAAAGGGTGAGCTCAACTAGCCCAAAGAAGAAATATTATGACTAAGATAATGCGTAATAATTTATCGTTAGCCTTCAACAAGTGTTAAACCGATAAAATATAATAACTATCAAGTTTAAGCTGCTTGGTGAACAAGCAATCCATTAGAAGAGTCAAGTAGGGAATAAAATCTACTATCTTCTATGATTTAAAAGGTTTTTCATCACTTTTATCGCTGGGACTCAGCTTAATAAATAATCCACATCATCGAATCACCCCTACACTACGGCCAAGGATATTATTTAGTATCACGACCACGAATTATCCATGCACTACAGCTAAAGATAATCATGTTTTCATCAACGGTCCTGATCATGCCATAAAACAATTCATCTTTATACTACGGCCAAAGAGAATCCATAGCCATAATCATACCAAAAACTGTCCATCAATGCACTACGGGCCAATGAGGACTTTTTCCACATCATTTGTAACATTACGGTTATGATTATACCGAATAATCCCTCGTCATAATCATACCAAGTCCATCTATGCACTACAAGCCACAGATGACTTTCAAAAAATTAAAAACAAACATGAGGATGATGACAATGATATAAGAATTCAATAAAACAAGTTCAAGAATTAATTTATCTAGGAACTAATAATGTCCAAATTGTCAACATGATACTGCTTTGTAGAGTAAAATTCAAGAATGCTCAGAAGAATATTTCCATGAAAAGATACTGGATGAAGCGCAAATATCAAGGATATTCCACTAATTTCATGGAGTATAGAAGTCAAAACTTTAACCAATTGAGTATAATAAAGAATGGAATAACAAAAGAAATCACCATGCATGCAGATTCAGATAGATAGGTTATTCAATGAATACTAAATAACGGAACCAGGTCAGACAAAATTCGCATCGACAGGATGTTCCAACATAATAATAAAGAATGGAATAACAACTGAAATTACCATGCATGAAGTACTTCGCATAGACATGTTATTCCAATGAGAATACTAATAAGGATTTAAATCAGTCCGGCGTAAAATGCATGCAGACGGGATATTCCAATAGAATAATAATAAAGACGGAACCCAGTCCCAGGCAGAAAACGCATGTACATGTTATTCCAATGTAATAATAAAGGCGAAATTAGGTCCCAAGAACGAACGCACAAACATGATATTCCAATGAATAGTAAAGATGTAATAATGTAAGAATGTCACCAAGTATAGGGTAGCTTGGCATATCTGAGTTATTCCAAATGTAATAATAAAGAATGGAATAACATAAGTTCTCTTCATGAATACAAAAGAATAACACCCCTTACGAGTACAACAAATTATATTCCCTACCTTAGAAAGAAGAGTACTGGATATAAAAGTAGTGAAGTAGCAGAACACTTTTATTCTTTCTCTCTATAATTTCTCTCTTTAGAGTTTCAGTGAATTCGTAAGAAATAATGAATGAATGGGCTTCTATTTATAGAAAAATGGACTGCATAGTAACTAACTCATGAACGGTTTAGATTGATTTACTTTAATCTGACGGCCCATATTTAAAGCAAAATCTTTTAAATAAAATATAATATATTCTATTTATAATCTAATAAAATGAATAACTTTATAAAAGATTTTACTATGCAAACACTATCCGTGCACTATATCTGAAATACTATGCATAATAAAATATAATATATTCTAATTATTGTCTAATAAAAGCAGATAACGTTATAAAAGTATTTTATTTTATATAAAAAGATTTTTTACTATGCAAAACACTACGCAGGCACTATGCAACACTATGCATAATAAAATATAATATATTCTATTTATTGAATAACTTTATAAAAGTATTACATTTTATATAAAAAGATTTTACTATACAAAATACTATGCAAACACTATGCATAATAAAATATAATATATTCTATTTATAGAATAACTTTATAAAAGTATTCATTTTATTACATTAATAATACCAATAAAACAAAACCGAGTAACTTATCACGTAAGCATCAATAATTAATACTGGTGTGCTACTCTTTATGCGACCCGCGTATTACTATACTTTTAACACAACGGTGTTTCAACGATTAACGGAAAACTTTCGCCGTTATTTTCATAAAATATTTTTGTCATTTTTTCTCGGTCAAACAATAATTCCTTTCATGGGTCCACCAATGATTGTCTTAGTTGCACGTATATTCCCAAAAAAAAGAATATTCCCCACCAATCGAATATTATATAACCACTTGCTTACTTTGCAAAATTTATAAATATTACCCACAACTATAACATTACATCAAATCCACACCATAATATTCAATAAAATATTTCGAGAAAATTAAATCTTTATTTATAAAATCTGGGGTCTCACAATCTCCCCTCGTTATGAAATTTCGCCCTCGAAATTTACGTATGTACCTGGTATGCCGAAGAGGTGAGGATACCTTGACTTCATTTCAGATTCTAATTCTTGAGGTATAACCTTTGAGCGTCGAATATGATCCTTCTTATCCAAGATATTAACACGTATCTCCTCATACGTTAAATCTTCTGCTATCTCATCCGGTTCTAAATTAATAATGTGGTTCGGGTCGTCCACATATTTACGTAACATCGATACGTTAAAAACGTTATGAACACGTGACATACTTGGTGGTAAAACGAGTCTATAAGCCACAGTTCCTACTTCATCGAGGATTTCAAATGGGCCAATTAAATCGAGGGTTGAGATTTCCTCTCTTCAGCAACTCTTGCTTTTAAAATAACGTCCTCTTGAACCTTCTTCTTAGTATTCATTAGCTTCGAATCTGTAGCTTGCACGGCTTTAACTTTATCGATTAAAGTTGATTCTACTCGTATATTCGTTATCTTCATGTGGGTCCCTAGAGTTTTTAACTCTATCTTCATCATTTATAAGTTATACAAAATGAGTCTTTGTGTTAACAACATCGCACTCGTAAACGCATACGATCTTCTACTCAACACGTCAGCTACCACGTTCGTTCTTCCACGATGATATTGAATGGTACGATCGTAATCTTCAACAGCTCGAGCCAACGTCTTTGGCGCATGATACGTTCATTCTAGTTGAAGAAATATTTGAGGGTTTAAGAAATTGGTTTTGTACTGGGGTCAATACAAAATTCGATTTCACGCTCTAGGGATAGGCTAAGAAGACTTCAATAATACGTCAGGAAATTTATTAACAATAGAAATATCATTCAAATCTGTGACCCTCATCAAAGACTTGGATAGTACGTTACATTGATACCTATCAACTTGCCATCGTCATTCACGACGTCGCCTACAGAAAGTCTGGCTTCGGTGCATTCCACTCAAGGAAGTCAACAACGAAAGGACCGGGGCTCTTTACTCATGGCTTGATATGACAATGATTGACTTTAGTGGTTTGGTTGCTTAAATTCGCATAACAGGTTGGTTAGGAGTATGAAAGCTAACAACCTTACAAAAAACATGATGAGTAGTTAACCAATCGATTCCTAAAATCACATCAAAGGCAAGTATTTTCAAATAGATACGATCGATAGGTAACATGAAAGTGTTGATTTGAACAAGATTTATAAATAGTGGAGGTAACGAAGGTTTCTCCCAACAGATATATCAAAGTCTAACTTCTTCGGAGTTAACTTCAAACATTGAACACAACTAGATGAAATAATAGAGTAAGTAGAACCGGTATTTAACACGGTATAGACTTCACAAGAGTTTATGACTAACATACCCGTGATAATTTTATTCAGGTTCCTCGTCAAAAAAAAAACGCTCTCTCTTAAACTACCGGCTTTGGCTTGTCTGGGACATCCTTTGGCATCACTATCCCAGCTGGAATTGACTTCACCATACGACAAAATCGAGCTAGGTGACCTTCTCTTCCGCAATTAAAACACGTTTTGGATTGCTGCGTACAGTTTGGACGGATGTGTCCCTCCTGTCGCATTTGAAACATACGACCGGTGGTCGTTCTTCTTCCTTTGAAACGGGTGCTGGTGCCGACGTCTTTACGTCATTGTTGAACCTTCTCTTCTTGAAATGTCCATTCTTATTATTTTGGCCATGATTACCACCGAAGTGGTTACCATTTCTGACATGTTGATTCCCTCCATGCTTATTATCACCGCTTTGATGGTATTATCACCATTATTATCATTTCAAATTTGCTCTCTTTTGGTTTGGTTGACTTATTATCGCGCTCCAATAACTGAGCCCTATTAACAACATCTGGAATACAAACACGGTTTATGAGAGATAAGATATTGACGTATCTCTGGCTTCAAACCTCTTAAAAACATCCACGTCATTCTCTCTTCATTATCAACCAAGTGGGACGCAAATCGGGACAACTCGGCAAACTTGGCTTCGTACTGCGACACAGTCATGTTGTTTTGCTCCAACTTGATAAATTCCACCTCATTCATGTGACGAATGCTTTCGAGAAAGTACTTGTCATTGAACAGCTCTTGGAACTTCTCCCAAGACATCTTGAGTGCATCAGGCAGGGTACGTTTTATAGATTCCCACTAGTGATCTGCCTCTTCACGTAACATAAAGGTGGCAAAAGGAACCTTTTGCTCCTCGGAGCATCCCAAGACATCAAATATCTTGGTGATCTGCTTTAACCACATCTTCGCCTTAAGTGGTTCTGGCTTTCCCAAAAACTCCGGTGGTCCCAGCTCCTTGAATTGCTTAGTGGTGACCAACCGTGGGTTGCCATTATTTCCTCCTGCATTATGAACAAGAGCCGCCTTCGCCTGATGTTGCATGAATTCTAAAAAGCTCCTAAACGTACCGTCGTTCGTCAATTGATCAGTGTTGTTGTTTACAGGAGGATTATCACCATCCTGTTACACATTGTCCTGATTATTGATCTGTGGAGAATCAACAGTCTCCTGTGCTCCATTGCTTATCTCAACATTTTTAGATGCCATTTTCAAATGCTGCCACAAAACAAGGGTTAATTAACATATCACATATTATCTCTATACTCTGACTGACCAATTAAATATCAAATAAACTTAGGTAGGTCATACTAGCGAAGGAATTCCCCGTCTCTCCCCTCCTAGTTCTTATCTCACATCTCAGCCAGGGATCATATCCCTAAGCTTTGATACCAACTGTGACGCCCCCAAAATTAGGTATACGTCACCCATCTTGAGTCGCCAGATACATGGTACAGAATTCAAATATAACTTAATAATACAACTGTCGTGTAAAATACGACAAAACATAAACTGTGAGTTTGAATACAAATATTGTATACTAGAGAGTATACAAACTCAAAAGGAGTCCTCATTACAATTATTATCACACTATTTCACAGAATAGTGAGGACTACTAATGCACCATCTAGGACCATCACTCTGTTTCCCGACTAGTCCCAGCTACGTTCTCATTTCCTGAAGAGAACAGTGAAAGAAAGGGTGAGCTCGACTAGCCCAGTAAGAAATATTATGACTAACATTATGCAGAATAATTTATCGTTAGCCTTCAACAGTGTTAAACTGATAAAATATAATAACTATCAAGTGTAACTGCAGTGGAACAAGCAATCCATTAGAAGAGTCAAGTAGGGAATAAAATCTACTGTCTTCTATGATTTAAAAGGTTTTTCATCACTTTTATCACGGGACTCGATTTTAATAAATAATCCACATCATCGAATCACCCCCTACACTACGGCCAAGGATATTATTTAGTATCACGACCACGAATTATCCATGCACTACGGCTAAAGATAATCATGTTTTCATCAACGGTCCGATCATGCCATAAAACAATTCATCTTTGTACTACTACCAAAGAGAATCCATAGCCATAATCATACCAAAAACTCCATCCATCAATGCACTACGGGCCAATGAGGACTTTTTCCACATCATTTGTAACATTACGGTTATGATTATAGCGAATAATCCTCGTCATAATCATACCAAGTCCATCTATGCACTATGAAGCCACGAGATGACTTTCAAAAAATAAAAACAAACATGAGGATGATGACAATGATATAAGAATTCAATAAAACAAGTTCAAGAATTAATTTATCTAGAACTAATAATGTCCAAATTGTCAACATGATATCGCTTTGTAGAGTAAAATTCAAGAATGCTCGGAAGAATATTTCCATGAAAAGATCTTTAGATGAAGCTTAAATATCAAGGATATTCCACTAATTTCATGGAGTATAGAAGTCAAAACTTTAACCAATAGTGTATAATAAAGAATGGAATAACAAAAGAAATCACCATGCATGCGGATTGCTTGCATAAATAGGTTATTCCAACGAGAATACTAAATAACGGAACTGTGTCAGCGAAATTCGCGCAAGCGGAGATGTTCCAATGTAATAATAAAGAATGGAATAACAACGAAATCACCATGCATGCGGTACTTAGCATAGACAGGTTATTCTAACAGAATACTAATAAGGACAAAATCAGTCCTACTTAAAACGCATGTATATATGATATTCCAATGTAACAATAATAAAGGCGGAACCAGTCCTACGTAAGAAACGCATGCATACGATGATATTTTAACAAAATACTAAAGACGGAATCAGGTCCGGCGTAAAAGCACAGATAGGATATTCCAACAGAATAGTAATGACGGAATAATAGAAGAATGTCACCAAGTATAGGGTAGCCCGCGTATACAGGTTATTCCAACAGAGTAATAAAGAATGGAATAACATAAGTTCTTTTCATGAATACAAAAGAATAACACCCCTTACGAGTACAACAAATTATATTCCCTACCTTAGAAAGAAGAGTACTGGATATAAAAGTAATGAAGTAGAAGAACACTTTTCTTCTTTCTCTCTATAGTTTCTCTCTCTAGAGTTTCAGTGAATTCGTAAGAAATAATGAATGAATGAGCTTCTATTTATAGAAAAATGGACTGCATAGTAACTAACTCATGAACAGTCCAGATTGATTTACGTTAATCTGACGGTCCATATTTAAAGCTAAATCTTTTAAATAAAATATAATATATTCTATTTATAATCTAATAAAACGAATAACTTTATAAAAGATTTTACTATGCAAACACTATGCAGACACTATGCAAACACTATGCATAATAAAATATAATATATTCTAATTATTGTCTAATAAAGCAGTATAACTTTATAAAAGTATTACATTTTATATAAAAAAATTTTACTATGCAAAATATTATATGAGCACTATGCAACACTATGCATAATAAAATATAATATATTCTATTTATTGAATAACTTTATAAAAGTATTCTGTTTTATATAAAAAAAATTTACTATACAAAACACTATGCAAACACTATGCAACACTATGCATAATAAAATATAATATATTCTATTTATGGAATAACTTTATAAAAGTATTCTGTTTTATTACATTAATAATACCAATAAAACAAAACTGAGTAACTTATCACGTAAGCATCAATAATTAATACCGTGTGCTACTATGCAACCACACATATTACTGTACTTTTAACACCGGGTGTTTCAACAGTTAACGGTAAAACTTCCGCTGTTATTTTCATAAAGTATTTTTGTTGTTTTCTCAATCCGACAATAATTCCTTTGCGGGATCCACCAATGATTGTACCGTCGTACGGATATTCCCCTACAAAAAGAATATTCCTCAACCAATCGAATATTATATAACCACTTGCTTACTTTGCAAAATTTATAAATATTACCCACAACTATAACATTACATCAAATCCACACCATAATATTCTAAAAAATATTTCGAGAAAATTAAATCTTTATTTATAAAATATGGGGTCTCACAGCAGACGTTGCTCAGGGTTATCTCTGAGATTGGACTGTTGCAAGTGTTGAAGGTCCTCAGTGTCATCTCTGAGGTGTGCCTGTCTTCCCGGTGTTATCTCCAGGTCTTGTACTGAGTGCCTCGGTGTGAGTGCCGAGGTTGAAGCTGATTGCATGCATTCGAACCAAGCATTTTTGGGGTTATCTCTGGAACTGCAATTGCACTCCTTGGGGTTATCTCCAAGGTTGGAACTGCTACTTCCAATTTTATTTTTGGGATTGAGACTGAATATCTCGGGGTTGTCTCCGAGTTGAATCGACCTTCTCTGGTGGAATTTTTTGTATTTGAACTGCATGTCTCAGGGTTATCTCTGAGGTTGGAACTGATACTCTCGGTGTGTGTTCCGGGGTTGAGACTGAACTTCCGGTAGTATCCGAACTGGATATGAGCTGTCTTCCAGGGTTATCTCTAAAAGACAAATCTACCCTCCTACAATTTTAGTGACAGGTGTGCAGAAAAGTTTGAGTGTCTATAGACACATAATAGCTTATGCAGAGTTAGAAGGAACTGCCATAAAGACAAATTCAAAATCTGCAAACAGTTATCAAAGGTTGTCGAACCTCTCTCCCTCTCTTTTTCAAACCCTAGAATCCTCTTCACAACCTAAATCATTTAACCCTCCAGAGCCTTGCCCAAATCACATTCAACTATCTCTCATAAAACTTCCTAAAGCAAATACCCATATTCTTCGAACTCTTCAAATGGCAGATTGGCGAATAATCACTGGCATTCAGCTCGGAAGCAAGACGTTTGAGAAATCCAAAAAGAAGTTCAGAGATATTCTTAAATTAGTGAAGAAGGCTGGATTCTCAGAATGTCTGGAGGCAAACACTCGAATATATGCTTAACTGGTTAAAGAGTTTTATTCAAACGCATCCCTGAACACAGGAACCCTTTCTACCAAGGCCAAAGGTCAGATTCTAAAGTTGAACTCGTCTGACATCAATCAATGCTTTGGCCTTCCTGACCTAGGACTGAAGAGCCTTAATGAGATCGACACGGAACAAGCAAAGAAGATTATGGTATAAAAAATAAACCCTAGTCTGAAGGACATAAAGAAAAAGGAGTTTCCTGAAGAATTCGAGTTCCTTGCTGAGATAATGGGCAAATGTATACTGTGCAAGGATACTGCACATGACACTATGATTGATCAACAACAAAAGATTATGTCTGCAATAGTTCTGAAGAAGAGAATAAACTTTGGAGTTATCTTGCTGGATGAAATCTTCAAGTGGCTGGAAAAGGCTGAAATGAAGAAGTCTACAGATAAAACCCTTACAAAGGTTTTTCATAGAAGACTCTTAAGCATTGTGCTAAAGAAGAAATTGGGAAGCAAGATCAAAGATAATGAGGGAGAACCACTTAACGTCCATAAGATCATGTCTCCACAGTTGTTTATAAACTGGAAGAAAAATCCCAAGGAAAATAGGAGGCTAATAACAACTGGGAGCAGCAACAAGGTCTCTGCAAAGAAGAGGAAGGCAAAGGAGGTGAAAAGCTCTCAATCTGATGACTCTGCACTAGTAGCAGCCACACCAACAAGGAAGAAGTCCAAGGGTGTGAAGAAAACAGAGGCTCCACCAAGAAGTCTCTCCACTAACAACAAGGAAGCATGAGAAGAAGGGGTCTCAACTGCAGAAACCCCAAAGAGAAGAAGTAACAGACTACTCCAAGGGCCATCCAAAAAGAAAGTTAAGGTAATAAAGATGTCAGCCCTAGTTCCCCAAGAAAGTCTATCTTCCAAGGCTGAGAGCATAGAGTCAGAAGATGAGAAGGAAACTGAAAGTCTCAAGACTGAGTCCCCAAAGAACAAATCAAGCAATGAAGGAGAAGCTGAGTCTATGAAAGAAATAGAAAACTCCGATGGTGAAGAAGAATAAGCAAGCCCTATGGCTAACTCTCAGAGCATCCGCTCTGATGATGAAGAAAGGTTGCAAGTTGACACAACTGCACCTTTTACTGCAAATGCTCCAACAAGCTCAAAAGGTGTTGAGTCCGAAGAAGAAGGACATGCCCCTACTGTTGTTGAACATCAAGGAAGTATGTCTAATGATATAGAAGCTTCAGATTCTGAAGAAGAAGAGGAGTCTGAAACTCCTATCATTGAACCTCCAAAAAGAAGAAAGAGCTACATACTAATTACTAAAACTGTCCCAAAGAAGCAAGGTGAACACTCTACTGCAATCATTGAAGTGTGTGATGATGAATCTGAATCAAATGAAGAAGATGTTGAAAATGATACTAGTGACAAAAATCAGCAAGAAGAATTCATTGATGAATCTGATGAAAGAAGTCAGCATGATTCAAGCTCAGAAGGTGAAGAAATGGAGAAAGATTCTAGTTCTGCAAATCAGGAATCAGAGGAACCAGCAGACTATCATGTCCTCTCTCCAGCAAGAATCAGCAGAAGAATAGTGGTGGAAGTTTTTGATGAACCAACAGAACTACCAGCAGAAAGATGGGTAAGATATGGCAATGAAAAACTCAAGGTTATAAGGATGACTGCATATGATGTGTTCAAAAATTGGAACAACATGGAGTTAGACTGCACCACTATCCTCTACAATCCTGATGATCCTTTGATGAGATGGTTCTTCCCATGGATGCCCTGGTTAAAGGCATATACTGAAAAGGATGGGAGTTACTTCAGTTGGTGTTACTTTCAGTTTCCAAGCTTAGAGCTGGTGGCATAGAACTTCCCAAGGGTGAAGAGATTTGCAACCATGATGATCAAAGACCAGCCCCACTACAAAGTCTATCGACATGCTGGCAACCATTACATTCCCTATGATAGTAGAGTGGGGTCTGATGGTAGAAGGATCATGGCCAAGGACATGATCATAGAGTCCCTTTACTCTACCACTTAAAATGATCAAGTTAAATTTGAGAAGCCTCCCTCTACCCAAGCTCAATTGTCTGACATTCCTTCATCCTCCAATAGCGATTGGCACTCAACGATTTTTCAGATTCTCACTGCTTTCAAAAATCTGTGTAAAGATGAAAATCGTAGAGTTCAATCTGATGCTCAACAAGAGGCTTCCCAACCACATGATCAAACCCCTGCGAAGCAGGAGCTACTGAAGAATTCGGATGAGTTGGTTGAGAAGATGCTCATCATCACTGAAGAAGCAAAGATATTGACAGAAGCAAGAGATAATGAGGTTCAAGACAGACTCCAAGCCACTATAACTGATATATCTCTCAAAGTCAAAGAGAGAAATCAAATCTATCTGAAGGCTATCAATGAACAAAAGGCAGAAGCTCTACGAGCATAGAAGGCTAATGAAGAGCAAGTCCAAGCCCTCTTTGAAAAGATTGACAATCTAAATCAGTCTTTCTCTCTACAACTTGAGTTGAGCTAACAAGAACTCAAGATTGAGGTTGGTAACTCCTCTTACTTGATAGAGAAACTAATGTCCAACATGGAGCAGCTTTCACAAGTGATTAATGACAAAAAGGGGGAGAAAAAGAGGCATAGAAAGAGGCATTCAAGGAAGAGCAAGGAGAGCAGAAGAAGAGAAGATAAAAAGGCTAAGAAGAAGACAAAGAAGAATATAGTAGAAGTTGAAGTTGAATCATCATCTGAGGGGGAGCCAAAGGATGATGATCCTACGAATGCAGAGTTTGAGGGGGAGCCAGAAAAATAAGAAGAGAATGAATCTGAGGGGGAGCAGAGAAAAGAAATGAAGTCGCCATCCCAGGGGGAGGTAGAGAAAAAAGGTCAAGCAGATAAGTAACCAATCAACAGACATCCTGGAAACACACATGGAGCCAAAGAGGTACATCTCTAACTAATTAGGTATGTTCTGGATCCAGGATGTAAAGTGTCATAGCTTATGAAATTCCATATTATTATCAATGACATTCATGATTATTTGTTTTAGAAATACAGCTGCTCACTGTATATATAAGATTCATTCATAACATGCATATGCACTTAATGTTTTTGTCATAATCAAATAGGGGGAGATTGTCAGGAATAAGCATGTGAATGATATTCCTATTTATATATGATTTGGTTATGATATATATGAATGAATATGCAAGTATGCTTGCATTAAGAAAAGATGTAAAGTCCTTTGATAGACAATAGGAAAACATGTACAAGGATTTAGAATGAATTGATCAAATGTGTTAGGTTGATCCTATATAAGCAAAACAGCTTTGTAAAGTCCTTAAAAAGAAATGATGTACAAGGACTATAAATATAGAAAGATCAAGCTTGTTAGGTTGATCTTATAATGTAATAGATAGGCTTGTCCGATCATTGAGCACTGCACCAGAAATCGTAGTCTGCTAAGAGAGTCAAGGAAAACTCGAGAGCTATCAAGGCAGAATCATAGTCTGCAAAATAGTAGATCTCGAAGTTCGTAGACTACCAAGAGAGACGAGGAAGGATCATAGTGTGTCGAGGATAACTTCCCTGAGGAGGCGTAATCTCTCGAGGAAGTCATGTTCGTAATCATAGAGAGACACCTCACGAGGTAACCGAGCATCCGCAAGTCAAGTGAAGAATCGTAGACTACACTCGGAGTCGTAGAGTCTACTAATCAAATCAAAGGCAAAGATCATAGTCGAGAAATATTAGATGAAGACAACGAGCATAACGACAGAAATCTTAGAGTGTCAAGATCTGATCTCAGAGTCGTAGTGTCTGCACAGCTGAAGTTGAATCGTAGAGTGCAGAACTAAGGCCTCAACAGATGTGCTCACAATACCAAGGTAGAATCGTAGAGCAAACACGATTCTCAACAATTGAGCACTCCCATAATATCCAAAGTGTGAAGCCTCTGGTCCAAGCTACAAAGTTGCACTCAATGAATGGCATGCAAGCTAACAGAAGATTTAAGCACCAACCCAATCAGCATTCAGATTGAGTTGTGAAGCCATTCAAGTTGAAGTCTTCCACAAGTTGATCAGAAGAAGACTTCAATCAAAGTAATTGACTAAGGAAAGTCAGCAAATGCAGTAGCTGTCAAGTGAACAGAAGACAACAATCTTGGAAATATCCAGGATCATAGTGTTTGCCAAACAAAGAAGGAACTGATGGAGTGTACACAAATATATTTGTCCGCCTATGAAGAACAAGGCTAAAATGATTAAGCATTAGGTCAGTCCATTGATGATAAGTGAACGGGAGATCACAAGGAGAAAGCGAACTGGACATGCCACAAATTTGAAGTGTCTTACTATTCAGAAAGGGCCAGAACAAGGAGTCAAGCCATCAGTATCTGAGTGTAGTCAAAGCAAACAGAAGTGTTGAAGTAATGCACAAAAAAAGGAAGAGGTGTTATACATTGAAGATCCAATCAACACTCTTCAAGATCGTAGTGTTGTCTCTACTTGTCAATGAGCAAACATTCAACAAGACACTACGATCAGGTCCAAGAAGATATGCATCAGAATCGTAGAGTTTGATCGTTTGAAGGTTGAAGCATTGACAACGGTTCAATCTGAAATTTGATATTCGAATAGAGCTTATTGAGAGCATCGATGCAAAAGGACAACCTTTGATCAAGAAATCAGAAAGAGGAAATAAAGTTGACTACCTGCCCGAGACATCAAAGTGACATCTCTGATAGGGTAGGTGAAACAGTAGACTGTAGTGTCAGACAGTCATGTCATGTCACATCTGTAGTCTACCTAAAATAACTCGAGATCTGCGAAGAAATTCAAATAGCTTTCTACGGCTATATACCAATGGGAAGATTGGGAAGGAGTATAAATAAGCCAGAGCTTCAACGATCAAGAGTTGCTGATGATTGCTAAGTTGCAGAATCATTGAGTTGTTGGAATGCTATAATGTTGGCTCTATGAGTTCCACCAAGGCTTTACATGAACAAGTCTCAGTGACAGTGAGACTATGAAGGTGGAAGTGAAGCAGCCTTGAAGAAAGACTTGAACAGACTAAAGCTTCACTCAACAAAGATGAGAATGCCACTGAAGTTGGCAGCTAAGCTGAGAGCCGAGAAGGACAAGAAGATGGGATTCAGAAGAGTGGAAAAGCACAAAGAAGATCTATAGAGCCACTCTACGAATCACCATGAACCTAAAGCTGAACCAGAACAAGTGCAGAACCATGTCTGCCATCCAGTCAATAAGGGTTTAGGAAGTGGTGATGGTGCATCGCTGACATCACAAGAAGATGAGCAGAACAGAATGAAGATCAGCTGTACCAAAGAAGAAGTAGTCCAAACTCAAAGAAGAATGCCAAGAGGACTACGCCAAGCTACTAAGTACATAAGATGTTCAAGCTTAAAGACATGTTAGCAGCTCAGCACCAACGACAACAACATTAACAACAACAAGAAGCTAGGGCCTGAGGGGTCCTTGTTTGCAGGGACTAAATGAAGTTCCAAGCCTGCTGGGCTTGAAGAGTTCCTTGGGAACTAGAGAAGTTTCAAGGCTGCTGGCCTTGAAGAGTTCTTAGTGAACTGAAGCTCCAAGGCTACTGGCCTTGAAGGAATCTTAGTGATTGTGGTCTTGCCCTTCTTTAGTGAAAATCCTGCTAGTTGAAAGCAGAAGAGTGGATTAGGAGCTTAAGTCTCTGAACCACTTAAAATCCCTTGTGTCTTTTACTTTATGTCATTTGCATTATGTACCTAACTGCTATGCATGTATTAACTGCTTACAACTTAACTAACTCAAATAACAATGTATATATGATTATGAATATATCAATGAAGGGGATCTTTTACTTATTCTTTTGTGCTTGAAAAGATTCTTATGTTTGTCATATGCTAAATCATTAGCAATGCAAAATTAACTACAAAAGTATTTGAAAATAAAAAGGATCTATTCAACCCCCCCCTTCTAAATCTATTGTGTGCCTACTGAGAACTAACAATAAATATATGAGATATTGAGTTTGTAAAAACCCAAAACCCTAATAAGATTCTGTTATGTAAAATCTAGTTATATCAATAAAATTTATCTGTTATGAATGTATTATTTGTTAATATATACTCTGTTTAACAAATTTGATCAAATAAAAGTTTGTCCGAAAAAGTTCGTGCTTCACACCTCGTGCTTAAAAGTTTCTTCTGAAATTGGACTTTTCAGTATATTTGTTGTGACAAGTTGCTTTGTTGTACTTACGTTGACAAAATGCTTTGTCGTGCTTATTAGGATTAGTGAGAAGTCTAGGTTAGTAACCCTAGATTAATACCCTAACCCTAATCAGCAAAACCATAACCCTAATTTGGAAACCTAACCCTAATTAGCCAATTTAACCCTAATTAAATTATCTTAACACCTAATCATGGTTAGTAAACTTCAATTAGGTACTAATAAACATCATTTAACAATCCTAATCATTAAAAACAAAACCCTAATCAAGATAAGTGAAGATTAGGGCATACTTAAGCTACTAAACTAACCTAACTAGCTCACACGTAGGTTATGAGTCACCATTACAAGTTCCTAGGCTGCACATGACTTGCTTGTAACTCCCAAGCATGATAATAGTCATCAGATCAGATATTTTTGGAGGCAAGTTGCTTAAAAATGTCCAAAAAGCCAAGTTGAACAATTTTATAAATAAGAACCCTAGGGCTGAGCAAACTCACAAAATTTCTAAGCCAAGATACACTTATATACTTACCAAATCAAGCCTATGTGATAGCAGCAACAAATTCAGAAGCTAGAATCGAAAATCAATCAAGAAAAGGTGCAAACCCTAATTCATAATTAGCTCTTTGATCCTTAGTTATTTTTGTTGTTTAGATGTTTAGAAATATGTATTAGTATGTTAGAAAGTATGTTAAATTGGTAGAACACATTTTCATATCATCTAGATACCTTAAATAAGTGTTTTTAGAAATCTGGAAATTTTGAAAATCTAGTCTGACAGCCGAATGTCAGGGCTTGTAGATTCATGTGTGTTTACGTTTAGGTCTGTTAATTGTATGTTACTTGTAGCCTGTTAGTAGGTCTTTGATATGGAAAAGAAAATATGTTCATTAGAACCAAATATTTCAAGTTAATAGTGGTCAAAGTGTGTTGACCGTTCACGGATTGCAGTTTTCTGGGTTACCTAGAATACTCAAAAACAGTTGTACCGGCTACTTTGACCAACTTTTTGATCGCCTTCGGTTTGTTGTTTTTGTAATATTTTGTTTTGAATTAATACCCTGATATATGTACTACATACCTATGATCTTAAATTGCTTAAACAACTTATAGGATTACTGGAATTAATAGTCAAAAGTCATTGACCGAGCTTGACCAAGTTTTACGGGTTACCGTAAAAATCGATAAACTTTCTGAAACTTCAGGTTGTACTTTGACCAACATAAATAGAGACCTTAGATTTATGATTTGTTCAAGTTATTGTTATATATATGTACCCTGACATATATACTACATGTTACAACAAACCCAACACACATTGTAGTACACATAATCAAAGATATTAAAGCCACAAAACCGCTGAATTGGCCATAACCACCACTTGCTCGGGTTGCCTGTAAACTCAAGAACAGCTCTGACAGTGACTTTGAGCCTCTATAACTTCTTGTTATATGTACGTTAAAGCCTGAAAGTTGATTCATGTTGTACTACCGTAAGAGTACTATAACATCAATACTTGATTGAACACAAAAATGTAAACCATAGCTAGATGAACCATGGTAAAACTAGTCCCTCTAGCATGACCAATCTGTTGCCCAGAAACTCAAGAACACCTACATCAACACTTTTTGTCACTGAAGGGCTTAGCGACAGGCAGAAATTATTTTTCTAAAAATTAAATTATAAAAATTAAAAATAATTAGTAAATAAATATAAATAAATACAAAAACAGTTATAAAAATTATATTAAATAAATATAATTAATTTCTGATATTTTTACATAAATTCAATAAATATTTTATTTTATTTGGATATTATTAATAATTAACTTAATAATAAAGTAATTAGAATAATTATTTATAAATACTAAATAATTATTGAAAAATAATATTAATGATATAAAAATCATAATAAATGTTTATAAATTATTTAAAAATAATAAACAATATTTTTGTAAAATTTTAAGTAAATATTAATTACCTAAAATAGAAATAAATGATTTAAAAATCATTTAAAGGATAAATAAATGTTTTAAAATATATTAAAATTTCTAAAAATTATTATAATGGATATATAAATTATCTAAAAATATAATAAAATTTATAAATAAAATTTAGTTCATATATCAACTTATTTAGTATTCTAAGAAAGACATTGAACAACCAAAACCTTATCGAATCGAACCCGATCTTATATAAATGCTATATTTGAGTATTGTTATCAATACTAACGTGTTAGATTTATATATATGAACATCGTATGTATTTATTAAACGAATTGAGTAGTATAAACTTGACTGATCTACGCTCAGGAAAGTTCTTCTTAAACCTTAACTTACTTATGCAAATTTCCCAACCATGTTTATTCGTGGAACAAGATTTTTATCTTGATATGCTGGTGATATAATATACTACACCTACATTTGAATTACCTTTTTATTGTAAGGTTATTGCTATAGCTTCAGCAAAACTAAGAAATGAATTATTTATTCATATTGATTGTTAAGCATAAATTATTGTGTCAACCCAAATTGTTTGGTAAGACATCATATTCTGAAGTTGGCTATCCCGTAAGGGATCATAATTCGGTCTATAATATATTGACATTAATTTGGGTGCATTTGAGCACTGGTAGGATGAGATGCATACTCCTAAGATGTTGAATAGGTTGATCCCCTAACTCATATCTAAACAAAATTTCTAAGTCTGTGCGACTCACAAGAATAAAAATTCATATTGAAATGGTAACAACTATCAGTCAAAATTTGAATTGTTGTATTTATTCAAATCATATATTGTTATAAATATAAAACTTGCTGAGCATGTCATAGCTCACCCTTCCAAATTATTCCCTTTGCAATTTTAAATGGTAACCCTGGAACATCTGGAGTAGATAAAGGGAAGAGTCCCTACTTAGATTAGATTATATTGTTGTCTATTTGAATACCTTGTAATAAGAAACTCGTTATGAGAATCATGTAATAATGAGAATATATGTAATATATATATATATATATATATATATATATATAACATCTTTTATTTCCGCAACCGTGTTTTCTTACATATATAGATGTAAATTTAGAATTCGTTGAATCTAGTTGAGATCCTTGGGAACTATTTATCTGGGTGAAGATATTAGTAATATGGATTGTTCATGTTATTACTGATATTTTGGATTTCGGATAAATAGTTACTATCGATACGATAATATAAAATCACATGGCATAGACTATACATCTGGGTGAGGATATTAGTAATATGGAATGCTCATGTTATTACTGATATTCTGGATTTCAAATAGATAGATTCTATTCACAGATACAATTCATATATCCAAGTGAGGGTATCCAAACATAGTAATAGTTCTCTTGAGAATTGTCATCTGTTATGGGATACTGTGAATCGTGGATCTATGGGAGTTCTATATGATAGTCCCTTAATTTAATATAAGCTTATAATCAGATATCATGGGTGTATAGATTTAAATGCATTATATTGATTCATAGTAAGCACCATATCAGATACCATGGGAGTATAGATATAGGGGCATTACAAGTTTGGTATCAAAGCCTCAAGGATATAGACATAAGGAAGAGAAATCTTAGTATAGTCTTCGAGTCCGTACAAATTTTAAAATACACATAAAATATAACATTAAAAATATTATGTTGTGTAAATTTATATACCAGTATTAAGGGAGTTTTCTTTTATAGATGGCCAACTCCAATGCTGAAGAAATGGTGATAACAAATAATCCACCACAAATTGAGTCATTTATAGCTAGTGATGCAGAGGATGAAGAATTTCTTCATGATCAACAACTGCTAGATGCTGAGGAAGAGGAAGATCCAATGGCAGGACAATTAATGAGAATTGATGAACATGATGAAGCAATGGCATCACTAATGAAGACAACAGAATATGAGAATAATAAAATGAAGTTTAGGGCTGATATAGCTGAGGGAATGCTGCAACATGAGAGGGGACAAGCCACCGACTAAAAGTACAACTGCACCATGCACAAAGTGGCAAGAAGGAAATTCAGTTAAGACTTCTTAAAACATCTCTAGGTGTTTGAGATACTTTTAATGATTTATAGCGCCGAATAGTTCGATATCCGGTAAAGGAGAAGAAAATTGCTTATCTCATAGATCGATCTGTGGTTTGTCACATGATTCAGGATTCCTTTGATGTTATCAATGATTTCTAGAGAGTTGTATAGGTAGTTGAATGCTTTATATCAGTATGAATAAAGAAGCATTCAAAGTTGGTATTGTAACTAGTGTTTTGTAAGATAGTAGTATATTTAACTACTAAGTTGTTATGTACGACTGTTGTGATATATAAAATAAACAATATGTTTGTGTTATTCAAATTCTTATGTGAATTCTTGTTATTTTTTGTATAGAATCATGCCACCAACCAGAAGACCCCAAAGAGAAATGAATAGTGATGATAATTCTACCCAGTAGTTAGTAGACCTTATGCTAGGAGCTATGAATAGACCTATACACCAAAACACATCTTTTAAAGATTTTAAATTAGTTGGACCACCTGAATTTAAGGGTACATCAGAACCTGTCGATGCACAAATTTGGATTTTTGAAATAGAGAAATTTTTCCCAGTAACCAATGTAAATAATAATCAAAAGACAACTTTCGCAACCTTTTTCTTAAAAGGTGAGGCTAATTATTGGTGGGAATCAACCAAGGGTTGGGTAGAAACTGAAATTGTTCTTTGGGATAGATTCAAAGAGTTGTTCTTTGAAAACTATTTTTCCCAATCCTTGAAAGATCGCATGGAAATAAAATTTCTGGATTTAAAACAAGGAGACCTGACTGTAACCCAGTATACAGCCAAGTTCAATGAACTGTCCAGGTTTGCTCCTCATCAGGTAACCACTGAACTTAGAAAGACTCAGAGGTTTTGTGGAGGGTTTAAAACCTCGATTCGAGAGTAAGTTGTCAAGACTCAAATAAAGACTTTCTCTGAAATACTTGAGAAAGCTACTACAGCCGAAAGTGAAAATGAAAGTCTCGCTAAATTTCATCAGAAAAAGAAGAGTCAAAATGAGAAAGGGAAACCTAGGATAGAACCCAGTTCAGGTGGGTTTAATAATAAACAGAAATGGGATAATACTTTTTCTAACAATTCGGGAAAGAAGATAGGTAATACTAATAATAACTTTAGTAATAATAACATTAAACCTTATCCTACTTGTGGAAAGAAACATAAAGGACTATGCTTTCTTAGCAATATTATAATTGTGGACAATCAGGACATCTTTCTCCACAGTGTCCTCTCCCAAATAAAAATAAATGTTTTTATTGTGGTTCGTTGGACCATTTTTCAAAGAATTGTCCCAAACATAAGAACCAAGGAGGAAAGGGGAATAGAGTACCAGAGAATAATCAGTCAACAGTAGCTGCAGTTGGGGTTCAGAATCGACCTACCGCGAGAACATTAAATATGTCGGTGAGGGATGTTGTTGCTTCACATGATGTGGTGACAGGTATCATCCCTATATACAATTTAAATGCATGTGCTATTTGATTCTGGAGCTACATGTTCTTTCGTGTCTAAAAGTTTTTTCTAAAAACTTTAGTATACCTTATGAAAAGTTAAACAAACCATTTTGTGTTGAAATTGCTAATAAAGATAGGATTTCGGTTGAAACCATATACAAGAACTGTAGTGTGGTAAAAAAAGGACATAATTTTATGGTAGATCTTTTATCCATCCAGTTGGGAGAATTTGATGTAATTTTAGGAATGGATTGGTTAGTTAACCAAAATGCAACGATTGATTGTCATCAAAAATGAATAAACCTTTTGACTGCATCGAAGTCAAAGGTAGTGTTCAATGGTAGTTGTTCACATAAGCAATCTCGATGTTTGACTATAGTTCGGGCACAAAGATTACTTAAAAAGGGTTGTTTAGGGTATTTGGCCTATATAGTTGATACTCGACAGGAAGGAGTAAAACTAGATCAAATACCAATAGTTAAGGATTTTTTCGATGTATTTCCGGATGACTTACCAGGTTTACCTCAAGATAGGGAAATTGAATTTGTCATTGATCATGCACCAGGAACGACACCAGTTTCTAAGGCACCGTACAGAATGGCACCTATAGAACTGAAAGAGTTACTTATACAATTACAAGAACTCTTAGATAAAAAGTACATACAACCTAGTGTTTCACCCTGGGAGTATCGATATTGTTTATGAAGAAGAAGGATGAAACTATGAGGTTATGCATAGACTATAGAGAGCTAAATAAATTAACTATTAAGAATAAATATCCTTTACCAAGGATTGATGATTTGTTTGACCAATTAATGGGGGAAAACATTTTTCAAAAATTAACCTTCGAACATGTTATCATCAATTAAAGGTAAGAAAGGAGGACGTGCCGAGAACAGCGTTTAGGACGACGCCATGGACATTATGAAGTTTCTTGTAATGTCTTTTGATTGACAAATGCACCGGATCATTTATGGATTTAATGAATTGAGTGTTTAAACCATGTTTGGATAAATTTGTTGCAGTGTTTATCGAAGATATTTAGATATACTCGAAATCACGGGAAGAGCATACTGAACACTTGAGAGTCGTTCTGGAGATACTACGAGAAGAAACACTTTATGCAAAGTTTTCCAAGTGTGAATTCTGGTTAAAGAGAGTTCAATTTTTAGGTCATGTAATTGATAAGAATGGAATATCTGTAGATCCAACTAAATCGAAACGGTTGTGAATTAGGAACAACCAACAACTCCAACTGAAGTACGAAGTTTTCTCGGTTTAGCTAGTTATTATCGACGATTTATAAAAGATTTTTCAAAAATAGCAACCCCATTAACCAATTTAACTCGAAAGATGGTAATATACGTATGGACAGATAAATGTGAAGAGAGATTCCAAGAGTTGTAGAAGCCACTGAGCATGGCTCCAGTGTTGTCCTTACCAGATGAGACAGGAGGCCTTGTAGTATTTAGTGATGCATCACACAAAGGTTTAGGGTGTGTGTTGATGCAACATGGGAAAGTGATTGCTTATGCATCACGACAACTCAATGATTATGAAAAAAGGTAACCTACTCATGACCTAGAGTTAGCCGCATTAGTTTTTGCTCTAAAAATTTGGAGACATTATTTGTACGGGGAGAAGTGCGAAATATATACAAATCATAAAAGTCTGAAATATATTTTTACACAAAAAGGAACTAAATTGAAGGCAAAGAAGATGGTTGGAACTGATAAAGGATTTTGACTGTAAAATCTTATATTATCCTGGTAAAGCTAATGTCGTAGCTGATGCGTTGAGTAGAAAGAATCAGGATAAATTGAACGCAGTAACCACCAATGATAGGTTAATAAAAGATTTTGAAAAATTAGAAATTGAGGTGGAATGTCCAACTACCTCTATCCAAAAATTATACATTTTAGAAGGATTTTCATCTCTACTTGAAAGAATCAAAGAGATACAGGAAAAGGATGAAGAATGTCTGAAGTATAAGTCTAATCTAACTCAAGACAAGTATAACAAATTCAGAATAGATAAGGATGGAATAATAAGATATAAAGATAGAATTTTGGTTCCGTTAAACCAATCTCTAAAAGACGAAATCTTAAACGAAGCTCATAATTCTAAATTTGCCATACATCCTGGCAGTACTAAAATGTAAAAAGATTTAAGTCGACACATTTGGTGGTCGAATATGAAAAGAGAAATAGTTGAATGGGTAACCAAATGTCTCACGTGTCAAAGGGTTAAGGCTGAGCATCAAAAGCCAAGTGGTTTACTTCAACCATTACCAATTCCTGAGTGGAAGTGGGAACATATAGCCATGGACTTTGTTGTATGCCTTCCAGCTACACAAAAGGGCCATAATGCCATTTGGGTAATAGTTGACCGATTAACCAAATTAGCTCACTTTTTACCTATTAAAATTTCTCATAACTTAGATCACCTTGCCAAGCTGCACATTAATGAAATTATCTCTAGACATGGTGTGCCTGTTTCCATAGTATCAGATCGAGACCCACGTTTTACTTCAAATTTTTGGAAAAGTCTTCAAAAACACTTAGGAACACAATTAAGATTGAGTACAGCTTATCATCCTCAAACTGATGGACTGAGTGAGAGAACCATATAAACATTAGAGGATATGTTGAGAACATGTATCATAGACTTCAAAGGAAGTTGGGAAGATCAGTTACCTTTAATAGAGTTTTCCTACAACAATAGTTATCATGCTAGAATAGGTATGCCATGCACCCTATGAAGCCTTATATGGGAGAAAGTGTAGAACACCTTTGTGTTTGGATGAAGTTGGGGAAAGACAAATATTAGGACCTGAAATAATTCAACAAACAACTGAAACCATCAGAATTATTCGTGAACGATTACAAATATCTCAAGATCGACAAAGGAAATACATTGATCCACATCGACAACAAAAAAACTTTAACGTAGGAAGCCACGTATTCCTGAAAGTATCTCCTTGGAAGGGCAAGATATGTTTTGGCAAGAAAGGAAAACTAAGTCCGAGATTCATTGGACCTTTTGAAATTTTGAGGAGGATTGGTGAAGTTGCTTATGAAATAGCACTACCTCCTGAGTTGAATCATATCCATAATGTGTTTCATGTGTCCATATTACGACTATACAAACTTGATTATAAAAACATTATAAATTATGAGCCAATCCAAATCAAAGAAGATCTTTCTTATGTAGAAGAACCTGTGCAGATCGTCGATCGTAAAGAGCAAGTTCTAAGAAATAAAGTGATAGCATCAGTCAAAGTGATTTGAAGGAATCAGAACGTTGAAGAGGCTACATGGGAGCTCGAAGATAAAATGCGAGAGAATTATCTTTAATTTAGAGGACGAAATTCTTATTAGTGGGGGTGAATGTAAAAACCCAAAATCCTAATAAGATTCTGTTATGTAAAATATAGTTATATCAATAAAATTTTTTTGTTATGAATGTATTATGTGTTAATATATACTATGTTTAACATATTCGATCAAATAATTTTTTTTCCGAAAAACGTCATGCTTGACACCTCGTGCTTAAAATTTTCTTCTGAAATTGGACTTTTCGGTATATTTGTTGGGACAAGTTACTTTGTCGTACATACGCTGACAAAACTCTTTGTCGTGCTTATTAGAATTAGTGAGAAATTTAGGTTAGTAACCCTAGATTAATAAACCCCAACCCTAATCAGCAAAACCCTAACCCTAATTTGGAAATCTAACCCTAATTAGCTAATTTAACCCTAATTAGATTATCTGAACACCTAATCATGGTAAGTAAACTTCAATTAGGTACTAATAAACATCATTTAACAATTCTAATCATTAAAAAAAAAACTCTAATCAAGATTAGTGAAGATTAGGGCATAATTAAGCTACTAAACTAACCTAACTACCTCACAAGTAGGTTAGGAGTCACCATTGCAAGTTCCTAGGCTGCACATGACATGCTTGTAACTCCCAAGCATTATAATAGTCATCAGATCAGATATTTTTGGAGGCAAGTTGCTTAAAAATGTCAAAAAGCCAAGTTGAAGAATTCTATAAATAGGAACCCTAGGGCTGAGAAAACTCATGAAATTTCTAAGAAAAGATACACTTATATACTTAACAAATCAAGCCTGGGTGATAGCAGCAACAAAATCAGAAGCTAGAATCGAAAATCAATCAATAAAAGGTCCAAACCCTAATTCATAATTAGCTCTTTGATCCTTTGTTATTTTTGTTGTTTAGATGTTTAGAAATATATATTAGTATGTTAGAAAGTATGTTAAATTGGTAGAACATGTTTTTATAACATCTAGATACCTTAAATTAGTGTTTTTAGAAATCTGGAAATTTTGAAAATCTAGTCCGATGTAAATGTCGTGGGCTTGTAGATTCATATGTGTTTATGTTTAGGTCTCATTAATTGTATGTTATTTGTAGCTTTGTTAGTAGGTCTTTGATATGGAAAAGAAAATATGTTCATTAGAACCAAATATTTCAAGTTAATAGTGGTCAAAGTGTGTTGACCGTTCACGGATTGCAGTTTTCTGGGTTACCTAGAATACTCAAAAACAGTTGTACCGGCTACTTTGACCAACTTTTTGATCGCCTTCGGTTTGTTGTTTTTGTAATATTTTATTTTGAATTAACACCCTGATATATGTACTACATACCTATGATCTTAAATTGATTAAACAACTTATAGGATTACTGGAATTAATGGTCAAAAGTCGTTGACGGAGCTTGACCAAGTTTTCTGGGTTACCCAAAAAAACTGATGAACACGAAGAACATCTTCCAGCTGTACTTTGACTAACATAAATATAGACCTTAGATTTATGATTTGTTAAAGTTAGTGTTATATATATGTACCCTGACATATATACTACATGTTACAACAAACCCAACACACATGTAGTACACAAAATCAAAGATATTAAAGCCACAAAACTGTTGACCGAGCATGACCACTGTTATGGGTTGCCCAGAAACTCAAGAACAGCTCTGACAGTGACTTTGAGCCTCTATAACTTCTTGTTATATGTACGTTAAAGCCTGAAAGTTGATTTATGTTATACTACTGTAAGAGTACTATAACATCAATACTTGATTGAACCCAAAAACGTAAACCATAGCTAGATGAACTATGGTCAAACTAGTCCCTCTAGCATGACCAAACTGTTCCCCATAAACTCAAGAAGACCTACAACGACACTTTCTATCACCAAAGGGCTTTAGTGACAAACAGAAATTGTTTTTCTAAAAATTAAATTATAAAAATTAGAAATAATTAGTAAATAAATATACATAAATACAAAAACAGTTTTAAAAATTTTTTCAAATAAATATAATTAATTTCTTATATTTTTACATAAATTCAATAAATATTTTATTTTATTTGGATATTATTAATAATTAACTTAATAATAAATTAATTAGAATAATTATTTATAAATACTAAATAATTATTGAAAAATAATATTAATGATATAAAAATCATAATAAATGGTTATAAATTATTTAAAAATAATAAACAATGTTTTTGTAAAATTTTAAATAAATATTAATTACCTAAAAATATAAATAAATAATTTAAAAATCATTTAAAGGATAAATAAATGTTTTAAAAATATATTAAAATTTCTAAAAATTATTATAATGGATATATAAATTATCTAAAAATATAATAAATTTTATAAATAAAATTTAGTTCATATATCAACTTAGTTAGTATTCGGTAAAGACATTTAACACCGAAACCTTATTGAATCTACCCAATCTTATATAAATGTTATATTTGAGTATTGTTATCAATACTAACGTGTTAGATTTATATATAAGAACATCGTAGGTATTTATTAAACAAATTGAGTAGCATAAACTTGACTGATCTACCCTCAGGCAAGTTCTTCTTAAACCTTAACTTACTTATGCAAATTTTCTCAACCCTGTTTATTCGTGGAACAACATTTATATCTGGATATGTTGTTGATATAATATACTACACCTACATTTGAATTACCTTTTTATTGTAATGTTATTGTTATAGCTTCAGCATAACTAAGAAATGAATTATTTATTCATATTGATTGTTAAGCATAAATTATTGTGTCAAACCAAATTGTTTGGTAAGACATCTTATTCTGAAGTTGGGTATCTTGTAAGGGATCATAATTCGGTTGATAATATAATTATATTAATTTGGGTGCATTTAAGCACTGGTAGGATGAGATGCATACTCCTAAGATGTTGAATATGATGATCCCCTATCTCATATCTAAGCAAAATTTCTAAGTCTGTGTGACTGACAGGAATAAAAATCCATATTAAAATGGTAACAAATATCAGTCGAAATTTGAATTGTTATATTTCTTCAAATCATATATTGTTATAAATACAAAACTAGTTGAGTATGTCATAGCTCACCCTTGCAAATTATTCCCTTTGCAGTTTTAGATGGTAACCCTAGAACATCTGGAGTAGATAAAGGGAAGCGTCCCTACTTAGATTAGATTATATTGTAGTCTATTTGAATACATTGTAATAAGAAACTCGTTATGAGAATCATGTAATCGAATCTTAATAATAATAATATGTATATATGTATATAACATCTTTTATTTTCGCAACCGTGTTTTCTTATATATATAGATGTAAATTTAGAATTCGTTGAATCTAGTTGAGATCCTTGGGAACTATTTATCTGAGTGAAGATATTAGTAATATGGATTGTTCATGTTATTACTGATATTTTGGATTTCGGATAAATAGTTACTATCGATACTATAGTATAAAATCACATGGCATAGACTATACATCTGGGTAAGGATATTAGTAATATGGAATGCTTATGTTATTACTGATATTCTGGATTTCACATATATATATATATATATATATTCTATTCACAGATACAGTTCATATATCCAAGTGAGGGTATCCAAACACAGTAATAGTTCTCTTGAGAATTGTAATCTGTTATGGGATACTATGAATCTTGGATCTATAAGAATTATATCTGATAGTCCCTTAGTTTAATATAAGCTTATAATCAGATATCATGGGTGTATAGATTTAAATGCATTATATTGATTCATAGTAAGCACCATATCAGATACCATGGGAGTACGTATAGATATGGGGGCGATACAGAGTCAATGCATAGGTACATGTTAGAGAACGATGTACTGGACAAACCCACCATGAGAATTCTACGTGGAGCATTATGCAAATTGCCATTAGCGATTCTCATAGTGACAATGATGTAATGATCCTTCGACCTGAAATCACTATATTACTACACTGGAATTTATGTTTTATGATATCATCAAAAGTCACCTTTAATAGGGTTGACAATACATGTGATTATTGGGTACATCATGAATCGTGTGAGGAATATGAGTGATCTAGATGGAATTTAACCCTCCTATATATTATGGGTGATATACATAGGCCTCTTGATTGAGTATGACTATGAAATGCATGGCCATGATCAAATAGTGATTTGTTTCATATAGTCTACTCATTGATCAAGAAAAATCAAATTAAATTATGAAGAGTATGACACATTCCATGACTCGAGTTAAATCTAGGATGTCTAGGTTAAAAGGATTAAATTACATTGAAACATTGGTCACAAAAATATTTTATCGAATCATCGATCTTATTATTACTTGGGTAGCAGTGATGCATTACTAGATGCCGCTCATTGTTTATAATTTTATAATATGATTTTAAAATTATTGCCAACGTAATAATAACATATTGGGTCACACACATAGAACGTAATTAAAAGGGAATTAATTTAAATTGAAAGGATTTAAATATATCAATATGATTGATAGTATTTAAATCACGAATTTAAATTAAAAGGATAATTTATATATATATGTATATTAATTAAGTAAGACTTAATTAAGATATAATATATATATATATATATTCGAATTTTATTAGATTAGGTTTTTGATTAATTCCTTTTAACTGCTATATATATGATATATCAACGTTTTAGGGAAATCATCATTAACCTAAGAAATCCTAGCCGCTCTTAGAGAGAGACTGGAGAGAAAAAGTTTCAAAACTCCTGATCCTTTGTGGCTAGTACCGTGGCTTTCTCTTTAATGCAGATCGTGTGATGATTCGCGGAGCGTTCGTGTGGATACCATAGAGACATAGTTCCGTTGGAGATTCAAAGTCGCTACAGAATTCTCTATAATCGGTATAAAATCTAAACACTTAATTAATATGTTTTCGCATGGATCATGTTTTAGGGTTTCGAAAATGCCTTTAAAATTTTAATTTTTGCTGCTTTTATGTGCCGAAATCCCTACACTTGCATGAGATGGTTGTTGTCTGGATTGTTTCTAGCACATATGTTAGGTGGATTGCTTGCAACACCTTAGCCCCTCGTCTATATGTAGACGGTAATCTTGGTACAATTGTTCGCATTCGAAAATATGCGTTGAATAGACACCAACAACGCGTTGACCCGTCGCTTATATTGAAACATTAATCTCGGTACAATCGACGATTGATGTGGTAGAAGACGCCACACACAACTATGAATTGTTGTATGATAAGTCAAATTGAATCTCAAAGAAATAACTAAGAAAATACTTAGAAATTCTTCAAAGAACCAAAAGTAGAGAACAATCTCACAAGTAGTGAAAGTTCAATAATAATCTAGAAGGGGGGTTGAATAGATTATTACAGATTATAAATTATCATAGGCCTTTTTGAATTTTTAGAAAATTAATTGCAGTGTTAGAAATTAATATGCAAGACAGTACAAATTCAACCACACAATGCATCGAGATTTATCTTGTTAACAACATACACCTCTGGTATGTTGCTACGTCCAGTCTCAAGTTCCTATTTAGAACTTGAGATCCTATTACTATCAGTAATAAATACTCCTTCAACAGGCGGAGAAGCTTTACAAAGTTTTATAGACAAACTTCCAACTATTCCCAACTAATCTATCTTAGACAGCAAGCTCCCAGCTCCCTCCTCAAGCTTAGTTGTACCCTCTTTTGAGTTCAGTTGTATCCTATGATCTGGTCTTGAAACAACAACCTCTTCCTCACCTCACAAGTTTACTAGAGACCCAACTCCCAACTAACCTCTCTACGACTCCGGTCTTGTTCGAAGAATTGCTTATTTTTCTCACAGGTACATAAAATATACTAACTCTACCTTTTTTCTTTTTACAACAGTTTTCTTTTTAAATAAACAGATATCAGTTAAAGATCAAATATATTTATAAAAGTTAAAGAATTTTATACTTGAGAAAATATGCTTCTTTGTAAGCAGATAATAATTTATGCTTTGATCAAATAATGCTTCTGAGTAAGCAAATATGTAAATTTAAGCATTGTTATAAATGTTTAAATTACTTTTATATTTTGTGTGAAAAATTGCTTCTTGAATAAGCAAATAAATAAATTTTAGCTTTAACTCAAATATGCTTCTATATAACCGGATAAATAATTTTAATACAACTTTATAGAGAATTGTTTATTCTTTAAAATAAAGAGTGTTTTTTATATTGATCAAAAAGACTTGTTTTAAGATATTCTCTAACAAGTATTATATGAATGAATTTGTTGTTCAAATATTTGTGATTAAAAGAATACATCAAATTATCAAGTATAAAAATTTAATTAGTTAAGCACTACTTGATATAACAAATATATTTATTTAACTCAGATAATATATAATAATATTTTATCTATTATGTGATTTATAAATAAAGTCACTTAGTACTAGAAAGAATCGTACGGTTCGATTCCCTCACCTAAGAGGAATATCTTCGTAGCCTTTCGGCGTCTAAGTATGATAGAATTTATAATTTCACAATTGATATTTATATAAATATTTTCGATAGATCACCTAGATTTTCAAATCCCGTTCGGATGATTCACTCTTTTTGGAGGAATATCTCAGTGTCGTTTTGAACTATCAAGTGTTTATCTATTTTATGATATTTATATAAATAATATCAATAAAAAGCTACTTAGTACTATAAGGAATCCTACAGTTCGATTTCCTCACCTTAAAGGAACATCTTTGTAGCCTTTCGGCGACTAAGTATAACTTTTTATTTGATAAATAGATAAAATATAGATATATAAAATTATGTATAACAATTTATATTCGTATATCTATAGATTTAAAACAAGTAAGAAATAATTCAACTAAGTTAAATCAAATGACTTATCTCAATTACTTAGACCAATTTCCTCTTCTCAAGTAATCAAAACTTCGGTAAGAAGAAATGTAAAGCTTTAGAGAGAGTATGTAGGCAAGGAGGGTAAGCTTTTCTTTTCACTTGAATTGGCAAAAACCAAAAGAATGAAAGACTCCTTATTTATAGAATTTTGAGGTCGGGGGAAAAATGGTAATTTTAAAATCAATGGATGAGATTGCTTTAATTAAATTTTAATGGTTCGGATTAAGACCATAACACACGGATTGCCAAACTGTTTCAACCCATCAAAAATTTCACCTTCTATAGAGAGTTTATCAAATTCGGTCAAGGCATGTGCGTGAGAGCCCCGAATTCGGGTCCCAAATCACCGCAGATCCGGTACAATCATTCTATCACTATTGCGGAAGATATAAACATAAATTGTTTTAACAATAAACTTTACACACTATTTCCCAAGGTCGAGTAACCTTAACTTATACACAATTCATAAACTATCTACCATATAATGTTATTATCATACATAACTGTTACAATTAAGTTGCACGTAAAATCCCAAACTGATCTTGGCTTTATCCTTTCCTGTATCCGACGTATTCGTCTTAATCTGCAATGTTAATCATGATATAGCAAGGCTGAGTAATAAGTTTGCCCAGAAAGTTTAAGTTCAATAAATTAAAGGTATATCATGATAGAAAGAATTGAACAAAAGTTGGCTATAATTCAACAATATAGTTGTGAATTAGGATGAACAAATTTTCATAACTGAACGATCATTGAACATGAACATATATATATCTGGACCGAATGGTAATGAAGGGGATCATCCTTTTATATCTGACGAGTACATGCAGAATGCACAGAGTGCGATCTAATAATTCTTAGACATGGCAATCAGAAATGATTAACAACAAGTATAACTGAATAATACAACTCGAGGTCGAGTTAAGAAAAATTTGTAACGGGTCGAATTGATTGAGTTGTGATTCTGGGGATAGAATCCTTTTAAGGGGTGAAAGATGTGACGAACGAAATTTTTGTAATTTAATTTAAATATTTATTGAATTAAATAAATATTTTCAATGATTTAATTATTAGATTAAATAATTAATTGATGAAATTGTGATAGATTAATTTAATTATATGTGTTATATTTATTAAGTTAATGTGGAGAATATTTATTATTCAAAGTATGTATTTATGTGAGCTTATTGAATTAAATGAAATATTTAATAAGCATAACGTTATTTTAATTAATGTAATAATTAATTAGAGATTTAATAATTTGACATAATTAATAAATAAGAAATTAATTATGTGACTATGTGAATTAATGATAAATTATCATATTTTATTTAAATTAATTAAATAAGATATTTAATTTATTTTATATTTGGGTGTGACATTATTAAACTATAGGATAAAAGATTTATTAAATTAAATGGATTTGAGCAATTTAAGGTTAACCAAACGAAGCCTTATGGGGAGTTAATAGCAGTTAACCCATGATTGGGTTAACTGACCACACTGCGCTCAGTTATTTTTATAAAATACGACGTCTTCTTCTTTTATTTGGCTAAGTCTAGAAAAGGAAAATTTAGAGAGAGATTGAGAAGTCAGAAGGAAATTGTGAGTGTGTAATCAAACAAGTATCTGTGAAAGGATCATCTCTTCTAATCTATACTCTGGGTAATTTCTATAACCAATTTTATTTACGTTGTTTAAGTTTTTAAGAAAATGGCTTTTATGTTATGTAAAAGCTCTGTAGTGGAAAAAGGAGTAACGATTATGTGTTAATTACGTGATAAATGTTATCATATCGTGTTTTATTATATATATTGTATAAACCATATCATCAGTTTCATAAAAACATGTCGTATATACTTTCTACAAAATTACAAAGTATAGAAATACGGCCATATGGCCCTTACTCGCAAATTTAATACGTCAAACATATATTGTGTCATAAATTTTATACATGTATATAATTATGACTATTAAAGCAAAGAGACCAAACTTCAAATGAACGGACTCGGTATTATAACGAATCCGTAGTGTTGATTTTCATGTTATGTATTCAAAACTTTCAAAAAAAACACCAAGAACAGTAAATTACATGTGTTGATTCTGCAAATTATGTGTTTTAACATGTTAAAATCATGCTAGAAGGGTTAAGTAGTGATTATATATGTATTACAGTGTTTGGGTATGTCTAATTTCGTGTAAAAATAAATTAATTGGAGGTTTTGGGTCATGTTCTGCAATTTTTTTGAATTGCAGGCTAGCATCGGGTTCGCCAAATTCAATTCCTCAAGACCCTTGCTAAATGGCCAAGAGTCTAGAAACCTTAACGCAGATAATAAGCTTATCGTTGGTAGTATATACATTCACCACTCTACGAAACGTATAGAATTAAATTTTTTTAAAGTGTTTAAGTCCATGAATATGGTATTAACCTAATCTAAGGAACATAAAAATATGTTAGAATTATAATGAGATGTTAAAATAGATTCTTAACATGTCAATAACATAATTGCATGTAGATTGAATTATTGAATGCATTATTAGCTTATTATTCGTGAAGTATAAATTGTGTGACAATAAGTATGATAAATTGACTAAGTATAGTCATAATCCGAGTTAGACAAAATGAATGAACTTGTGATGATCAGTCACATTATAATTAACTAATATCGTGAATATGAATGGTATGTAGGATTGAATCAAGGAACGTGTAAAATTAACGTGTAATCTACGCATGAGGCAAGTTTCCTAACCCTACTTGTTATCATTATTCAAGTTTATAAATCAAGTTCAGTTTGTTATATTAAAGATTATCTATCTTTTCAAAGTATGATTCTGTTATACACTACTTGTTCTATTGCATACCTCTTGAGATTGTTATTCAATTTAAATATCATTTATTGTTGAACCTTGTTAGACCAGTGAACCCTTATTTGATTCGACTAATCCATAGTTGATGAACGTTCTAAATTTCAGAACTCTTATTGATTATCCAAACCAAACTTCCTTTGGTGCGGACTCTAATGTCAAACTGAGATGAACAACCCTGTATAGGGATTTCTTATGCGTTAGCGTTAAGATATTGTGCACAGTATGGTACTAAGTTCTGATCCCCCTAAGTACGAGTAGAAGAGTCCATAGTTTTATGACTGTTAAAGGTTTCAAGTATAACTCTTGATAACCTAGGACATAGTTCAAGGTCTTATGACCCTCAGAAACCTTTTGATTCTTGTTATTCATTCTTGATTCAAAAATTGAGTTTTTATTCCAAAAGTCTTTGATTCATTCGCATGTTATTTTATTGTTATTTCATTATTATACTTGTCAGAAATCGTGCTCACTCTTGCGTAATAATAACATTGCAGTTAAGAACAAAAGATCCGACGAGCCTTCTACTAGCAAAGGCAAGGGCAAGATTAACAAGTGTTGAAGACTTATTATTTTATGTGATGATGTATTTCTGTTTTAGACTTATGTTAATGATGTATAAGATGATTAATTGTTTATGTTTCCGTAGTTAAGACTTAAGGTTAGAATGACCTGTGATTTATGTATTGTTGATGTAACTCCTTAAGGAGAGGATTTATTTCTATCTATTATTGTTTCTTTTATTATGGGTAGATAGAATTATAATGTTTGAATACTGAACACCAAATCATGTGGAAATTTAAGTACCCGGATTTGGGGGTGTCACAGGTTGGTATCAAAGCTGTTGGTTATGAACCTTTGGTGGGGGGAACAACCTTAGGTAGTAGACTTATAGTGATGGAAAACTCTTATCGAGTTCTATGAAATGAATTTCTTAATTCAATGAAGATAATAAAGGGCTTTGTGTTGATGTGCTAAATTATGTGCTCACTAGTACGACTTAGTAACAAAAACTTGAAAATGTGTTGTCAGGATGTCGGATGTTGGAGGAACTAGTCGAGCTGGGGAGGAGGAACCCCGAGTAACTATTGAGGAGGAGCCCCGACAGCTCATTTTTGGACAGGAGGTACTTTATACCATATACTTTCATGTCCCAAAAGGCCAGAATTTTTCTCATAATTTAAGTGGTCAAGCGATTTCTCTAAAATCATGGCAAGTGACTTTTTTCTTGTTTTTTGCAGCTTTGCACTCCTTTGCTAAAATCAGTCCACACAAAAATCTACAACACCTTTTCCAGTAATTCCACTTGGATTAGTTAGGTAACTCATAGATCTAACTCTAGGACTTGACCACACTCAAAAATTCAAAATATAATTGGAGATATGGTCAATTGAATTTCATGTTACGTTTTTCACCAAAATCTGATTTTCAACTCTTTGTGATTTTTAAGAAACTTTCATGTTTTCACATACTAACCAACATAACTCATCATAACACTTACTAATACTACGTATACCCATGATTTTCATTGGTCCAATACTTTTATTATGACTTTCATCATAATCCACATAAACATATCCTTTTAGTTGAAGAAATATTTGAGGGTTTAAGAATTGGGTTTTTGTACTGGGGTCAATACAAAATTCGATTTCACGCTCTAAGTAGGCTAAGAAGTCTTCAAGAATACGCCAGGAAATTTATTAATAATAGTAATATCATTCAAAACTGTGACTCTCATCCAAGACTTGGATAGTACGTCACATTGATACCAACTGTGACTTCTATCCCTTAACCTAGATAGCACCTCACAATGATACCTATAACCTTGCCATCTTCATTCACGATGTCGCCACGAGAAAGTCCGGCTTGATTGCATTCCACACAAGGAAGTCAACAACGAAAGGTTCGGGCTCTTTACTTATGGCTTGATATGACAATAATTGACTTTAGTGGTTTGGTTACTTGAATTCGCACAACAAGTTGGTTATGGATATAAAAGCTAACAACCTTACGAAAAGCATGATGAGTAGTTAACCAATTGATTCCTAAAATCACATCAAAGGCAAGTATTTTCAAAAGATAAGATCGACAGTAACGTGAAAGTGTTTATTTGAATCAAACAAGATTTAAAAATAGTAAGCGGTATGAAGGCTCCTACTAACGAAGTTTCAACCAATAAGTCAAAGTCTAACTTCTCCGGAGTCAAATTTAAACGTTGAACGCAAGCAAGAGAGATAAAATAATGGGTAGAACCCAGTATCTTATAAGGTATAGACTTCATGATTTATAATTAATTAACTAACCGTGCTAACCCGTTCGGTTTACTCGCTTTTGAGAAGTCATAAAAATGCACTTCCTAACCCCAACGACTTTGTTTTGTCCATATCCACCTTTGGTGCCACCATCCCACTAGACTTGACTTTGGTGCACAACAAAATTGAGCTAAATGACCTTCTCTTCTTGCAATTTCCACTTCTATTATCTTTACCATGATTACCAATCAAGTGGTTACCATTCTTAGCATGATAATTTCCCCACGATGGTTATCATTGTTCGATAGGCCGTTGCCACCCAATATGATTATTATCGTATTGTTGGTCGTTACCTTTTGTTTGAGTGAATCAACACTCTCATGTGCTTCATTGCTTATCTCAAAGCATTTTCGGATGTCATTCTCAAACACCATCACAAAACAAGGGTTAATTAACATATCACATATTATCCCTATACTCGACCGACCAATTAAATACCAAATAAATTTAGGTAGGTCATACTAGCGAAGGAATTCCCGCTCTCCCTCCTAGTTCTTATCTCACATCTCACCGAGGATCATATCCCTAAGCTCGATACTAATCTGTGACTCTAGACACCAACTTGTGTCAAGACCTCACATTGGTACCTATCACCGCCACCGAAAAGACGGCGTCCCCTACGGAGAGAGTCCGGCGGTGCATTCCCCATCAATGTGAAGTCACCAATGAGAGAGGCTGGGGCTCTTCACACTTATAGCTCGATACCAACTGTGACGCCCCCAAAATTAGGTATACGTCACCCATCTTGGGTCACCACTTACATGGTACATAAATTCAAATACAAACTTAATTATACATCCGTAGGTGTAACATACGACAATACATAAACCGAGAGTTCTAATAGGAATATTGTCATTTAGACAATATCCATACTCAAGGAGTCCTCATTACAATTATTATCACACTATTTCACGTAATAATGAGGATTACTAGTGCTATCCTCTGGACCATTACTCCGTTCCACGACTGTCCCCAAACTATATTCTCATTTCACGAAGAGAACGGTGAAAGAAAAGGGTGAGCTCAACTAGCCCAAGAAGAAATATTATGACTAAGATAATGCGAGAATAAATTATCATTAGCCTTCAACAAAGATGTTAAACCGATAAAATACAATAGACAAACGGTTTAATCGCTAATGAATATGCAATCCATTAAAAGAGTCAAGTAGAAAATAAAGTCTACTATCTTTTATGATTTAAAAGGTTTTTTCATCTTTGTTATATATTTGAGACTAGAAACTTTAATAAATATTCCACCACATCTAATCATCCCCGTACCACGGTCAAGAATTTTCATTAAATCATCAATGGTCATGACTATCAAGAATCACCCCTGGTCATAATCATACCAAAAACTATCCATCAACGCATTACAAAGCCACCGAGGACTTTTGTCACATCATTTATATCAAGCCATGATTATACGAATGATCCCTGGTCATAATCATACTAAGTTCATCTATGCACGTAAGCCAAAGATAACATAATATAACATGAGGATGATGACAATGACATAATAATTCAATAAAACAAGTTCAAGAATTATTTAATATAGGAATTATTAACGCCCAAATTGTCAACATGATACTATTATTTTGTAGAGTAAAATTCAAGAATAATCGGAAGAATATTTCCATGAAAAGATCTTTGGATGAAACGCAAATATCAAAGATATTCTACTAATTTCATGGAGTATAGAAGTCAAAGTTTTAACCAATTTGGGTATAATAAAGAATGGGATAACAAAAGAAATCACCATGCATGCGTGCTTGCCATGCAGAAAGCAGTTATTCAATAGAATAATAATAACGGAACCGGTCGGGTGAAATTCACAAGACGGGATGATCCAAATGAATAATAAATCTTTGAATAATAAACAATGGAACCAGTCCTGTAAAACACACAGCATGGATATTCCAATGAGAATAATAAATGCGGAATAATAAACAATGGAACCGGTCCGGTGTAAAACACACGAAGCATGAGGATATTCCAACAGAATAATAAAGAATGGAATAATGAGAAGAAGATCACCAAGTATAGGGGATTAGCACAGATACAAAGTTATTCCAATGAATAAATAAGAATGGAATAATATAAGGATTTCACCAAGTATAGGGTATCTGGCGTGATACTGAGTTATGTATAGGGTATGCCACTTTTACAAAAGTTATTCCAACGGAATAATAATGAATGGAATAAATGAAGTTCTCTTCATGAATAAGAAAGAATAACACCCCTTACGGGTACAACAAATAATATCCCTTACTTAGTAAAAGACCTTTGGATATCAAAGTAGTGAAGTACCGAATACTCTTCTTCTTTCTCTCTATAGATTTTTCTCTATAGCTTCTCTCTATAATTTTCTCTCTAGAGTTTCAAAGTGAATTAAGTAAGAAAATAATGAAGGAATGAGCTTCTATTTATAGGAAAATAGAATGCATAGTAATTAATCCATGAAGCGGTCAGATTGATTTACTTTAATCGACGGTATCCATATTTAAAGCAAAATCTTTTAAATAAAATATCATATATTCTATTTATATAAAACATTTTACTATGCAAACACTATGCAACACTATGCGAAAAACACTATGCAACACTATGCATAATAAAATATAATATATTCTATTTATAGAATAACTTTAATAAAGTATTCATTTTATATAAAAGATGTTTCGTTTTATTACGTTAATAATACGAATAAAATAAAAACGTCATTATCGCTATAATAATTCATATTATTAATCGACAATAATGGAATCAAACCGAGTGACTTCTCATATAAGCATCGATAATCAATACTGGTGTGCTACTTATGCAACCACACGTATTCTTTGTACTTTTACTACCGAAAGTAGTTCAACAAGATCAACCAGTAAAACTTCCGCCGTTATTTCAATAAAATATTTTTGTCGTTTTCTCAATCCGACAATAATTACATTATAGGGTCCACCAATGATTGAGTAGTGCATACGAATATTCCCGCTAAACCGAATATTCCCGACCAATCGAATATAATATAACCACTTGCATACTTTGCAAAATTTATAAATACTACCCACAACTATAATATTATCTCAAATTCACACCATAATATTAAAAATTATTTCGACAAAATTTAAATCTTTATTGATAAAATCTGGGGTCTCACACCCGAGACATTCATGTTGTCCGGGAGTAGGTTATACAGAGAGCCATCTCCATTGATCACTGTTGTTGGTTAGAAGCATGAGCCTGAGACTGATCTAGAGGAGGATCCTGAGGAGGAAGAGGAAGAAGAGAAGTTCCCACTAAACTCCATTGATGCTGAGATGTACGACGAGTTATATGACCGTAACGTAGATTTATGTGACACTGTCCAGGATCTAACTGAGCGAGCAATTATTCAACAGATTGCCATCGAACAGAAGGAGATGGAGTCTGTGACTCTTCACACACGTCTCGGAAACGTGGAGTGGGATTTGGTTCACAAGAATGGTCTAACCGAGGAAAAGTCCGAAGAGATAGAGAAGTTGAAGAAGGAACTGAAAGATAGTTCAGAAAGGCTGACCATAGCAGAGGAGGGCTGGGTAAGAGAATCACGTCGTACTGACCTTGCAGAAGAAGATTGTCGTGTGAAGAAGGTGAACCTTGGAGAGACGTACTCTACACTTAATAATTCAATGGATGAGGCCCACGATCGAGTTTTGAGGTACCCAATCCAGTTTGAGGGACTACCATCATACATGCTGGATCGCAGGACGATGTCTCGCATCATGGAAGAGGAATGTAGCAAGACTATTCAGCGCCTTAACAGGCAGTGATAGAATTTGTTTAATTTTGTGAAAAACTTATCTAGTATTTGGATGTTAATTCTGATGTGGTTATGAACAAAGGAATATTTTAATGTTTAAAGTCATGTGGATTCTTTATCTCGGGATAGTTGATGTAAATAGTAGTGATGCTAGCGTTTGATGTTAAAACTTTTGATTTGAATAAATATATCAAGTTGTTTGAGATAATGTGTTAAGTGATTATGTTAAATTGTTGAGTTAAGCCTTAAGTATTTAGAGAATTTAATAGAGATTTAATAAGAATATATTGTAACAGAAATATGCCGCCAAGAAGAAGACAACAACGTCAACCAACTCAAGAAGAATCTACGAATAACAACAATAACGCCAATGCTAACCCTGTTCAACAATTAGTGAACTTATTAGCTGGAGCGATGAATAATCAACCTCAAGCTCCACCAAATACAAAGTTCAAAGATTTCAAGGCGGTGGGACCGCCAGAGTTTAAAGGCTCCATGAACCCGATCAAAGCTCAGACTTGGGTTATGGAGATGTAGAAGGTTTTTAATGTCGCAAAAGTTAGAGAGGACCAAAAAACCATTTTTGCAACATTTATGCTGAAATCTGAAGCCAGTTATTGGTGGTAAGCAAACAAGGTCCGTGGAGGAGAAGGTATGATTACCTGGGAGAGGTTCAAGGAGATAATTTTTAAGATGTATTTTCAAACCAGCTGGCAGAACCAAATGGAGGTTCAGTTTTGGGAGTTGAAACATGGGAATATATCCGTACCTAATTATGCGGCTAGATTCAACGAGTTGCAGAGGTTTGCCACATATCAAGTGCACACGGATGAGAGAAAAACAAGAAGGTTGGAACAAGGATTAAAGCCATGGTTGTATAGTAAGGTGTCAATGTTTCAGTTAAAGACATTCGCAGGGATACTAGAGAAAGCCATACTCGCTGAGGGTGGAAGCGATGCGGTAACCAAATATAATCAAGATCAGAAGAAGAAGAATAGTGAAAATGAAGGAATTAACAAGGCTGGTGGAAGCAACACAGGAGGTGGTAATAATAATCAGAAGAGAAGATGGTCTGAGAACTCATCAACTGGAAATCAGCAAAGAGGTTAGAAGAAAAGGATCGAAGAATGCCCAACCTGCGGGAAAGTTCATTTGGGAGTGTGTATGAAAGGTAAACGAGTGTGCTGCAATTGTGGTCAGGAAGGCCACATAGCACCTAACTTTCCTAACCCAAAGAAGGGTGCCTGCTTCACTTGGGGCTCAAAGGATAATTTGGCAAGAGACTATCCTAAGAAGGGATCTAGAGGGGTAGGATCAGGAGGAAATAGAGGACATAACGATGGAAGTGCTTTGACTATCACAGAACCAACCATAACCAACCGACCGCCCACCAGGACATTCAATATGACGGTGCAGGATGCAGTTCAGTCTCGTGATGTGGTGACAGGTATCATTCCGATTAATAAAGTTAATTCTTATATATTATTTGATTCGGGTGCTACGTGTTCCTTTATATCCGATGACTTTGCTAAGAACTTAGAATTTTCTAAGGATGAGATAGAATACCCCATGAACATAGAAATTGCGAATAGAGAAATAATTCATGTTAAGTACGTACATAAGAACTGTAGAGTGGATATCAAGGGTAATTTCATGAACGTAGATCTTATCCCTATTCGACTTGGAGAATTTGATGTTATCTTGGGAATGGACTTTTTATTCAATTACGGGGCTGTAATTGATTGTCAAAAGAAACGTATTAACCTTATGACTTTGTCAAAGGTAGTGTTTTATGGTAGCAAGTAGCCTAGACAAGCGAGTTGTCTGACGATGTTGCAGGCCAGAAAGTTGTTAAGACAAGGCTGTGTAGGATATCTAGCTTACATAGTCGACAGTCGTAAAGAGAATCCGAAAGTAGAAGAGATACCTGTAGTGAGGGACTTCACCGACATATTTCCAGACGATTAATTGGAGGTTTGGGTCATGTTCTGCAATTTTTTGTGAATTGCGAGAACCATTATTATCGTTCGCCGCCGCCGCACCGCCTTGATCCAATGCCTCAAGACCCAGCAGCAGCCGCTTAAAGAATCAACCATGAAGGCCTTGCATGCCGATAGTAAAGCTTATTAGTAGTGAAATAGCATATACCACTCTGCAGAATGTCCAGAATTAAAAATTTTTAAGTGTTTAAGTCCATGAATGTGATATTTACCTAATCTAATGAACATAAAAATATGATAGAAGTATAATGAGATGTTAAAATAGATTCTTAATATGTCACTAACACAATTGCATATGGATTGAATTATTGAATGCATAAATAGCTTATTATTCGTGAAGTGTAAATTGTGTGACAATAAGTATGATAAATTGACTAAGTATAGTCATAATCCGAGTTAGACAAAAAGAATGAACTTGTGATGATCAGTCACATTATAATTAACTAGTATCGTGAATATGAATGGTATGTAGGATTGAATCAAAGAACGTGTATAATTAAAATGTAATCTACGCACGAGGCAAGTTTCCTAACCCTACTTGTTATCATTATTCAAGTTGAGTTTTTATTCCAGAAGTCTTTGATTAATTCGCATGTTATTATATTGTTATTTCATTATTATACTTGTGGGCAATCATGCTCACTCTTGCGTAATAATAACTTTGCAGTTTAGAACGAAAGATCCGACGAGCCTTCTACTAGCAAAGGCAAGGGGAAGATTAACAAGTGCTGAAAACTTGTTATTTTATGTGATGATGTATTTCTGTTTTAGACTTATGTTAATGATGTGTAAGATGATTAATTGTTTATGTTTCCGCAGTTAAGACTTAAGGTTAGAATGACCTGGGATTTATGTATTGTTGATGTAACTCCTTAAGGAGAGGATTTATTTCTATCTATTATTGTTTCTTTTATTATGGGTAGATAGAATTATAATGTTTGAATACTGAACACCAAATCATGTGGAAATTTAAGTACCCAGATTTGGGTATGTCACAAAACTTGCCTGAACCATTGATTACCGTTATGCAATAATAAGCTTTGTTTGAACCTAATATATAAATAATATTTATTTCTAAGTTAGAATAATATCATCACAATATTTAAAATAGCCTAAACACATTATCACATAATCATATCCGTCTATAACACACATAAGACTTAACCTTAAGTCAAACTTTTACAGTTTGAGTCGAGTTCGGTACAATTCTGACATCCCGACGGCCTAGTCGGATAAATATCGAGTTTAAGTTTCATTAAACTCTACCTAAACACTTAACAATTATCTTAGATAATTATATTATCCGTCAAAACATTTAATAAGCTCGTAATAATTTTTACATAATTATTATCATCTAAAAAGATTTTTCAATCATTACTATCATATTTATATGATTTATATACTTTAATCTCATATATTATAAGTTTTTCTTGAACATATAAGTCAAATACCAATTCAGCAACCCAGATTTGGAATCCAGCTTCCAAATATGGTATCTAGATGGCCAATCCAGCAAACCAAACTGCAATCCAGCAAACTGGATTTCAAATCCAGCAACTAGATTGCAAACCAGCAAGCTGGATTCAACATATTTTCAATTCAGTAAACTATTTTTCAATCTAGCAAGCTGGATTCATCAGATTTTTTAATTCAGCAAACTAGATGCATAAATTATTCAATCCAACAAGCTGGATTCCATATCCTTTTCACAAAAATACCAAATCAGCTTATTATTTTTATATCCTTTGTCCAAACACATATACATATAAATCATACACAAAAAAATATTTTCCATAATTTTCCAACTCAATTTAGTATTTTTCAAAAATCATTTTTAGTGCGTAGCTTAAGAAATTAGCCCTATCATGCTCAACTCCAGAAATTCCCATCTCTTCACACAATCTTGTACGTGTTAACCTGGGCCTCTAGTTTAAATTTCGTGGCCATCGGAGTTATAGAACTCCGGTTATAGTTGTTTTCGTCGGAAAATCATAAAAATTAAAATGGTCATAACTTTGTCATTTTAAGTCAGAATGAGCTCATTTTTCGACAGGAGGTACTTAATACCATATATTTTCATGTCTCAAAAGGCCAGAATATTTCTCACAAATTAAGTGGCCCAAACAGTCCTTGCAAAAATCTTGGCAGTATACTTTTTCATTTTTCTGTTTTTTGAATCCTTTTCTAAAATTAGTCCACACAAATATCTACAACACCTTTTCTATTTATTCCACTTGGATAAGTTAGAAAACTTATAGATCTAACTCTAGGACTTGATCACACTCAAAAATTCAAAATATATAAGGAGATATGGTCGTTTGAATTTCATGTTTTGTTTTCACAAAAATCTGATTTTCAACCTTTTGTGGGTTCTAAGAAAACTTCTATGTTCTAACATAATAACCAACATAACTCAGCATAATACTTACTAATACTTCATACACCCATGAATCTACCATAATACATGATCTACTTCATCAAACAATCATCAAACATAAGATTAACACAATCGAGGCTAAGAAAAATTAGGATTTCTACATTTTGAAAAATCTAGTTTCCATTTCATACTTTAGATCTAACTTTTGATCCTCAAAATGGATAGATACACACATAAAACACTCTAGATTATGTAGATCTAAAGTTTTGAAGTTTTGAATCATAGATCCAAGTTTTGATTTTGAAAAGTCAATAATAAATTACATAATCTAGTTTAGGTATACCTTTGCTTGATTTATTTTTCTTTCATGCTAAGCTTTGATTATGGAGCTATGAAACTTTGAAGAAAAACTCTCTCTCTCTCTCTCCTTTCCTCTATGGCTACCAAAAAGGCCTCTCTTCTTTCTCTCTCTATTTGGTTTTCCTTGAGTTAGCTAACAAGAGATGGGAGAGAAATGGAATGGGTTTTGGGTGTTAGTAATTTGTGTATAGATATATTATGTATATCTATTAATTTCTCCCATCATAATCTACTTTCCCTCTATCTCTCTCTATTTTTTTTCCGTTATCTATTTAGAATGAGATGGACAAATTTATTTGTAAAATAGATGAGGGATATTTATATTAGGAGAAATGCATATATATAACATATGTATGTATATATAAAATCTCCCATAATTCCTTCCATATCTCTTTCATATCTTTCCATATCTCTCTCATACCTTTCCATATCTCTTTCATATCTTTCCATATCTCTCTCATATCTTTTCAATCCTTATCTCTTAACTTGCACACTTGGTTAAGAATGTTGGCAAAATAAAATGGTGACACATGGCTAGAGTTGTTGGAACAAATATTACCAAATGAATTAACCATGTGCTTAATTACAATCTCCACCAAATCTCTTCCTTCCCCTCCTTGTAAAAATCCGGCCAAGTGGCCTTATCTTGCTCAAGTTTGATTTTTGTTTTATGTAATATTTAGTATATCCAATGACTAAAATGCCCCTCTTCAATTGGACTAAGAGATTGGGTTTCAATTTAATGTTTTGGGCTTCCAATTTAATTGTTTGGGCTAGGTAAACTAATATGACCCAAAACCTTAATTTTATTTTACCCTAATTTGTTCCTTAGGGTTTCCATTCCATCCAAGTTGGAATCTAAAATGTTTGCTTTTATGCATTTAATCTCGTAACCAAATGAGACATGTCTCAATTCATTTTAAAATAATTTATAACTTGAGATAATAAAATTTATCTCTTAGGTTAGTATAATCTTACATACTAACATTCTTTATTAGCACATAATCACATATATATCAGTATACACCAAACATATACACTTAAACCCTTAATCCTGAATAATTCTCCAGAAAAATTTTAAATTCACCAAATTCCTTCCCGGAAATCTCAAATCCATTTACTTATTTTTTGTCTAAGTTTATTATTTAACCTTTATTAAATATTTTAAGATTTTATAAATATGACTATGACGGTATTTGGAGAGTATATTAATTTCAGTCCAAAACTCACGGGCTCCCTGCCTCGACTTGGTATTCAATGCTTCACAGCAACAGCAGTACTCATACTCCCATCATCCAAAACACCTTTGTAAACCTTTCCGAATCCGCCTTTCCTAATGACTAAATGTGATGCCCCCCAAAATCGGTATACATAACCTATTCTGAGTCGCCAAATACATGGTACAAAATTCAAATACAACTTAATTATACAACAGTCGTGTAAAATACGACTAAACATATGCTGTGAGTTTTAATACAAATATTGTCATCTAGACAATATACAAACTCAATGGGGTCCTCATTACATTTATTATCACACTATTTCATAGAATGGTGAGGACTACTAATGCTATTATCTGGACCATCACTCTGTTCCCCGACTAGTCCTTGCTACGTTCTCATTTCCTGAAGAGAACAATGAAAGCAAAAGGGTGAGCTCAACTAGCCCAGTAAGAAATATTATGACTAAGATAATGCAGAATAAATTATCATTAGCCTTCAACAGTGTTAAACTGATAAAAAATAACAAACATCAAGTTTAACTGCAGTGGAACAAACAATCCATTAGAAGAGTCAAGTAGAGAATAAAATATATTATCTTCTATGATTTAAAAGGTTTTTCATGACTTTTATCGCTGAGACTCAGCTTATTAAATAATCCACATCATCCCTACACTACGGCCAAGGATATTCATTAATATCACAACCACAAATTATCCATGCACCACAGCCAAGGATATTTGTGTATTCATCAATGGTCATGATCATGCCAACAACTGTACATCAATGCAATACGGGTCAATGAGGACTTTTTCCACATCATTTGTAACATTACAATCATGATTACACTGAATAATCCTTAGTCATAATCATACCAAGTCCATCTACGCACTACAGGCCACATATGACTTTCAACATAATATAAACATGAGGATGATGACAATGATATAAGAATTCAATAAAACAAGTTAAAGAATTAATTTATCCAGGAACTAATCATGTCCAAGTTGTCAACATGATACTTCTTTGTAGAGTAACACTCAAGAATGCTCAGAAGAATATTTCCATGAAAAGATACTGGATGAAGCGCAAATATCAAGGATATTCCACTAATTTCATGGAGTATAGAAGTCAAAACTTTAACCAACTGAGTATAATAAAGAATGGAATAACAAAAGAAATCACCAGGCATGCGATAGACCGCACAGACAGGTTATTCTAACAGAATAATAAATAATGGAACCAGGTCATGCGTAAACGCACCGACAAGATATTCCAACAGAATAATAAATAATGGAACTAGGTAATGCGTAAACGAACCGACAGGATATTCCAACAGAATAATAAATAATGGAACCAGGTCATGCGTAAACGCACAGAGAGGATGTTCCAACAGAATAATAAACAAACGGAACTAGGTCATGCATAAGCCTTGCGCACAAGATGTTCCAATGAGAATAATAAATAATGGAATAACAGAAGAATTTCACCAAGTATAGGGTATCCCGCGTATACAGGTTATTCTAACAGAATAATAAAGAATGGAATAACAAAAGAAATTCACCAATAAGAAAGAAGGAATACCCCTAACGAGTACAACAAATAATATACCTTACCGTAAAAGAAGAGTATTTTGACTGGTAGGGCGAGGATATACTCAAAGAAAACTTACACTACGCTCAAAGCTTTCGTAAACTCTAAAGAAATACGCTCAAGATTATAGAAGAAGAACTCTCTCTATAGTTTCTCTCTAGAGTTTCAGTGAATTCGTAAGAAATAATGAAGGAATGAGCTTATATTTATAGAAGAATGGAGTACATAGTAACTAATTCATGAACGGTCCAGATTGATTTACTTTAAACGGACGGTCCAGATTGGTTTATAATAAAATATAATATATCCTATTTATAATCTAATAAAACGAATAATTATAAAAGTATTTTGTTTTATATAAAAAGATTTTACTATACAAACACTATGCAGACACTATGCATAATAAAATATAATATATTCTAATTATTGTCTAATAAAACAGACAACTTTTCTGTTTTATATAAAAGTATTCTCTTTTATATAAAAAGCTTTTCTGTTTTATTACATTAATAATACTAATAAAACAAAACTCATAATCATTATTATAATTCACAATATTAATCGACTAGGTCGTTCCTAGGAAAGTAGGGGTTTCCAATAAGGATTTCTCTCCGTTGGCGCGCAATTAGGTGACCAAACCTCTCCTAGACAGAACTTCTAGACATCGTTAATATTGCAAATAATAATATTAATAACTTTGTCCTCTCAATTATTGAATATAAAATATTAACAATTATTGAATCAAATAACGTAAGATACTGTCAAAGAATTATTGTAATAATAATTGAACAAAAAGCGAGTGACTTCTCACGTAAGCATCAATAATCAATACTGTAGTGTGCTCTCTTTGTGCAACTACGCGTATTATTATACTTTTAACAAGGGTGTTTCAACAGATTAACAGTAAAACTTCCGCCGTTATTTTCATAAAGTATTTTTGTCATTTTCTCAATCCGACAATAATTCCGTTGTGGGGTCCACCAATGATTGTGTCGTTGTACGAATATTCCCTGTTAAAACGAATATTATATAACAACTTGCATACTTTGCAAAATTTATAAATATTACCCACAACTATAACATTATATCAAATTCATTCCATAATATTCAAAAATGATATTTATAGAAAATTCATCTTAATTCATAAAAGTTGGGGTCTTACAACCTCCCCTTCTTATGAAATTTCGCCCTCAAAATTAGAGTACGTACCTGGTATGTCGAAGAGGTAAGGATACCTTGATTTTATTTCAGATTCTAACTCCCAAGTCATTTCCTCAACATCGTGGTTTCTCCACAAAACTTTGACTTGAGGTATAACCTTGGAGCGTAGAATATGTTCCTTCTTATCCATGATTTGAATAGGAACTTCTTCATACGTCAAATCTTCCGCTATTTCGTCCGGTTCTAACTCAATAATGTGGTTCAGGTCTTCCACATATTTACGTAACATGGATATATGAAAAACGTTATGAACACGAGACATACTTGGCGGTAAAGTGAGTCTATAGGCCACAGTTCCTACTCGGTTGAGGATTAAAAATGGGCCGATGAATCGAGGATTGAGCTTTCCTCTCTTTCCAAATCTCGTAACTCCTTTCCATGGAGCAACACATAACAACACATGATCTCCTATATCGAATTCCACGTCATTTCGATGAAGATCAGCATAACTCTTTTGTCGATCTTGTGAGGTTTTTATACGTTGTCGGATCGATTGAATCTTTTCCATAGTCATACGTACCAACTCCGGTCCTAACAACGTTGCTTCACCCACCTCATCCCAGCATACTGGAGAACGACACTTTCTTCCATACAACGCCTCGAATGGAGCTATACCAATACTTGCTTGATAACTATTTTTGTAGGAAAACTCCACCAATGGTAAGAACTTATCCCAACTTCCCTTGAAGTCAAGAACACAGAGTCTTAATAAATCTTCCAGAGTTTGAATAGTCCTCTCCATTTTCGTCCGTCAAATGCGAGGATGATATCTTAGAAGCTAAATCATAAATATGTGCCCATAGCTTTCTGCAAACTAACCCAAAATTGTGAAGTAAATCTTGGGTCTCGATCAGAAACTATGGATACTGGCATACCATGCAGTCTTACAATCTCATTTATGTACATACGAGCAAGACGTTCAAGTGTATAAGTTTCACGTATCGGTAAGAAATGAGAAGACTTGGTCAATCTATCAACAATGACCCAAATCGCATCTATACCTTGAGAAACCTTAGGAAGACCGGTAACGAAATCCATTGTAATGTGCTCCCATTTCCATTCTAGAATTTCAAGTGGTTGCAATGGACCTTTTGGTACTTGATGCTCCACTTTAACTCGTTAACAAGTTACACACCTTAAGATAAACAACGCTATCTCTCTCTTAATATTGCTCCACCAAAAAGTATGACGGATATCATGATACATTTTGGTACTCCCAGGATGGATTGCAAACGGTGTGTTGTGCGCCTCCATCATGATTTTATACTTTAAATCAGGGTCGTTAGGAACACAAAGTCTGGAGTTGACTCGAAGTATTCCTTCTTTATCGATTCTTGCTTTCAGAATAGCACCTTCTTGCACTTTCTTCCTCATATGTATCGGCTCAAGATTGCGTAGCTTGAAAGCGATTTTAACTTTATCAATTAAAGTCGGTTCTACTCGTATATTCGCCATCATCATATGGGTCCCTGGAGTCTTTAACTCTATCTCCATCCTTTGCAAGTCACACAAAATGGGCCTTTATGTTGACAATATCGCACTCGTACTTGCATAAGATCTTCTACTCAATGCGTTAGCTACCACGTTCGCTTTTCCAGGATGGTATTGGATGATATGATCATAATCTTTCTATAGTTCAACCAAACGTCATTGTCGCATGTTGAGTTCCTTTTGAGTGAAGAAATATTTGAGGCTTTTATGATCCGTAAAGATCTCCACCTTCTCCCCATACAAGTTATGCCTCCAAATTTTAAGTGCGAAGACAACAGCTGCTAACTCTAGGTCATGAGTAAGATAATTCCTCTCATATTCTTTGAGTTGTCTTGAGGCATAGGCTATGACTTTCCGATGTTGAATGAGAACACATCCCAACCCTTTGCCCGAAGCATTACTATAGATGACAAATCCCTCCGAGCCAGATGGTATTGTCGAGCAGTCTTTGAAATGAGTCTCCTCTTGAGTTCTTGAAAACTCTTCTCACATTCTTCGCTCCAACCAAACTTTGTATCTTTCCGAGTCAGCTGAGTTAATTGAGTAGTTGTTCGAGAAAATCCTTCCACGAATCTCCGATAATAACCAGCTAAGCCGAGAAAGCTACGTACTTGATCATTTGATTTAGGTTGCTCGACTTTGAATTGCTTCAATCTTTGCCGGGTCAACAGATATTCCATGACTTGATACTACGTGCCCAAGGAATGCTACTTCCTTAAGCCAGAACACACATTTCTTCAACTTGGCATAAAGCTTGTATTCACGAAGCTTTTGGAGTGTTAGCCTCTAGTGTTGCTCATGATCTTCACAGCTTTTGGAATAAATAAGGATGTCATCAATAAAGACGACCACAAAGTGATCCAAATATTCCTTGAATACTGGGTTCATCATATCCATGAAGGCGGCGAGGAGCATTAGTCAATCCAAAAGACATGACTAGGAATTCATAATGCCGTCTTCGGAGTTAAAAGCCATCTTTGGAATATCATCGGTTTCGATCTTCAATTGATGATATCCGAAGCGAAGATCAATCTTTGAAAAAATTGGGCATTACGGTTGGTCAAACGGGTCATCAATACGTGGCAATGGGTACCTATTTTGATGGTGACATGATTCAACTCCCCGATAATCAATACAAAGTCGCATACTCCCATCTTTCTTCTTCACGAATAGTAACAGAGAGCACCCCGAGGAGATGTACTAGGATGAATGAAACCAATGTCTAACAATTCTTGCAATTCGGTCTTTAACTCCTGAAGTTCAATAAGAGTCATTCGATATGGGGCTTTGGAAATGGGTTTTGTACCGGGTTCAAGGTCGATAAAAAATTCAATTTCACGCTCTGGGGGTAGGCCAGGAAGTTCTTCAGGGAATACGTCAGGGAATTTATTAACAATAGAAATATCATTCAAAACTGGCGTATTTTTGTTTAGATTCGTGACATGAGCTAAGAAAGCTTAACATCCGTTTTTCAATAAACGAATAGCTTTATGGCTTGAGATGACCGTGATTGATTTTAATGGTTTGGTCGCTTGAATTCGCATAATAGGTTGATTAGGAATATGAAAGCTAACAACCTTACAAAAATAATCAATTTTAGCATGATGAGTAGTTAACCAATCAATCCCTAGAATCACATCAAATGCAAGTATTTTCATGAAATGAGATCGACAAGTAATGTGAGGGTACCGATTTGAACCAAACAAGACTTATAAACAGTGGATGTAATGAAAGTTTCTCCCAACAGAGTTTCCACAGATAAGTCAAAGTCTAATTTCTCCGGAGTCAAATTTAATCGTTGAGCGCAAGTAGGAGAAATAAAAGAATGGGTAGAACCGATATCAAATAAAGTATAGACTTTGCTAGAGTTTATGATAAGCTTACCCGTAATGACCTCATTAGGGTTCCTTGCTTTCTAGGAGGTCACAACAAACGCTCTCCCTTGCACTACAGGCTTTGACTTTTCTGGGACGGCCTTTGGTGCCTCCATCCTGGCTGAACTTATCTTCGGTGAATGACAAAATTGGGCTAAGCGACCTTCTCTTCCACAATTATAACATGCTTTGGACGGCATCACGCAGTTTGGGCTGATGTGTCCCTCCCCTCCGCATTTGAAGTATATGATAGGTGGACGTTCTCCTTCCTTAACAACGGGTGCTGGTGCTGACGTCTTTCCATCATTGTTGAATCTCCTCTTCTTGAAATGTCCATTCTTATTGTTTTGGCCCTGATTACCACCGAAGTGGTTACCACTTACGCACTGTTGATTCACTCCACGCTTGTTGTCATCACCGCCCGATGATCGCTCTCACTTTGGTATTATCATTTTTCTGGCTGCTCTCTTTTGGTTGCGTTGACTCGTTATCGCGATCTACTAACTGAGCCCTATTTACAACATCTGAATACAAACACAGTTTATGAGAAATAAGATGTTGACGTATCTTTAGCTTTAAACCTCTTAAAAACATCCGCGTCATTCTCTCTTCATTATCCACCAAGTGGGACGTAAACTGAGACAACTCGACAAACTTAGCTTCGTACTGTGACACTGTCATATTATTCTGCTCCAACTTGATGAGCTCTACCTCTTTTATGTGACGAATACTTTCGGGAAAGTACTTGTCGTTGAATAGTTCTTGGAACTTCTCCTAAGACATCTTCAGTGTGGCAGGTTGAGTACGCTTTACCGATTCCCACCAGTAATCTGCCTCTCCTCGCAACATAAAGGTGGCAAAGGGAACCTTTTTCTCCTCGGAGCATCCCAAGACATCAAATATCTTGGTGATCTTTTTTATCCATGATTCCGCCTTAAGTGGTTTTGGTTCTCCAATAAATTCCGGTGGTCCCAGCTCCTTGAACTGTTTAGAGATGACCGTCCAAGAGTTTCCAGTGTTTCCACCTATATTTTGGACAGGAGCCGCTCTCGCCTGCTGTTGCATGAATTGCATAATGCCTCTGAACATTCCATCATTCATCATTTGGTCAGTGTTGTTGTTTGCGTGAGGATTGTCGCATTTCTGATGCATATTATCCTGATTATTGATATGTGGTGAATCAACGGTCGCCTGTGCTCCATTGCTATTCTCAATATTCTCAGATGTCATTTTCAGATACTGCCACAAAACAAAGGTTAATTGACATGTAACATATTATCCCTATATTCTGACTGACCAATTAAATACCAAATAAACTTAGGTAGGTCATACTAGCGAAGGAATTCCCCGCCTCTCCCCTCCTAGTTCTATTCTCACATCTTAGATCCCTAAGCTTTGATACCAATTGTGACGCCACCCAAAATCGGTATACATCACCTATTCTGAGTCACCAATTACATGGTACAAAATTCAAATACAACTTAATTATACAACAGTCGTGTAAAATACGACTAAACATATGATGTGAGCTTTAATACAAATATTGTCATCTAGACAATATACAAACTCAATGGGGTCCTCATTACATTTATTATCACACTATTTCATAGAATAGTGAGGACTACTAATGCTATTATCACGGACCATCACTCTGTTCCCGACTAGTCCACCGCTACGTTCTCATTTCACAGAAGAGAACAATGAAAGCAAAAGGGTGAGCTCAACTAGCCCGAAGAAGAAATATTATGACTAAGATAATGCGAATAAATTATCATTAGCCTTCAACGATGTTAAAGCGATAAAATATAACAAACATCAAGTTTAAGCTGCGGTGGAACAAACAAATCTATTAGAAGAGTCAGTAGAGAATAAAATCTACTATCTTCTATGATTTAAAATGTTTTTCATGACTTTTATCATTGAGACTCGACAATAAATAATCCACATCATCCCTGCACTATGGCCAAGAATATTCATTAGTATCACAACCACAAATTATCCATGCACCACAGCCAAGGATATTCGTGTATTCATCAACGGTCATGATCATGCCAACAACTGTCCATCAATGCACAACGGGTTAATGAGGACCTTTTCCACATCATTTGTAACATTACGGTCATGATTACACCGAATAATCCCCGGTCATAATCATACCAAGTCCATCTATGCACTACAGGCCACAAATGACTTTCAACATAATATAAACATGAGGATGATGACAATGATATAAGAATTCAATAAAACAAGTTCAAGAATTAATTTATCTAGGAATTAATAATGTCCAAATTGTCAACATTATTCTTCTTTGTAGAGTAACACTCAAGAATGCTCAGAAGAATATTTCCATGAAAAGATACTAGATGAAGCGCAAATATCAAGGATATTCCACTAATTTCATGGAGTATAGAAGTCAAAACTTTAATCAACTGAGTATAATAAAGAATGGAATAACTAAAGAAATCACCAGGCATGCGATAGACCGCACAGACAGGTTATTCCAACAGAATAATAAATAATGGAACCAGGTCATGCGTAAACGCACCGACAGGATATCCTAATAGAATAATAAATAATGGAACCAGGTCATGCTTAAACGCACCGACAGGATATTCCAATAGAATAATAAACAACGGAACCAAGTCATGCGTAAATGCACAGACATGATGTTCCAACAGAATAATAAATAATGGAATAACAGAAGAATTTCACCAAGTATAGGGTATCCCGCGTATCTGAGTTTTTCAATGAATAATAAAGAATGGAATAACAAAAGAATTTCACCAATAAGAAAGAAGGAATACCCCTAACGAGTACAACAAATAATATCCCTTACCGTAAAAGAAGAGTATTTTGACTGGTAGGGATAGGATATACTCAAAGAAAACTTGCACTACGCTCAAAGCTTTCTTAAACTCTAAAGAAGTACGCTCAAGATTATTGAAGAAGAACTCTCTCTATAGTTTCTCTCTCTAGAGTTTCAAATTGAATTCGTAAGAAATAATGAAGGAATGAGCTTCTATTTATAGAAGAATGAATTGCGTAGTAACTAATTCATGAGCAGTCTAGATTGATTTACTTTAAGCGGATGGTCCAGATTGGTTTACAATAAAATATAATATATTTTATTTATAATCTAATAAAACGAATAACTTTATAAAAGTATTACATTTTATATAAAAAGATTTTACTATGCAAACACTATGCGCAGCACTTTATGCAAATACTATGCATAATAAAATATAATATATTCTAATTATTGTCTAATAAAAGCAGATAACTTTATGAAAGTATTATATTTTATATATAAAAGATTTTACTATTAGTCTAATAAAACGAATAACTTTATAAAAGTATTACTTTTTTATATAAAAGTTTTTTCTGTTTTATTACATTAATAATACTAATAAAACGAAACTCATCATCATTATTATAATTCACAATATTAATCGACCAGGTCGTTCCCAGAAAAGAGGGGGCTTTCCAATAAGGATTACTCCCCACTGGCGCGCATTTAGGTGACCAAACTTCTCCTTGATAGAACTTCTAGACATCGTTAATATTGCAAATAATAATATTAATAACTTTGTCCTCTCAATTATTGATTATAAAATATTAACAATAATTGAATCAAATAACGTGAGATACTATGCAACAATTACTGTAACAATAATTGAACAAAACTGAGTGACTTCTCACGTAAGCATCAATAATTAATACTGGTGTGCTCTTTGTCTAACTCTGGCGTATTCTTTGTACTTTTAACACCGGATATTTCAACAGTTAACGGTAAAACTTCCGCCGTTATTTTCATAAAGTATTTTTGTCATTTTCTCAATCCGACAATAATTTTGTTGTGGGTTCTACCAATGATTGTGTCGTTGTACGAATATTCCCTGTTAATCCCTGACCAATCGAATATTATATAACAACTTGCGTACTTTGCAAAATTTATAAATATTACCCACAACTATAACATTATATCAAATTCATTCCATAATATTCAAAAATGATATTTATAGAAAATTCATCTTTATTCATAAAATTTGGGGTCTTACACTAAAGCATCATCAAAATTGTGGGTTGAAGATTAAATTTAAGTAATTGAAAAGTGGTGACACTATTTTTCCAATGATGATGACTCGATATCTTGACCAAAGGTATGTTGGTGAAGTTGCCTTAGCTTATACACAAAGGCATTCAGTAGAGTTATTAGAATTATCACACCAGTTGCAATCGTGTTCTTGATCCCAAAATCGGCTACAATAAGCCTCCCTTTTGAGAATATATATTTGAAGTATTTCCATGCTTGCAATTTCACATTTTATGGTTCATCTGTCCACTTTCCTTCAATTATCAGCCCCTCTAACGCATTCCTTTTGAATCCCAAAATATTAGCCTATTATCAAGATTAAGCATAATAGTCTCATTGAACCATTTTATCTAACACTTAATGTGCATAGTATACAACTTAGATGGACAAGCTAATGCAACATATGGACAATACATTAAATATGTGGTGCACATATATCCAAAATTAAAATTGTTTGAGCACCAAAATCACAACATATAACCAAAATTAGATTTGATTGAGCACAAATGGATGAACAAAGTGAAAAATTACAAATAAATAAACTGATAGTAGATGTCTTACCAAATTGAAAGAGAGCATCAGAACAACAAAATTAACCTAGAAAATGAAAATCAATTTCAGAGGATAGATGTATGAGATAAAGGAGAGGATAGAGAAAAGAGATAAGAGGGACATGAACCTGTGATGGAGGACATGAGAGGCGATCGAAGCTAGATGGTGGGATCGATTGAAGAATCAAAAGAGACTGAACTTGTCTTTCTATCTGAAACGAAAAAGAAAATGACAGATTTGGACTGTTGAAGAGGAAAAAAACCATTTGTATCACACCATTGTTAACCCACGACCTCATTTTAACCTTTTACATTGATATTGATATTAATATTTATAAATTATTTAAGAAGTATTTTTAAAATAAAATTAATATTAGAAAACAATAAATAAATTTACATTATTATTCGAATTTTAAAATGTCATAAATTAACTAATAACAAATTTAAATAAAAAAATTGCAAAACAAAGAAGTGTTACTCTAGTATTTGTGATCTATTCAACAAAAAAGTCTTAAATTTTGTATTGTAGATAACATAAAAATTATTATTTAAAATTAAAATTTTATTTTCAACAATTAAATAAAATTATATTATAATTTATAGGTTATAGTCGACTCGTTCATGATTCAAACTACTCGAATTTTGATTGTGATTCGATGCATATTCAATTGACACGTATTCGAGTAGATATTCGATACATTCTTTTATAATATATACAAAGTTAAATAAAATTAGAATAATTAATTATTATTATTATTTTTAATATTGATTTAATATTTGTAAAGTGTAATAATAAATATATTTTTTAATTTCTAAGTAAAATAATAAGTTCAATTTATAATTATATCTATTATAAAAGTTGTTAGTATGAACAGACTCAAATTAGAGTTTTTTTAAATGCAATTCAAATTCGAGTCGAATTCGAGTATGAATTTAACTTTTCGAGTCAAATCCGAGCAGCTCTTTGTTCAGTTCAGTTGGGCTCGTTTACACCATTACTTCGAAGTAATTGAAATTGTACTTTTAATATTTAGAATTTTCACTAAAACTAATGAGTAATTTGGGTATTAGTAGTACTAAATAATGTATTGGTTGTCCAACTTGGTAACAATATCATGATAATCGAATTGTGAATTTTTTTTTTAAGCACATTATGTCATTTTATACCAAATGTTTTTAAAAACAAAAGTGTACAGTGATAAAAGAAAGACCGGTGACGTCGCTTGGATACAAGTTTGTTTGGGAAAATTTTTGCCTCCATATAAAAATGTGACGTCATTACATACTTTGTCACTAAATAAAAGAATTTATGATAAACCAGTGTTGTCACTTATCCACTCATCTAATTAGTGACGCACTATTATCTCGACATATAAAATTAGTATTTGTGATAATAAAAATTGTCATAACTTATAAATTTTTTGTCTTTACAAAATTTGCCTCTAAAATTTATTACTTTTTTTGCCTCCAAATAAAATTGTGATGATATTGTGACGCCTTCAAATCCGGGTATCTTCCAACCCGACAGATGGTGTTCCACAATACTACAATCCATACAATCATTCCATTGAGATAACAACAAAATGAGTGTAATTACTATCTTCGTATAACATTTGTAATTAATCCTTTCCCGTGTTCATAAACCGAATACCTTCTTTGTTCTTCATAAGTATATTACAACTAAATACACTAATCTATTATAGGACGATTAATTGTCCATCTTAGCCTTGCCTTTATCTCTCTTAGAATTCTTAGTTCGTTCGGCTTTAGCTGCAAACATATGGTTCAAGCAAGAATGAGCATAACTAGCTCGGCAAGTCTTAACAAAGAATCATATGAATATCACCTTAACAATTACATGCTTTATTTTCATATTTGAACAAGTAACTACGAAGCACTATGAAACATTTGACTAGTACTTCTCATGTCATAACAACAATTCTAAAGTATATATAATAGCTTAGGAATGATGAACCGGTCAATAGACCATGAACATACCCTTTTCATTTTCATACTTGAAAAGGATATCCGACACTAAGGCCATCCACCCGTCTTTACTTATGAACACTTCTAGGTGATCAGCATATTGTACTCTATGTTGATCAACACTCTTACGTTAAACGTATTTACGCTTAACATTTGGCAACCTCGCGTGCCCATCGAATAATCGATGAAAAATACTTTTGTTTGTACATTGACAAACTTACCTTCTCATCCGTACCAAATACTTGGCATAGGGTAGCGTTAATAGTTCTATATCAACAGACTTGTAAACAAATCAATTCATTCTTCAATACTTGTCTAGCCGAGTTAAAACAGGCATCGACTCTTTCTTTAAAACCATTCATGCATTATATAACATGCATCACATAAAACTTGGCTAACACGAAGGTTAGACAAGTGTTAAGAAAGACTTGCCTTCAAGCGTCTTTAAATAAATAATTCAACAATTCTCAGTCTTTACAGGATCTCCATGATATATTTACATAGCACACTGTAATTAGTTATCAAACAAACTAACTTTATTCTCCCTAACCAACTTCTTTCTCTTCTATGTCTTACTTGCATTAACTTCGTTATTAAAGTCGATTCGACTTTTTATACTTTGTTACGGCTCGTTAACGTTCTTATATTACTAACCAACATTCGATCATCATTGGTGAACTACCAATGTTGAACCTCATTTACGGTTTACTTATTACGTTCTCACGTTCTTCGTTTAATTTCTATTAAACCTTACTAAATCTTCTTATATTATCACCTTATAAGTTATTTAAGTTCAGTCTTATTATGTACATTAAGTACCTTCAATGTCTTACCTTAGGTCTACATTCAAATGGACAAAACCTAACTTGGTCAACATTTTTTTCTCATCTAAGACATTGCCATTTGACATCCCTAGTATATTAGTGAAAATATTGTACGAGTTAACGAGGGGACTCACCGATTCGGCTCTGCTGACGCGACCACTTTGTCTTGGTTTTTGGTGGCTATGTGGCGCCTCTATACACCAGTTGACCAAAACATTCCATTTTTTTAACGAAACTCCCGGCTTCCTAAGTTGTTATTTTTACGTCCGAATGGACCCATTCAAAATCCTACAACTCACAAATCACATCCTTTACGTGTTCATATAAGAATTTCACATTTTCAAATCCGTTAACTTGGAATTCACCTTTGAGTTAATTTTTAAGCGTTCGTTTAACGTTTTCGACCGTTCAATACTCGTTTTCTTCGTTTTAAGTCAGAATGCGACAATTCTTGCGCCAACGACTCTTAATTACCTTATCTCATGTGTTGATATTGGAAACCAATGTTTTCAAAACACACGACAACTTTTGACCTTTAATCCGAGATTTCTACGTTTTCGACGTTTAACGTCTATTTTCGCAAAATTTGCCATAACTTCGTTACTCGTGTTCATAAGCTAAATCAAATGGAAAACTCCATTGATTCGTCATAGTCATCCTAACCAAACAATAGGCACATTCCTTAGCTATAACGATTTTCAAATCGTTCATTCATAACTAAGTTCACGTTCAAGACTTTCTACGGGTTTTAACTTAAGTAAACACTTACGATTTCTATTTGGTCACGACCTATCAATGATTTGGTCATTAGTAGACATCCTTATATCTCCTCAATAAATATGCTCCACAAATCTACGATTCTTCTACAAGAAAGAAATCGAAAAAGATGAAGATTACAGTTTATTAGAATTTACCTTTGATGTAATTCAAGTTCTTGATAAACGTATAATGATTTGCTTGGAAGTAGAATGATTAAGCGTTTCTAGCTTTTCTCTCTCTTAATATAGGTTGAACAAGATTTTCAAAACAACAAATAATCAACCCAAGCTTTTTATTTATAGAAAACCAAAATGAGGGTAAAATGGTCAACTTTCCAACCTTCTTACTATTCCACCTCCTTTGCAACTTAGCCACCAAGAAAAGTACTTGGCGAGCAAGTTTACTACTTTGCTTGACCACCAAGTGGCCGACCCACTCCCTTTTGGATCATCCCATGGGTTGCCCGATGGGTTTTACCCATCTCATGACCCACCGGTTCGACCTGCGGTTTACCTTTTGGATTGGGCTTGACATAACTTAACATTGGGCCTTAACTTGGGCTTGTTTATACAATTCATTGGGCTTGCAATTGGTTTAAGTCCAATTGGATTATACCAAAATTCTTTACTCATACTCCATTAATACTTCTCGTATTCTACGCGTATAACTCCCGTATTCTCTTCGTCTAATACTCATACGATATTTGTATTATACGTCATACTATTCTTCATACCATACTCGTATTCATACAAGTATAATACTCGTATCTCATATGTATAATCATCGAAAAGACTACACGCATTTCATTTCCCTTTCGAAAACCTCGTTCACAAACCCTTAGGTTTTAAGAACACAGGCGAAAACTTCATTTGCCATAACGAAAATATTATTGGATATTCCATAATATCTTCATATTCTATCATTACACGTTTCTCAAAATTTCAAACCCTAGCTCCGAACAAAATTAGATGAATAGTGTTTTTAAGGAAAACTTCTTGGAAAACCTTCGTTTTCGTCTTGATAATTCACAACAATTAATCCTAGCACAAAGCCAGAATACTAACCACATCCGTATATTCTAGGGCATAGAACGACCTTCGAACATCTTACTCACGTAATAAATCAATTAAATTCATTTAATTCACATAATCAAATAAAAATTCAATTAATTCAAAATCTGAAATTCTCGGGCGTTACATTCTTCCCTCCTTATAAGGATTCTGTCCCCAGAATCTCGCTATTCTTACATAAACAAATGAGAAAACTTTTCCTTCATTTTACTTTCGAGCTCCCACGTTGCTTCTTCAGCATCGTGGTTACTCCAAATTACCTTTACTGAAGGTATTACTTTATTCCTCAAGACTTGTTCCTTCCTATCAATAATCTGAATCGGAAGTTCTTTATATGTTAAGTCTTTTTCTACATGAATAGATTCATATTCTATTACGTGTTTGTAGTCCGATTTAGAAGGACGTAACACTAACACGTGAAACACATTGTGTATTCTTTCTATTTCTGGAGGTAAGGCTACTTCATAAGCTACCTCTCCTACCCTTCTTAAAATCTCAAAAGGTCCTACAAACCTTGGACTTAACTTCCCTTTCTTTCCAAAACGTATCTTCCCTTTCCAGGGCTATACTTTTAGAAAAACATATGAACCTACTTCAAACTCCCTCTTCTCTCGATGACGATCTGCATACTTTCGTTGTTTATCTTGAGCCGCTACCAATCGATTTTGTATTAGCTCAACCATGTCTGTCGTTTGTTGTACCATTTCAAGTCCTAACATTCAACGTTCACCTACTTCATCCTAGCAAAGTTGTGTTCTGCACTTCCTCCCATACAACGCTTCGTAAGGCTGCATACCTATACTAGCGTGAAAACTGTTGTTGTAAGCGAATTCTACCAAAGTTAGATGTTCGTCCCAACTTCCCTTGAAATCCATAATGCACGATCTTAACATATCTACTAGAATTTGAATCGTTCATTCACTTTGTCCATCCGTCTGTGGATGATACGCCGTACTCAATCTCAAATGCGTTCCCATTTGTTCTTGCAAACTCCTCCAAAAGTTCGACGTGAATCATGGATCACGATCAGATACAATCTAAACAGGTACTCCATGTCTGGAAATGATTTCTTTGACATAAAGCTTAGCTAACTGCTCTAAGTTATACCTAACTCCTATTGGTAGAAAATGAGCTGATTCAGTTAACCGATCCACTATTACCCAAATAGCATCGTATCCTTTTCTCGTCGTTGGAAGTCCCACCACAAAGTCCATGGTGATATGCTCCCATTTCCACTCCAAAATCTCTAGTGGCTGCAATAATCCACTTGGCCTTTGGTGTTTAGCCTTAACTTTTTGACAAGTTAAGCATTTACTAACGTATTCTGCAATCTCCCTCTTCATGTTCGGCCACCAAAAGTTCTGACGAAGGTATTGATACATTTTAGTACTACCAGGATGTATCGAGTACCTCTAACTATGCGCCTCACACATAATCTCTTCTTTCAACTCAGAATTATTTGGAACCCAAATTCTTCCTTCAAAACGAAGTAAACCTTCTTTATCAAGGTTATACTTAGTCTTCACGTCATTCTTCATTATTTTTTTCACACGCTTGCATTCTTTAGTACTTATCTGTACTTCCTTAACCCGTTCCACTATCGTTGGTCGAGTCTCTATTAAAAATAACATCTCTGTTGTTTCACTTGGCAACTTAACTTCTAATTCCATCCTGGCCATCTCTGTTATTAACTCATTCTGAGTCGTTAACATTGACAGCTTTTCTCTACCCTTTTGACTTAACACGTCGGCTACTACATTCGCCTTCCCAGATGATATAAGATATCATAGTCATAATCTTTTATCAATTCTAACCATCTTCTCTGCCTCATATTCAACTCCTTCTATGTGAAGATATATTTTAGACTTTTATGGTGCGTGTATATCTCACATTTTTCCCCGTATAAATAATGTCTCCATATTTTTAAAGTAAACACTACAGCTGCCAATTCTAGGTCATGAGTAGGATAAACCTTCTCATAATCTTTTAACTGACGTGATGTGTACGCAATGACTTTGCCATGCTGCATAAGCACGCAACCCAATCCTCTATGCGAAGCATCGCTATAAACTACAAAATTCCCCGTATCATCTGGTAAAGATAATACAGGTGCCTCACTCAACCTTCTTTTTAGTTCTTGAAAACTATTTTCGCACTTTTTTGTCCACTCATACTTCACCGACTTCCTTGTCAGATTCGTCAACAGAGTAGCTAATTTAGAAAAGTCCTGAATGAACCTTCTATAGTATCCCGCTAACCCCAGAAAACTCCTAACCTCGATCGGCATTTTCGGTTTCTCTTGCCCATTCACCGCTTCCACCTTCGTTGGATCTACAGATATGCCATCTTTGTCTATAACATGTCCTAGAAACTGCACTCGTTCAAGCCAAAATTCACACTTACTGAATTTCGCATACAACTTTTCCTTTCGTAGTGTTTCCAACACTATTCTTAGATGTTCAGCATGATCTTCTAGCGTCTTAGAATAGACTAGAATATCATCAATGAACACTATAACAAACTTGTCCAATTACTGTTTGAACACTCTGTTCATCATATCCATGAATGCGGCTGGCACATTTGTCAACCCAAATGACATAACTAAAAACTCGTAATTCCCATAACGAGTTCTGAATGCTGTCTTAGGTACATTCTCCTTCCTCACTTTCTGTTGATGATACCCCGTGCGCAAATCTATTTGAGAAAAATACTTTGCCCCTTTCAACTAATCAAATAGATCATTGATCCTGGGCAACGGGTATTTATTCTTAATCGTTAACTTGTTCAACTCTCGATAGTCGATACAAAGTCGTAACGATCCATCCTTCTTCTTTACAAACAATACCGGTGCTCCCCGCGAAGACACACTTGGTTGAATGTACTTTCTATCTAATAGTTCTTATAACTGAACCATTAACTCCTTCATCTCAACTGGCGCCATCCTATATGATGCCTTTGAAACTGGTGCCGTACCCGACAACAAATCAATCACGAATTCTACATCTATATCTGGCGGAATACCGGGTAACTCCTCCGGAAACACATCCGCGAACTCTTGAACTACCGCTATCTGTTCCAATGATGTTCCCACTATTTGGGTATCCACCATATGACACAGATAACCCTTACACCCCTTCTTCAACATCTTTCTAGCTTGTGTCATAGTTAGACAACAAGAACGTCCCGGTGATTTATTACCATAAAACACCACCTCAGGTTTCTTAGAAAGTCTTAAGTTCACACTCTTTCTATGACAATCTATTATTGCTCTATGGTTAATTAACCAATCCATATCGAGAATCACATCGAATTCTCTTAACCTTATCGGTAAAAGATCTACCGATAATCTATTACCCCTGATATCTAAGAAAAAATTCCTATGAATGTGTTCAATGGGAATTATCTCCTCGTTTGTTACCTTAACGTCTAAAGGTATTTCTAACTTTTCAGGATTTAATCCCAATTGCTTAGAAAATCCAAATGCAATAAAAGAACAAGTAGCACCTGATTCAAATAACACGTAAGAACAAGTAGCACCTGCTACTACATCCGTTGATGCAGCCGCATCTTGGACGATCATATTAAATGTTCGGGGTGAGGGTCTACCCAATGATGGTGTTGGTCCAGTAATGGCCAAATTGCCACTACAAGAAACTTTACTACCCTCCGCCTCTTTCTTCGGGCAATTTCATGCCATGTGATCCAACGACCCACAAACAAAACAGCCCTGGCTTTTCTTAGGATTAGGACAATTGGGAGATATGTGACCCTCCTGTCCACAGTTATAACAACCCATTTTCCCCTTCAGACAGACTCCCAGATGAGTCTTGCCGCATGTCTTACATGCCTCCATCCTACATTTAGGATCCCCTTGTTTCACCCAAGTATTCCCAGGGTTAAAAGTTTTCCATTTAGGCACATTGCCACTACCGCTGGCAACCTCTGCCTTATTTCCTCCATCTCCCTTACTCTTATTCTTTCTATCCTTGTGGTATTGGGTCAACGCCTCACTACCACCCTCCGCTATTATCGCCTTTTCCAGAATGGTCCGATAGAAAGCACTCTGAAAAACAGATATCCTACTATAGAGCCAGGGTTTTAGGCCCTACTCAAACCTGCGAGCCTTCCTCTCCTCCGTGTCCACTTGGCGTGGAGCAAACCTTGCCAATTTATTGAATTTTGCCGCATATTGGGGAACAGTCATGTCCCCCTGTTTAAGTTCTAGGAACTTAATCTCCATTCTCCCTTGCATGCTAGTAGGGAAATAGTTCTCAAAGAATACCTTCTTGAACAGTTCCCATGTAACAACACCTGTTCCAACCCCACCCTAGTGAGCCTCCCACCAGTAGTTGGCTTCCCCTTCATCATATATAGGTCACAAAAGAGGTCTTTTGCGCCTCAGCTACGTTTGTAATAAAAAATGCCTTCACTATTTTCTTGACCCATGTCTGGGCCTCCATTGGGTCCGTCGTTCCCTTGAACTCAGGTGGACCTACACTCTTAAATTCTTTAAAGGTAGTTGTTTGGGCTACCCTAGGTCCTGCGGGTGCTCTACCCCCAGCTTGGTTAAATGCAGCCATTAATAAATTAACGAACTCTTGCATTGGGTTATTATGACCCCCCCCCCCCCCCCGTCGTTATCATTATGCGATTCTGCCTCTTAGTTACGTTGTCTTCTTTTTGGCGGCATTTTCGATTAAATAAATAAAGTTCTGTTATTACTTATTTTCTTACTTCGTTATTAGTCGTCAAACAACTGAACAATAACTCATACACAACTAAGCAATTTAAAATAAAAACTTCCTTATATTAAAATGCTTCTTTATAGCTCAAAACTATTTACAAGTTACTTTCCATAGCCCAAAAGCTATTACATATATATCCCGCAATTGACTTTCACAAAAATTGGGATTTACAAAAAGACTACCCTTTAATTATACAAAAGAGGGTTTTACATCACTACACAAAAGTATGTACCATACTAACTCCTAATACTGCCGAACAACATTTTCATGCTTCTCGTTCGCTAGAATCGACACAATATATCGACTTATAGTTTGTCGAGTGTGTCCCAACTCAATAGAATAACAAGCTATCTTAAGCTTGAAATCCTTATACGCACTGTCATTTATATATGACATTCGGGCTATCTTCTGGTCTTTTTCAGCCAGTTTCTTACGAAGTTCTACGACCTCGTTCTTATAGTCCCTAGCCTTGTCAGTCATGAGCACTTTCTCATCATGCTCTATCTCATAGTTTGACTTTGCAGACTCCTTCGCACCGTAGAGATCACTGATCTCTTCCTTCTGGTGTTGTACCATATTGTGTAGTTGCACGTTATGGTCTAGCACTGAGAGGTACATTGTCCTCATAGTCTTTGTAGGTGTTGACTCTAGGGCAGGCATCACCGTATTAATCGATGTCACCTCCATATCATCCTCCACATCTATCATCATATTCAGATATGATGTTATTCCTATGCATGGTCTCCTCAGAATAGTCCTCCTCCGAGTAATATTCCTCGGGCTCTGACTCTTCTAGAATCACTACAGGTATGTCTGCTATAGGCACATGTACTGTATCAACTCTGTTCACGGACACCTCGCTAACAACATGTATATCCCTATACATCAAGCTATCGACCGACATCTACAATAACACATAACAAATTGATTAGTTCATAATACACAATAATATAATCACAAATCACATTTAATCCATTTAGGGTTACTTTCCATCTTTTAAATCTTTCGGTACTGAGTTTCCTCAATACCTTATTAACTCATTTGACTCGAGTTAACTTTCTCCGGACTCTTCCTTTCCTAACAAGGTTATTAGCCTAAGGTTCTTCCCCACTTAAGTTTTATAACCTAATGCTTTGATACCAGCCTGTGACGCCCCTAAATCTGGGTATCTTCCAACCCGGTAGATGGTGCTACATGATACTACAATCCATACAATCATTCCATTGAGATAACAACAAAATGAGTGTAATTACTATCTTTGTATTATATTTGTAATTAATCCTTTCCCAGGTTCATAAACCGAATACCTTCTTTGTTCTTCATAAGTATATTACAATCAAATACACTAATCTATTACAAGATAATTAATTGTCCATCTTAGCCTTGCCTTTATCTCTCTTAGAACTCTGAGTTCGTTCGGCTTTAGCTGCAAACATATGGTTCAAGCAAGAATGAGCATAACTAGCTCAGCAAGTCTTAACAAAGAATCATATGAATATCACCTTAACAATTACATGCTTTATTTTAATATCTGAACAATTAACTACGAAGCACTATGAAACATTTGACTAGTACTTCTCATGTCATAACAACAATTCCAAAGTATATATAATAGCTTAGGAATGATGAACCGGTCAATAGACCATGAACATATTCTTTTCATTTTCATACTTGAAAAGGATATCCGGCACTAAGGCCATCCACCCGTCTTTAGTTACGAGCACTTCTACGTGATCAGTCTATTATACTTTATGTTGATCAACACTTTACGTTAAACGTATTTATGCTGAACATTTGGCAACCTCGCGTGCCCATCGAATAATCGATGAAAAATACTTTTGTTTGTACATATACAAACTTACCTTCTCATCCATACCAAATACTTGGCATAGGATAGCGTAGCGTTAATAGTTCTATATCAATAGAATTGTAAACATATCAATTCATTCTTCAATACTTGTCTAACCGAAGTAAAATAGGCATCAACTCTTTCTTTAAAACCATTCATGCATTGTATAACATGCATCACATAAAACTTGGCTAACACGAAGGTTAGACAAGCGTTAAGAAAGACTTGCCTTCAAGCGTCTTCGAATAAATAATTCAACAATTCTCAGTCTTTGCAAGATCTACATGATATATTTACATAGCACACTGTAATTAGTTATCAAACAAACTAACTTTATTCTCCCTAACCAACTTCTTTCTCTTCTATGTCTTACTTGCATTAACTTCATTATTAAAGTCGATTCGACTTTCTATACTTTGTTACGGCTCGTTAACGTTCTTATATTACTAACCGACATTCGATCATCATTGGTGAACTACCAATGTTGAACCTTATTTACGGTTTACTTATTACGTTCTCACGTTCTTCGTTTAATTTCTACTAAACCTTACTAAATCTTCTTATATTATCACCTTATAAGTTATTTAAGTTCAGTCTTATTATGTACATTAAGTACCTTCAATGTATTACCTTAGGTCTACATTCAAATGGAACAAAACCTAACTTGGTGACGTGTTTCTACTAAGTATTTTGATTTGACATCCTGTATTTTAGTGGGCGCCATGAGAGTTAACAGGGACTCACTGAGTCTCGCTTCATTTGACACGACCACTTTGTCTTTGGTTTTGGTATTCGGTGCCATGCGCTTCTTACGCACCAGTTGGCCAAAACAGTCCACTATTCTAACGAAACTCCCGGCTTCCTAATTTGTTCATTTTACATCCGAATTGAGCCATTCGAAAGCCTACAACTCACAAATCACATCCTTTACGTGTTCATGTAAGAATTTCACATTTTCGAATCCGTTAACTCAAAATTCACCTTTGAGTTCATTTGAAAGCGTTCATTTAACGTTTTCGACCGTTCAATACTCGTTTTCTTCGTTATAAGTCAGAATGCGACGATTCTTACGCCAACGACTCTTAATTATCTTATCTCACGTGTTGATATTGGAAACCAACGTTTTCAAGTCACACGGAAACTTTTGACCTTTTGAGATTTCAACGTTTTTGACGTTTAATGTCTATTTTCGCAAAATTCGCCATAACTTCGTTACTCATGTTCTATAAGCCAAATCAAATGGAAAACTCTATTGATTCATCATAGTCATCCTAACCAAACAATAGGCACATTCCTTAGCTATAATGGTTTTCAAATCGTTAATTCATAACTAAGTTCACGTTCAAGACTTTCTACGATTTTTAACTTAAGTAAACACTTACGATTTCTATTTGGTCATTACCTATCAATGATTTGGTCATTAATAGACATCCTTATATCTCCTCAATAAACATGCTCCACCAATCTACAATTCTTCTACGAGAAAGAAACCGAAAAAGATGAAGATTACGGTTTATGAGAATTTACCTTTGAAGTAATTCACATTCTTGATAAACGTATAATGATTTGCTTGGAAGTAGCATGATTAAGCATTTCTAGCTTTTCTCTCTCTCAATATAGGTTGAACAAGATTTTCAAAACAACAAATAATCAACCTAAGCTTTGTATTTGTAGAAAACCAAAATGAGGGCAAAATGGTCAACTTTCCCACCTCCTTACTATTCCACCTCATTTGCAACTTAGCCACCAAGCAAAGTACTTGGCGAGCAATTTTACTACTTTGCTTGACCACCAAGTGATCGGCCCACTCCCTTTTGGATCATCCCATGGGTTGCCCGATGGGTTTTACCCATCTCATGACCCACTGGTTCGACCTGCGGTTTATCTTTTGGATTGGGCTTGACATAACTTAACGTTGGGCCTTAACTTGGGCTTGTTTATACAATTCATTGGACTTGCAATTGGTTTAAGTCCAATTGGATTATACCAAAATTCTTTACTCATACTCCATTAATACTTCTCGTATTCTACGCGTATAACTCCCTAATTCTCTTCGTCTAATACTCATACGAAATTCGTATTATACGTCGTACTATTCTTCATACCATACTCGTATTCAAACTAGTATAATACTAGTATCTCATATATATAATCATCGAAATGACTACACGCATTTCATTTCCCTTTCGGAAACCTCTTTTACAAACCCTTAGAGTTTAAGTCCGCAGGCGAAAACTTCATTTGCCATAACGAAAATATTATGGGATATTCCATAATATCTTCATATTCTATCATTACATGTTTCTCGAAATTTCAAACCCTAGCTCCGAAAAAAATCGGATGAATAGTGTTTTTACGGAAAACTTCTCAAAAAATCTTCGTTTTTGTCTTGATAATTCACAACAATTAATCCTAGCACAAAGCCAGAATACTAACCACATCCGTATATTCTAGGTCATAGAACGACCTTCGAACATCTTATTCACGTAATAAATCAATTAAATTCACATAATCAAATAAAAATTCAATTCATTCAAAATCCGAAATTCTCGGGCGTTACAGATATTATGTACTTTGTTACTACATATAAGAATTTATGACGAACCATTTTTGTCACTTATCAACTCATCTAATTAGTGACAAACTATTATCTCGTCATATAAAATTAGTATTTATGACAATAAAAATTGTCATAAATTATTATTTTTTTCGTCTTTAAAAAATTTCCCTCCAAAAATTTACAGAAAATTTTTGCCTTCAAATTAATAAAATTGTGACGATATTACGTACTTTGTCACTAAATATAAGACTTTATGAAAAACCATTTTTGTCACTTATCCACTCATCTAATTAGTGACAAATTATTATCTCGTCATATAAAATTGGTTTTTATGACAATACAAATTGTCATAAATTATTATTTTTTTGTCTTTAAAAAATTTCCCTCCAAAAATAATTTTGCCTCCAAATAAAATTGTGATGAATTTGTATGTGGCGTCACTAAATGTGAACATTTGTGACGAAAGCACATTGTGACCAAATAAGTATTGTGTTGTCATCGAAAGAAATATTTGGTGACAATAAATACTATCATCAATTATTACAAAATGTCACTAAAAGGTTTTCCTTCCAAATTTTGGTGCAAAATTATACCTCCAAAATAACTTGTGACGAAATTTTCTTAATCGTCATCAAATGTGTAAATTAGTGACGATATAAATGATTAATAGTAACAAACTTAAAGATCGTCACAAAAGCAAAAGCTTTAGTGAGGATTATGAATTTCGTAATTATTAATTAACAAATTGTGACAAAATTTTGTGTGTGGCAAAAATTTCGTCTTAAAATGTCTGATTTCTTGTAGTGTCTTTTAAAAGAATATGTAAGATTTTTAGAAGACATAATAAGTATATAACAATGCGGAATGAAATAGATGCAGATTTTTTAAAAAAAATTAAAAGATAGAGTATATGAACATATTTAACAAAACAATTGATCTTAGATCTGGAGTTTTTCAATCTGGAAAGATGTGAGATTTAAGAGAAATAAGAATTTAGTAATGAAATCAATAAGAGTAAAACTTAAAACATATTAGCGTGATTAGAGCTTTCTGAAGTTTAAAAAATTATAGATCATGACTAATGAAGTTTAGGGTTTCAAAAAATATGGGGAAGAAATAAACTAAAACATTAAATCAACTAAGTCAATAGAATGATAAAAAAAATTAGGGTTGTAAGCTAATGAACCAGTGAATGTTAACAAAATCCAGATCTGAGATTTTATATACCAAATTGAGCCAAAGAAATAAAAAATTTAGGAAAGAAATGTGAATATCATTAGATTTGTCTTGCGAATGTGTGGGTTTTGAAAATAAAAGAAAGGAAGAAATTTTTAAACAATGGATTCCTTCGATCATCATATCAAAATGATTTCCATCAGAAGTTGGTAGATCATATAAGAAGAATCGGGGGCGAAGAGAATCGAGGGAGAGAGAATCGGAGGTGAGGCGACATGAGAGAGAAAGGAGATATGAAAATGAAATAAAATAATTAATTTTGTTATTTATAGTTTGACTAATTAGATGAATCGGACGATGGATGTTTAATAATATTTGAGATGAATGGTTGGGATGTTATCTCAGATGCAATTAGTTGTGTTTGTTTGATGACTTTGATCAATTGGCTAAGATTGAGTTTAAAACTTGATCTAACGGTGCAAGTAGGTGATCCCTATGCTTTCATGGCTTAACGATGATTGGTCCTTTTGGGAAGTCACGGATTGAAGCAGATAACCGTTGGATCTGTGCTTATTTGAATGGTGCAGATTAAATCCTTTATATACATAACAAACATTAAAAAAGAGAACTAAATTAAATAGAAAGAAATTATTAATTGATTTTTAATTATATTAAATAAAAAATGATATTAAAATTTATAATTAAAGAAATCACACTAATGTTTTATGAGTAAAATTTATAACCATAGATTTTTACAATATAGAAGTATAATATATAGTATTATCATATAAAAAATACATAAAATGAGTTAAAATTTAAAAGATGGTTAAAAATAATAAAAATTAAGAGGAAATATCTAACATACCTAATTCAATTCGTAATTTGCAAAATATATCCGAACTCAGTTAGCAATATTTAATTCAATGTTAATGTGTTCTTGTTTAATAATTTCGCTATTAACATGATCACGTAAAAAATGATGCCTAATATCTATATGATTTGACCTACCATGCAGAACAATATTTTTACTTAAATTAATAGTGTTTGTATTATCACATAGAATTGACACAATCAAATTTCAAATTATAGTCAGCAAGAGTTTGTTTCATCCACAGTATTTGTGCACAGAAACGTGCAACATCAATATATTTAGCTTCAGTGGTTGAAATAGATACCGAGTTTTGCTTCTTAGAGAACCAAGAAACTAAACATCCTCCTAAAAACTAACATGTACCACTAGAACTTTTTCGATCGACATGATGGCCTGCATAGTGAGAGTCTGAAAATCACAAAAGATTAAATGGTTGATCTTTAGGATACCATAAGCCCAATTTAGTTGTTCATTTAAGATACCGAAAAATCCTTTTTACTGCGACCAAGTGAGATTCTTTAGGATTTTCTTGAAATCTGGCACATTTACAAACACTAAACATAGTGTCAGGTCTCCTGGAAGTTATATATAGTAAACTTCCAATCTTTCCTCTATATTTCTTTGAGTCAACATTTTTTCCATTTTCAACAGTAATAAATTTATCAGTAGTTGACATATGAGTATTAAGAGGTTTTGCATATTCTAAACCAAATTTTTTGATCATTTCTATACAATATTTAAATTGAGATATGTGTATACCTTTTTCTCCTTGTTTGATTTGCAATCCGAGGAAGAAGTTTAATTCTCTCATCATACTCATTTCAAATTCTTTACTCATACTTTTAGAGAAATCATTTCACATAGTAATGTCAGTAGAACCAAAAATCATATCATCAACATATATTTAAATTACAAGAATATCATCATCCTTTTTTTAGTAAATAAAGTAGTATCAACAACACCCCTTTTAAAACAACTTTTTAGTAAAAAAAATTACTTAGTCGTTCATACCATGCTCTGGGGCCTATTTTAAACCATATAAAGCTTTATGCAATTTATAAACATATTCAGGATTATTAAAATCTTCAAAACCAGGAGGTTGTTTAACATAAACTTCCTTTTCTATTACACGATTTAAGAAAGCATATTTGACATCCATTTGAAATAGCTTAAAGTTTTTATGACATGCAAATGCTAATACCATACGAATAGATTCAATTCTAGCAACAGTAGCATATGTTTCATCATAGTCAATACCTTCAAGTTGATTATATCCTTGTGCAACTAATCTTTGCCTTATTACGTACAACAGTTCTATTTTCATCTAACTTATTACGAAACACCCATCGAGTTCTAATAATTGAGATATCCTCAGGTTGCAGAACTAATTCCCATACTTTGTTTCTAGTGAATTGTTCAAGTTATCCAGTCTTCATCAAGTAAGGCGTCTTTTATATTTTTGGGTTCAATTTGAGATAAGAAAGTCAAGTGACCAGCTAAATTATGTGCTTGGGATCTAGTAATAACTCCTTTATCAATATTACCAATTACATTTTCTATATGATGATTTTTAATAATATGAGACTCCTTGGGCAAATCATTTTATGAGGGTTTGGGTTTTCAAGAGGAATTTTATGAATTGGTGGAGATGCATTATCTAGTTTTGGTTCTTCCATATTTCTGAGAATATCTTCAATGACAACATCACTGTTAACTAACTCTTTATATTTTGGAGGAGGCTGAGTTTCATCAAAGGTTACATTCATTGACTCTTCCACAACTAGACTTCTTTTGTTAAAAACTATGTATGATTTATTATTAAGAGAGTATCCAAGAAATATTCCTTCATCAGATTTGGGATCAAATTTCAATAAATGTCCTTTGGTGTTTAGAATAAAACATTTGCTCCCAAAAATACGAAAATAGTTTATTTTTGGAGTTCTTTTATAATAAAGCTCATAGAGAGTTTTGAGCAAAATAGGTCTTAATAAAACTCTGTTCAAAATGTAATATGACGTTGCCACAACTTCAGCCCAAAAATATTTTGGAAGACGATATTCATTTAACATGGTATTAGCCATTTCTTGCAAAGTTTGATTTTTCCTTTCAACTACACCATTTGACTGTGTTGTATACGGAGCAGAGAAGTTATGACTTATACCTTTCTCATCATAGAACATAATAGAATCATAATTGTCAAATTCTCTTCCGTGATTAGATCAAATATAGACAATAGAACTTTCCTGTTGATTTTTAATTTTCTTACACAAGGCAAAAAAAAGAGTTAATAGCCTCATTTTTAAATTTAAGAAAATCAACCCATATAAATCGTGAATAATCATCAACCAAAACAAGAATGTATACAACACGACCCATGCTATATTTAGGAATTGGTCCTACAAGGTCCATATATAAAAGTTCTAAGGGTCTAGAGGTTGACACAGTAAGTTTAGGTTTATGCGATGCATGAATTTGTTTTTCCAGTTCACAAGCTTCACAAATGTGATCTTTTAAGAATTTTAATTTTGGGAGACCACGAACGTGTTCTTTAGAAGAAATGTTATTTATAAGTTTCATGTTGATGTTTCCTAGTCTAAGATGCTAAAGCCAAGGATCCTCATTTGCAGATACAAGACAAATGTCATCTAGATGAGAATATGCATCTAAGTCGCATGTATACACATTTTGATATCTAGGACAAACTAAAATTAATTTACTAGTTTGATCAAATATAGAGCAATTATGTGTACCAAAAGATATTTTAAAACCACTATCACATAGTTGACTAATAGATAGAAGAATATACATGAGTCATGTGTCTAATTGAACATTAGAGATAGTTATATGGTTATTGCAAACACTTTCAACTACAATTATTTTACCTTTATTGTTATCTCCGAAAGTTACTTCACCAAAGTCTGTAGCTTTCATATTTTTCAATTTTGATTTGTCACCAGTCATATGTCTTGAACAACCGCTATTGAGATACCATTTTCTTTTATTCATATCAGCTGCAAGACATACTGAAAGTCCAATAACAATCTAGAAGGGGGATTGAATAGATTATTACAGGTTAAAAAATTATATTAGGCCTTTTTGAATTTTTTTTTAATAATTAATTTGCAGTTTTAGAAATTATCATACAAGATAGTAAAAAATTCAATCACATAATGCACAAAGATTTATCTGGTTCACAACATACACCCTTGATATGTTGCTACGTCTAGTCTCAAGTTCCTACATGGAACTTGAGATCCTATTACTATCCGTAATAAATACTCCTTCAATAGGCAGAGAGGCCTTTACAAAGTTTTATAGACAAACTTCTAACCGTTCCCAACTAATTTATACTGGATAGCAAGCTCCCCGCTCCCTTCTTAAGTTTAGTTGTACCTTCTTTTGAGTTTAGTTAAATTATATGATCTGGTTTTGAAACAACAGCCTCTCCCTGTGAAAACTTGAAAATTTAGATAATTAGTTAAATCTTAAATGATGGATTAAAGGTTGAATAATAAACCTAGACAGAAAATAAGTTAATGGATTTGAGATTTCTAGGAAGGAATTTAGTGAATTTAAAATTTTTTATGGTGAATTATTCAGGATTAAGTGTATATGTGTATATGTTATATGAATATGAATATTATGTGATGGTTTGAATTTGTTTATTAAATAAACAAATAAAAGAAACTAGTGTGATCCTAGTTATATATTAGGAATGAAGAATTGAATAACTTAAGGGTTATGATACGGGAGAATATTAGTATATAAATTATATACTAATTTTAAGAGATTTATTTTATACATCTCAATTAATTAATTTTATAACCTAATTATAGCAAGTCCAATTGGGTTTAGGAAATAAGTGTGAATGAGTAAGGATTTATGTTATAATTGAGGAAATGAAAACTCTAATTAAATAATTAGGAAATGATAAGAATTAAAGGTATTAGAATATGTTATTTGTTATAGCCCAAACATTTTTAATTGGGAAGCCCAAATGAAATATTGGATGACCCAATTTTTAGCCCAAGTGGGAGATGACTTGTTGGACATTTAGTAAATTAAATAAAGCATAAAAGGAAACTAATTTTCGACAATCTAAGGCCACATGGCCGGTGCATTATAGAGAAGGAGAAAAAGGAAGCATGTGGTGTAATGATGATAACTTATGTTAGTTTACAAAGTAGTTCACTAACTATGCTAGGTGTCTTCTTATTTTTGGAGCCACCACCTTTGGCTAAGCTTGCAAGCAACAACTATATGATTAAGAAAGAGAAGAATGAGAGTTATTAGGAGATAACAATTAGATATACACAATATATATATACATCTTTTACTGACACCCAAAATTTATTTTATTTCTTCTAATTTGTTATAAGAAGACTAAGAGAGAGCGAGAGGGAGCCTAAGAGTTCGACAGCTCTAACAGAGGAGAAGGAGAGGAGATTTTGATCTTCCATGTCATCCAAGATCCATCACATAGTTTGGAAGAATAAGATTTGTCAAGAAATCAAAGGTATAAAACCAAACCTAAGTTATCCTTTTATTTAAGTTATTTAGATGGAATAAAGATCTAAGTTTCACAACTCAAAAATCTTAGATCTACATGATTTAGAGTGTGTTATGTGTAGAGCTATCCATTTTGAGTATCAAAATTTAGATCAAAAACAAGAAAAGTGAAGCTAGGTTTTCCAAATGTAGAAAATCCTAAATTTTTTTCCTTGATGGTGTTTACTCTTGTGTTCGAGTATTGCTTTATGAAACAAATCATGTATCATGGTAGAATCATGAGTATATGAGGTATTAGTAAATGTTATGATGAGTTATGTTGGTTATTATGTGAAAACATGAAAGTTTTCTTAGAAGACATTAAGAGTTAAAAATCAGATTTTGGTGAAAACGAAACATGAAATTCCAATGACCCTATCTCCTATTATATTTTGAATTTTTGAGTGTGGTGAAGTCCTACGGTTAGATCTATGAGCTTTCTAACATCTCCAAGCAGAATCACTGAAAAAGGAGTTGTAGATTTCCGTATGGAATATTTTTAACAAAGTACGAAAAACTTATTTTTCCAATCTTGCTACTGCCAAGGACATTCCAGGGGATGTTTCGGCCACTTAATTTGTGAGAAATATTCTAGACTTTTGGGACATGAACCTATATGCTATTAAGTACCTCCTGTCCAAAACTGAGCTCATTCTGACTTAAAACGACCAAGTTATGACCATATCCATTTTTGTGATTTTTCGACGAAAACAACTATAATCAGAGTTCTGTAACTCCGATGGCCATGAAAATTAAACTGGAGTGTCACGTTAACATGTATAAGATTCTGTCAAGAGATGGGAATTTCTGGAGTTGAGCATGATAGGGCTAATTTCTTAAGCTACGCACTAAAAATGATTTTTGAAAAATACTAATGGAAGTTGGAAAATTATAGAAAAATAATTTTTATGTATAAAATATATGTGTATATGTTTGGACAAAAAATAAAATAATAATTAGTTGTTTTACTATTTTTGGGAAAGGATATGGAATCCAGCTTGCTGGATTGGAAAATCTGATGAATCTAGCTTGCTGGATTGAAAAGAAGCTTACTGAATTGAAGGATTTAGAATCCAACTTGCTGGATTGATGGATTGGTGAATCCAGGCTTGCTGGATTGCAATCTAGTTACTGGATTTGGAATCCAGTTAGCTGGATTGCAGTTTGGGTTACTGGATTGGCCATCTAAATGCTGGATTTGGAATCCAGTCTGCTGGATTAACAATTTGGTTGCTAGATTTAGAATCCAGGTAGCTGGATTAGTATTTAACTTATTAGATGTTAAAGAATAACTTATGAAATAAAAAAGTGAGTGTTAAATCATAATGTATATGATATAGTGACTAAAGAATTATCAAAGAGTGATAATAATACTGATGTGTTAAGATGTTATCTAATATTTGATAAGTGTTAGATAATATATTGATAAAGTAATTATATTATGATACAAAGTAGAATATGATGATTAAAAGACCAATCTTATTAATGACAGGTCTTATAAAAGAAGTTAACTTAAATTGCGTAGCAGTAGTCAACGAATCAGGCAAGTTTCCTAACTCAACCTTGAGTTGTATTTTTAAAGCATGTTAGTGAATAGTTATTGTTGATTATTCACATCAATACTGATTATTGATTAGCACTTAGTGCATGTTACATATGTTCATCAGGTACGAAAGGCTGATCACCTTCATTACCATCTGCTCCAGTTGAATTATTCATATTCATTATTGACATTTATTCATGTCTTCCTGATCGTTCAGTTATGAAATTTGATTCCTGCTAGTTCACAATTATATTGTTGAACGTAGCTAGCCTTTTATTCATATTCTTTCAATCATGGTATATCCTCAAATAAATTTAACTTGTTGGGCAAATTTGTTGCTCACCCTTGTTATATCATTATAAAAATTTTAGATTAAGAGGAAAGTTCGAGTAAAGACAGAAGCAAAGGCAAAGTGCAAGATTAAATTATGGTGCAGTTAGATTTATTAAATTTTTTGACGAAAATAACATTATAAACGATTAAGATATTGAATGTATGTATTAAGTTAAGGTTGTAGACCTTGGGAATGATGTGTAAAAATTTAATGTATAAATAATTTATGTTTATATCTTCTGCAATAGTTATAGAAATGATGTACCAGATCTTAGATAAAAAGTACCCGGATTTGGGGACGCTACACTCCCTTACCTCACAAGTACACTAGAGACCCAACTTCTAGTTGACATCTCTAAGACTCTGGTCTTGGTCGAAGAATTACTCGTCTTTCTCATAGGTACATAAAATAAACTAACTCTGACCTTTTCTCTTTTTACAAAGGACTTTACAACAATGTGCTTCTCAAATGAGAATATAAGAATTTAGTGAAGATGGATGCTTCTTAAATAACCAGATAACAATGAAAGAGCAAATATATTTATTAAAGTTCAAAGACTTTTATACTTAAGAAAATATGCTTCTTTGTAAGTAGGTAGCAATCTATGTTTTGATCAAATAATGCTTCTGAGTAAGCAAATATGTAATTTATGCACAATTATAAAATTTTAAATAACTTTTATGTTTTGAGTGAAAAAGATGCTTCTTGAATAAGCAAATAAATAAATTTCAGCTTATGCTCAAAAATGCTTTTGTATAAGCAGATAAATAACTTTAATGCAATTTATAAAGAATTATTTGTTCTTTATAATAAATAGTGTTTTTCTATGAATAAATATTCTCAAATATTCTTTACCAAGTATTATATGAATGATTTTATGTTTCAATACTTGTATGAAAAAGAATAAATCAATTTAAACAATATTTATCAAGTATAATAATTAAATCAGTTAAGCACAAACTGATATAACAAATATGCTTGTTTAACTCAGATAATATATAACAATATTTTATCTATTATGTGATTTTATAAATAAAGTAACTTAGTACTATAAGGAATCGTACGGTTCGATTCCCTCACTTAAGAGGAATATCTATGTAGCCTTGCGGCGTCTAAGTATGACAAAATTTATAATCTCACAATTGATATTTATATAAATATTTTCAATAGATCAATAAAAGGTTACTTAAGACTATAAGGAATCGTACGGTTTGAATTCCTCTCCGTAGATGTGTATATCTGTAGCCTTGTGGCGTCCAAGTTTCCTTGTAATACTCGAGAATTTCAACATCTTATTAATTATGTTAATGAAAAAAAATATTTATTTGAATATAAATGATTTTTGTATTACGAGATGAGTTGACTCAATTATATTAAATAATTGAATAATTGAGAATATGTGGACATTGTGATGAACTTGTGGAAAGCCTTATGTGGCACAGTGATGGGAAATATTAATAGTAATATTAATCAATGAGGAATGAATTAATATTGGTGTTAATTAATCAAGAAGGTGAATAAATTATTTATTTGACATAAAACAAATAAGTAAGTTATTAATATAATAAGATTATATTGATAGTTATGTGCAAGTGTGCAATAATTAAAAATATAAAATATATGGAATACAACTATATTATATAGTGCAGTGTGACACTTATGTGACTATACTATAGCAACCCTATATTAAGTTTTATTAAACTATATTGTATGAAGCAAAGTAAGTGAACATATTGGGACTATACGTTATAAATACATCATGAAATGTGTATGTGACAATATGTATGTGGGTATACATTAAAATAAAATGTACATGGATTATATGTATGTTACATTGTCATATGACATCTACTACCTTGAAATATTAATTATGTAAATTATATTGTGACATTACGATATAACCCATGTATGGATGATATGTATAAAAATAAAACATAAGAGTGTATAGTTTAAGTGTACAAGAATGGTGAGTATTTGAGTTGTCCCAAATTTAGATACCTAATTCTCATTCACGTGTTCAGTATAAAGGCTAAGGCATATTTCCCTTTTCTTTTTCCAAGCTCCTTCTAGCTCATGATCATGGGGGGAGTGGTTGTCATTATAATCTTCAGCAACTATATACCAAATCTCTCTTAACCTTCATGCAATCCTTCAATCCATGGGTTTGATTTAGTGGGGAATTGCAATGTCTGTGTAATTCTCTTTCAATAAATATGGACTCTCCTTCTCCATTTTTCATTGCTGAGAATTACTCAAGTGTGAAGTTGAGAGCATATATAGAGCAAGTGATTACATACCCATCAGTGGAAGAAGTGTGAATTAGCAAGCTAATTATAGAGGTATAAGATTTCTTCGTGTTCTTCATTTTGAGTTCTATCAAAATTCCATTCTTGAATTACCAATTTCTTGATTATGCCAAGTTGAATTGTGATTTGGTTGTAGAACACTTATGTAGTTGGTATATAGGCTTATTAACATGTTTAGTATGCAATGAGGCTTGGTCACAGTCGAATTAGTGAAGAAAATTTGGTAGTTGGCTTGTTATCTGCCGAGGCTGGGAAGTTGCATATCTGATTTATGTAGTTGCATATTTTGTTGGTTGTGTAGTTGTGATATCTGATTTATGGAGCATGCTAATATAACTTAGTTAAGCTTATTTCAATTCTTGATATACTAGTTATGTTGCCTTTCATATAATCACTCACCTAACTTGATTTCAAAAGAAAACTTGAGTTTTCAATATGCAAACTTGATAGACCATGTGTAACTTTAAATTCTAACTTAAAGGCATATTAGTGTGGTCTGATTTTATTGTACGTAAGCATGCAAGCAGGATGTATAGTGAGTGGAGTAGTTTAGCATACTAAATGACATTGATAGCATGCTAATGGAAACTTAGAGTTCAAAATGGACATTGAATTATTATTTCATTTTGATATTCGGATCTTGCAAGCATGGTAGTATGGTTTTGAAATACATGTCGGACATACTAACTTACGTATATGGATTTCATAATGAAGTATGATCATGTTAGACATATTAGTAAGGTTTACTAAATGAAAATACGAACTTTGAACGTGAATGTTAACATACTACTTGGAGGGTTAAAATCTGATATTTGTGAACATGTTGGATGATACTCTTAGACTCACTTGTGTATCATGAATATGTATATATACCGTGCTTAGGTAGCATATTTTAAGTGAAGCATAAACGAAGCATATTTTTAAACCAAAATGATGCAAATTACACACATGTGATATGAATACTCACAAGCATGTCTAATATGAGTTATATTACTACCTTTTATGTTTAAGAAGCAAGCATGTTAGACTTTATGGATTCATAACCTTGAATGGCCTTAACTTGTTGAGATGTTCAACTTAGAACCATATTATGAAAGAAGGGACCTAGTTTGAACTTGAGAGATACGAAAGGACCCTTGACATGTTAATATTTGTTATGTGTGTAAGGATGGGCAAGCTAGGCCAAGCAAGTGATTGCTCAGCCCTGGTTTGAACTGGGAGCCGCGCGGCCGCGCATCTCCTTAGTACAAATCAGGCGTGGCCACACCCCCCTGCAGAACTTGGAAAGTGACTTTTGTGATTTCTAAAATATATAGATGCTAGTATAACTTCATTATGCTTATTTCTGTCTATGACACACTAACAGAGGTAGCCTTGTATGTTAACACCTATCTTAGCTTGAATTGACAAGGTGTTTTTAAATGATAAAGTCTAGCGATAGTTCCGAGCTACATAATGACATACGTATAAGATTATGCGACTAGAAGAATGACAATATATGTTAGCATTGATAAATTACACTTGTGTATGATAGTAAGTTAAGATAATAGGTGTACATGTTGAACTTGTATAACTTGTAACGCCCCAGAAAAAAAATCAGATTTTTGAGAATTAAATTTTTATTTTACTATATGGATTAAATGAATTTAATTGATTATTTATTGGAGTAAGCTATTTGAAGGTCGTTCTATGACCTAGACATATCGGAACATCATAATATTTTGGCTATGTGATAGAATTAAAGTGTTTGAATTCCCAAGATGAAAATAAAAGCTTTTCGAGAAATTTTCCGAAAAATACTATTCACACTTTTCTGCTCGGAAATTATTTTTGAACTTCCGAGAAATACGTAACGATAGAATATCGAGGTGAGATGGAATATCCAATAATATTTCAGTTATGGCAAACGCAGTTTTTCGCCTGCGGACTTAAAACCTAACGGTTAGGGAAAGTGAATTTCGAGAAGAAATAAAATGAGTATAATAAATTAAAGCGATAATTGTATAATACATAGATATTGAACGAGGTAGAGAATACGAGTATGATATGAAGTATTATATGAGTATGTATAAATGATGGTATATCGTATATGATGAATAAGTATACGAGTTAGAATACGAGAATTATACGTTAATTATATGTTATAAGGCTTAAAGCCAAGTATATTGAATTTGTAGGATTGTGTAGGAAATATTAAAGTCCAATGGGATTTGATAAGGCTCAAATGTAGGAATGATTAAGTTCAATGTAAATTAAATGTGCAAGCCCAAGTGTTTGTAATGTAAAGCCCAAAGATTTGTTAATATAAGCCCAAAGTATAAGATGATATTAATTAAATTTTAAGTCCAAAGAAAGGATGATCCATGGGGCAATCCATGAGCACATGGATGACCCAAAGTGGTGGGCATGTAAAGTAACTTAATGGCTAAGTGTTGTGATGGCCAAGTAATTAAAGTGAGGAGCAAGTTTATTTGATGGTTAAGCTTGGAATAGTAAGGAGGTGGATGGCTTTTGACCATTATACCCTAACCTAGCAAGTCCTATAAATAGCAAGCTTAGATTTCATTCATGGTTATTTCATTTCATCCAATTTATAAGTTGAGAGCTTATTTGCTTGAGAGAAAAAGCTAGAAATGCTAGAAGTTAGCCTTTGTTAATTCAAAGAAGCAAGAAGAAGATTAAGGTTTAGCAAGTGATCATCAAAGGGTAAGCAATCTTAAACCATGATTTCTTTCTCTTCCATTATTAGAGAAGTGGGTAGTGATAGAACATGTATGCTAAGAAGGAGTTGGAATGACGAATCAAAGGGCTTAAGTCTTAATAAGCCGTATAAGTCATGAAAAAGTAATTCAAACATAAATAAGTTATAAACTTATAATGAACGTATATGAACTTGTAACATGTTTACACAAATGAAGTTAGTATGTTAACAAGAAGCAAGAATAATGGTTAGAAGTCATAAACTATCCTAAGTCATGAGAAATGGAAACATAAGTAGTTTGTACTTTTATAAGTTATAAGCTCATAAAGAACAAGTAATAACTTATCATGTAAATAAGTTAATGAAGTATGTATATTAAGAAGTTAGTATGATGGAATGAAGCCAATTGAAACGAAGAACAAATCTTATGTAACGAAGTTTTGCCGAAATTTACACGATTGGACGATAATCGTCGAATTCGTGAAATTCTTGGAATGGAAGTTGGATTTTGTGTTTGAACTCGGAAATGTTGGTTTTCAATGGAGACAAGTCTTATTTGGTATTATAGAGTTGAGGACTTAAGAATGACTGAATTCCGACTTAGAACGAAGAAACGAGCGTTGAACGTTCACGAACGTTTATCATTTTTGCTAAAAACGGACTAATAGGTGAATTTTTAGTTAACGAAGTCAAATAGATAAAATTCTTTCATGAACACGTAGAGTATGTAATTTGTGAACCGTAGGCTCTTGAACGAGCTAATTCGGACTTATAACGAAGAAGTTACGAGCCCGGAAATCTCACAAAATTAAAAATCTGTAAAAATTGGTCGATGATAGAGTCGCGACAATGCTTATTGTGCGACTCAAGGCGAAAAAGTCCCGCATAATGCAAAGACGAGATCGGACCATAGCCCTTGTTAATTGGACGTGCAGTGCGTGACCGGAATATCGGGTGAAAGGCATAATGCGCCATGTCTGAATTCTAGGAACCAAAAGCCTGCGCCGCAGCGCGAACCCAAGAGGAGAAGCTGGCGCCACATCGCCAAAACTAGATCATGCACAATAATAAAAGCTTACAAGTAAGGAAATAAAGATAATTGATTTGTAATGAACCAATACATTACTAAACTTAATGTAGCATCATTAAGATAATTGTAAACCTTAAGTAATACACTAAAGGTTGAAGATAAGTCGAATGTGAACATGAATGGTATGCAATAAATGTACTTAACTAATGACGATCGAGTTTCGATAATAATGTAAGAACGTTAGTAAGCCGCAAGGGATGATGATTAACTCAAACCGAGTTGTATTAATGAAATAATTTCAATTAAGTTATATCAAAGAAATAAGTTGGTAAAGAATGATGTAAAACAACGACGGCAAGACGTAACCAATAATAACAAATCTACTACATGATTAGATTGAGAAGAAGGGTAAGATTCATTAGGAACCATGTATATTCATTCATGACCTAATGTGGTATGTTATGTGATTATGTGTTGTAGAGACCATAAAGGCTCAAAGGATACGTAATTTTACTGTAGCAGACGCTGAAGGCAATTTTTTCTAAACGCTTGTCCAACCTTCGTGTTAGCCAGGTTTTCAAATGATTCAAGTTATAAGATGCATGTATGGTTTTAAAGAAAGAGTCGATGCCAGTTTTAACTCGGCTAGACTAATCTTGATATATTGATTGATTTATTTATAGGTCTTTCAATATAGAATTGCTAATGCTATCATATGCTAATTGTTTGGTACGGATTCAAGGTAAGCCTGAATATGAATAAAAAAATATATTTTCATCGAGTATTCGATGGGCACGTGCGATTGCAACAACTTAAACGTACACACGTTTAATGGATGTAGTGTTGATCAATATAGAGTACTATAGGCTGATCACCTAGAAGTGCTCGTAAGCTATGTCGGACTTACAGACTTAGTGTCGGGTTGTCATTTTCAAAGAAATTATGAAACACTCATGGTCTTGGACCAGAATTGACGTGTTACTGAATATTGTCATTGTAAAATGTTTTAAAGAAAAAGAAATGCTATTTTGAATTATTGATAGTACTTCGTAACTATTATCCAGTTATTGAAGATATATGATTCATATGTTTCAAGCATGCTTTTTAAATGAAATATTTGTACTTGCTGAGCTTGTTATGCTCACTCTTGCTTGAACCATATGAATGCAGCTAAAGACGAGCGACTCGAGGTTTTCAGTAGAGATAAAGGCAAGGTGAAGATGAATGATTAGTTTATCTTGTAATAGACTAGTAAGTATATGTGTTATATTATGATGAATAAAGAATGTAATGCTTTAAGAACATGGGAACGAGATTTATTATTATTAATGTAATAAGAATGGCGTTGGAACACACAGTTTGATGTCATTTCATTAGAATGAATGTGCAGTTATGAGTATCGTGTAGCACCATTTGTAGGGTTGGAAGATACCCGAATTTGGGGGCGTCACAAGTTGGTATCAAAGCATTAGGTTATAAAAATTAAGGGGGGAAGAACCTTGGGCTAATAACCTCGTTAAGGAAGAGAAGTTAGAAGAAAGTAAACTTGAGCTTTACTTAAGACAAATGAGTTAATAAGGTATTGAGGAAACTCAATACCGAAAGATTTAAAAGATGGAAAGTAACCCTAAATAAATTAAATGTGATTTGTGTTTATACTATTGTGTGTTATATACTAATCAACATGTTATGTGTTATTATAGGATGTCAATCGATAGCTTGATGTAAAGAGATATACATGCGGTGAGTGAAGAAATTTTGAACAAAGTAGAGACTGTGCCTATGCCAGTGGCGGAGGTACCATTAGTGATTTTAGAGGACTCAGAGATAGAGGAGTACTTTTCTGAGGAAGACTACTCTGAGGGAGATATGGATATAGCACCATACCTGGATATGATGACCGAGGAGGAGAAAGAAATGGAGGTGACGTCGGTTGATACGGTGGTACCTACACTAGAGTCATCACCTCAAAATGCAATGAGAGCATTGTATCTGGCAGTGCTTGATAGGAATGTACAAACCGAAATGCGGCCAGTGCGTAATCGAGTGAAGAGATTAGTTATCTCCATGAAGCTAATATGTCTGCAGAAGAAGATTTTGAGTCAGAGCACGATAAACAGGTGCTTATGACAGAGCATGCTAGAGACTATAAGGAAGAGGCCGATGAGCTTCGTAGGGAACTAGGGGAGAAGGACCAGAAGATAGCACGAATGTGCTACATCCATGAGAGTGCTCATAAGGATTTCAAGATGAAAGTTGCTTGTTATTCCATTGAGTCAGGACAAACCCATCATACTATTAGTCGGGATACTATAGCAAAGATTGCAAATGAGAAACATGAGGATGATGTAATGCATTATTAGAAGTCTAGAGTTATTAATATGTGTGTAGTGATGCAAAACCCTCTTTTGTATAAAAGGGTAGTCTTTTTGTAAATCCCAACTTTGGTGGAGTTCAATTGCGGGATAGAATTGTACTAGTTTTTGGCTATGAAAGTAAATTGTAAATTGTTTCAAACTGTGAAGAAGCATATGAATATAATGAAGTTTTTAGTTAACATGCTTTGTTGTGGTACGAGTTGTTGTTTGAAAAAGCGATAACTAACTAAGTAAGTAAGTAATAATGAATTTTTATCAGAAAATGCCGCCAAAAAGAAGACAACGTAATCGGGAAGCCAAATCACGTAATGTTAACCAAGGGGGTCAGAACAACCCTATGGAAGAGTTCGTTAATTTATTAACGATGACATTTAACCAAACCGGGGGTAGAATAACCGCGGGACCTAGGGTAGCCATAACGACTATCTTTAAAGAGTTTAAAAACGTAAGTCTGCCGGAGTTCAAAGGAACGACGGACCCTATAGAGGCCCGGACATGGGTGAAAGAGATAGAGAAGGCGTTTGTTAATACAAACTTAGGTGAGGCGCAAAAGATTTCTTTTGCGACTTACACGATGAAAGGGGAAGCCAATATTTGGTCGGAGGCTCACCAGGGTAGGGCTAGAACATATGCGGTAGCATGGGAACAATTTAAGAAGGTTTTCTTTGAGAATTATTTTCCTACAAGCATGCAGGGGAGGATGGAGATTAAGTTCTTAGAACTTAAACTAGGGGACATGACGGTTCCCCAGTACGCGGCCAAATTCAATGAATTGGTAAGGTTTGCTCTACATCCAATAGACACTGAGAAGATGAAGGCTCGTAGGTTTGAGCAGGGCCTGAAACCCTGGCTCTATAGTAGGATTTATGTGTTATAGAGTTCTTCCTATGGGACCATTCTGGAAAAGGCGATTATAGCAGAGGGTGGTAGTGAGGCGTTAACCCAATACCACAAAGAGAGAAAGAATAAGAGCAAGGGAAAGGGAGGAACCAAGGCAGAGAATGCCAGTGGCAGTATGCCAAAAAAAAAAAGAATTTTAACTCCGGGAATACTGGAGTGGGACAAGGGGATCCTTAGTGTAGAGATCAAGCGTGTAAGACATGTGGGAAGACTCATCCAGAGTGCATGCAGAAGGGATTATAAGTACCTTTAAACATTAGGGTAGCGGAGGAAGAAATGACTTTCGTTAATTATATTCATGGAAAATGTTTCATGAATAATAATGGTAAGCCAGTATCGGTAGATAAGTACCGATAAAGTTGAGAGAATTTCTTCAAATTCTCAGTAGGAATGAGTTAAGTAACCATAGAATTTTAATAAACTGTTTGAATAAAAGTATGAATAGTCGGTTTTCTAGGAAAACCCAAGGTAGTAATTTGAGGTAATAAATTACCTGAACATTATTTTTGTCTAACCATGATGCAAGTTAGCAGGATGTTAAGGAAGAGGATGAGTCGTTATGGTTGCGTATCGACTATCGTAATAGGAGTAAGTTAGCAATTAAGAGTAAATACCCATGGCCCAGGATCGATGAACTATTTTGATCAGTTAAAAGGGGCAAAGAATTTTTCTAAAATAGATTTGTGTACGAGGTAGAGTCGATTGAAAGTAAGGAAGAAGGAGGAGATACCTAAGGTGACGTTCAGAACTCGTTACAGTTTGACAAGTTTCTGGTTATGTCATTTGGATTGACTGATGTCCTGAAGTTAGATTTTTTTTTCAGAAGGGCACCGAATGTGTTCGGTGGCAAATTGATAGGTACCCTTGTGAGGTGCTATGGTTGAAAGTACCATTAGCGTCACAGAGTGTTCGAATAATATTGGGACGAGTGTGTCGTAATGATCATTGGTAATATTCTAGTCTATTTCAGGACACCAGAAGATCACGCTAAACATTTGAAGATAGTGTGAGAAACACTACGGAGGGAGAAGTTGGATATGGAATTCACTAAGTGTGAATTTTAACTTAAAAGATATACAGATATGTTATTGTTAAGTATGTTGGGAATGAGAAATGAGAAAATAGTTTTCAGGAGCTAAAAGGAAGGTTAAGTGAGGCACCTGTATTATCTTTATCAGATGATTCGAGGAATTTTGTAGTGTATCTCGATGCTTCGCATAGATGACGAGGTTGCATGCTTAGGTAGCATGGCAAGGTCACTGTGTATTCATCACACCAGTTAAAGGATTATGAGGAGGTTTATCCTACTTATGATCTAGAATTAGCAGTTGTAGTTTTTGAATTAAAAATCTGAACATAATATTTATACGGGGAGAAGTGTGAGATATACACGAACTCTAAGAGTTTGAAATATATCCTCACACAGAAGGAGTGGAATATGCGGTAGAGAAGGATGGTGATATCTTATATCATACATGGAAAGTTAACGTAGAAGCCGACGCATTAAGGAGGAAGGGTAGGGGAAGCTATCGATGTTAACGACTCAGAATGAGTTAATAACGGAGATGGCAACATCAGAGTTAGAAGTTAAATTACGGAATGAAGTGGTAGAAAGGTTATTCATAATATAGACTCAATCCACAGAAATGGAACGAGTTAAGTAAGTACAACTAAGTAACAAGGAGTACAAGCGAATGAAGAAGAGGATGCAGGATAAATAGAAGATCAAGTATAATCTTATTTTGAAGGAGGAATTTGAGTTCCAAATAATTACGAGTTAAAAGAATAACTTAATCTTATTTTGAAGGAGGAATTTGAGTTCCAAATAATTACGAGTTAAAAGAATAACTAATATAATAGAGAGATATCGTAATGTGTTAATAAGTGTTTAACTTCCAACTCATATTATTAATAGGAAGGGACAAGTTCTATGAAATAAGATAATACCTTTAGTAAAGGTGAAATGAAAGAACCACAATCTCAAAGAAGCATTGTGGGGAATTCGATATTAAAATAAAGGGAAAAAAATTTCCTCAATTGTGTAGGTAGTATTAGCGAGATTCTGGGGACAAAATCCTTATAAGGAGGGAAGAATGTAACGCCCCAAAAAAATCAGATTTTTGAGAATTAAATTTTTATTTGACTATATGGATTAAATGAATTTAATTGATTATTTATTGGAGTAAGCTATTTGAAGGTCGTTCTATGACCTAGACATATCGGAACGTCGTAGTATTTTGGCTACGTGATAGAATTAAAGTGTTTGAATTCCCAAGACGAAAATAAAAACTTTCCGAGAAATTTTTCAAAAAACACTATTCACACATTTCAGCTCGGAAATTATTTTTGAATTTCCGAGAAATACGTAACGATAGAATATCGAGGTGAGATGGAATATCCAATAATATTTCAGTTATGGCAAACACAATTTTTCACCTGCGGACTTAAAACCTAACGGTTAGGAAAAGTGAATTTCGAGAAGAAATAAAATGAGTATAATAAATTAAAGCGATAATTGTATAATACATAGATATTGTACGAGGTAGAGAATACGAGTATGATACAAAGTATTATACGAGTATGTATGAATGATGGTATATCGTATATGATGAATAAGTATACGAGTTAGAATACGAGAATTATACGTAAATTATCGTTATGAGGCTTTAAGCCAAATATATTGAATTTGTAGGATTGTGTAGGAAATATTAAAGTCCTGTGGGATTTGATAAGGCTCAAATGTAGGAATGATTAAGTTCAATGTAAATTAAATGTGCAAGCCCAAGTGTTTGTAATGTAAAGCCCAAAGATTTGTTAATATAAGCCCAAAGTATAAGATGATATTAATTAAATTTTAAGTCCAAAGAAAGGATGATCCATGGGGCAATCCATGAGCACATGGATGACCCAAAGTGGTGGGCATGTAAAGTAACTTAATGGCTAAGTGTTGTGATGGCCAAGTAATTAAAGTGAGGAGCAAGTTTATTTGATGGTTAAGCTTGGAATAGTAAGGAGGTGGATGGCTTTTGACCATTATACCCTAACCTAGCAAGTCCTATAAATAGCAAGCTTAGATTTCATTCATGGTTATTTCATTTCATCCAATTTATAAGTTGAGAGCTTATTTGCTTGAGAGAAAAAGCTAGAAATGCTAGAAGTTAGCCTTTGTTAATTCAAAGAAGCAAGAAGAAGATTAAGGTTTAGCAAGTGATCATCAAAGGGTAAGCAATCTTAAACCATGATTTCTTTCTCTTCCATTATTAGAGAAGTGGGTAGTGATAGAACATGTATGCTAAGAAGGAGTTGGAATGACGAATCAAAGGGCTTAAGTCTTAATAAGCCGTATAAGTCATGAAAAAGTAATTCAAACATAAATAAGTTATAAACTTATAATGAACGTATATGAACTTGTAACATGTTTACACAAATGAAGTTAGTATGTTAACAAGAATCAAGAATAATAGTTAGAAGTTATAAACTATCCTAAGTCATGAGAAATGGAAACATAAGTAGTTTTTACTTTTATAAGTTATAAACTCATAAACAACAAGTAATAACTTATCATGTAAATAAGTTAATGAAGTATGTATATTAAGAAGTTAGTATGATGGAATGAAGCCATTTGAAACGAAGAACAAATGTAACGACCCCAAAATAGGTCCATTCCATCCAACCCATTCTGAGTCGCCAAATATATGGTACGGAAAACAACTACAACTTTATTACAACAATTGTCGCAAAAATACAACAACACATATCTTTGTGAGTTTGGATACAACTATATACCAACTGTAGCACGTCACAATGACACCTTACATAAAGGTATAGTCAAAAACTATTTTAGAAATTAGAATCTTTGGGAAGTGCTCAAGGAAACCTTCATACATGGGAGGCCATGCTTTTAGGTTATGGTAGATATCATATGGCCACAGAATTATCCTTGGTTGACCCAATAGACCCCAAAGAAAAATGAGAAGATTACTATCATATTCTTCCAAATGGTGAGTCTTCTCTTGACATATCATTATCTCCACTGTCTCTAATTGGGTATTATACTCCAAACAAACACCAAGATTATATAAGTAGTGCTTGTAAATATACTCAGCAAGTGGATGAGCACAACCATGTCTTATGATGACACGAGGTTGTATGTCATTAGACATCTTGTGTGATAGTGGCAAAACACGCTTCCAAGTTAAATTCACCTCACCCTCAACATCTATAGACCACCATTCTATTCCTCGCTATCCCCCGCTCGACCCAAATACTACACTTTTATTACACGAAGGAATTGTGAAACAAAAGGGTGAGCACAACTAGCTCAAGAAAGAATATTATAACTAAAGATACATAAATTATCAATAGTCTTTCATCAATAATAAATCGGGAGATTTAGAACATATGGTAGATGATAAAACTTTTCAACCATAGTTGCGTGAACGAAAGCAATCCATTAAAAGAGTCAAATAGACTATAAAGTCTATTGTCTTCTCTACGTTAAAAGTCCACCAACAATGTTTTATCCCTGTAACATCAATCAACAGTTTCTTTCCACAATCATATGAATAACTCATATTCATAATTGCGATTCTAATTACTCTTCTCATCCAGGACGAAGATAATTTTCATCACCTGTCTTTACGAAACATCAAATATCATGGTTATACCAAATCATAGTTCACTGCTCATAATCATACTAATAAATTCATCTTTGCACCGGGCCAAAGATATTCATCAACAGTTCATCTTTACACTACAAGGCTAAAAGATATTCAACAACAGTCATCTTTGCATTACGAGCAAAGATATTCATCAATAATTCATCTTTGCACTACAAAGCTAAAGATATTCAACAACAAACAGTCATCTTTGCATTACGAGCAAAAAGATATTCATCAATAATTCATCATCTTTGCACTCAAATTTAAGATATTCATCAACAAGTCATCTTTGCACAACGAGCCAAAGATATTCATATATCAAAGAAATACATAATCATTTCAGAAGTTATATAACAATAATTATAACCATGTTGATCAATTCACCTTTGCACTTAAGCTAAAAATATTCAATTGTAAATTCAATGGTCATGATCATACCAGTCAACAATTCAACTTTTGCACTCATCGGCCAAAGAGAACCTATAGTCACGATCATACCAATAATCTACCCATCTTTACACTCAAGTCAAAGAGAAATATTATCATTAGGGTTATAAGAATGTTATATAAAAACAATATAATCAAAACATGGTTTTAATTTCAAGAGTAAGATTCATAAATCAACGATAATTTGGTGGAGAAGAAACCAATTTGTCATGAATAGTACCCGAAGATTAAATATATAGTCACAGTATAATGCGTAGTAAACTTATACTAAAAGATAAAGTTTCATAATAAAATTCATATCCATATTTATAACACCTTAATCCAAATGTTATAAATCACTTAGAAATCTCATAATCTAATATTATTAATATTACAATAATATTTTAATCATTTCTAAAACTTATAAACAATTTAATTAAATTGTTTACATTTTACTAATTAATGCATTTAATCATCATAAAATGCCAAACTCATAAGATTTCATCACCAATAACCAAAACCCTCATCAAAAATCTGCATATACCTCATATATATGATTCTTAAGCCATAAAATCATATTTTCTAATTTTCTTACTTCACATAACATATTTAATTCATTTACTTATAACTAGAATATTTTCATGAAAAATACCAAATCGCCCAAAAATATTTTTTTTCGGGATTTAGCATAACATAGTCCCATATTGAACATATAATTTTTCTCAAAATTTAAAAATTTATTTACTATTTTTCATATATACCCAAAACCAATAGAATATTTAAATATTTATCATAAATTATACTTTTATCCAAAATTTGAAATTTACACAAGATATCTTGATATTATATAGATGTACTCCCAATAAAAATTTCATCAATTTTGGAGTTAATCACAAGGAGTTATAACTAGTTACTTTTAAAATAGTCTTTTCTCATAAAATCCATAACTCTAATCTATACATCCAAAAATCGCCATTTTAGACACACTCTACAAAATTCATCAAAATATCATTTCAAATTTTTCCTGAAATTTTGAAAGTCAGAAAAATACAAAACTGAAAAACATAATCACCCTTAAAATCCCCTACTACTATCCCTTACCTCAAAAAAGCGAAGATTGGAATGTCGATATATAATTGAATCTAACTTGTACCGTATAGCAATACTACTCAAAGTATACTCAAAATACTCACAAGAATACGCTCGATAATATAGAGAGAGAAAACTTTAATTTCTGGTGTGATTTTCAATTCTAACCTAAGCATCCTATTTATAGGAAAATGCTTAGAACACCAAAGTAGAAAATTTATTAAAATATTATATATATATATATATATATATAATCTTCACGTACACCTTGGACAATCTGATCTCAACTCTTTTTCCATGCTAGTGGGCACACCTACCTTGTTAAAAACGTTTTTCTTTTAAAACAAATTTAAAACTTTTGAAAAATAATTATTTCGGAGCTTCGGAACTTCAATAATTCATAATAAATAGCTCTTTTGTCCGACAATTCAAATCTCGAGAATTTTTATAGAAAATTCAATTCTCTATAACTTTGCAGAAGAAAGTTTTTCCAAATTCCAAATGAAAATGGAAGAAATCCATAAGCAGGCGATTTTATAAATTTATAATCAAATTTCGACCAAGAAATGGGGTCCACCGACACACAAAACATGTGTTAATCATTTAATGCCACAAAAATACTCTTCCTCCTCATATACTCACATATCGCACATTCATTATAAAAATATCACCGTTAATATATTATTAAAATAATATATTTAAATGAATTATTTTATCAGAAAAAGATAAAATATTAATTTTCAACAATTGTCACTTTAAAAATTTTCTCCATCTATATCCACATAAAATGAATATTTTCCTCATCATAAAAATCAATAATTAATTACTCACAAATAATATTACATAATCACAATATTGACAACCAAGCAGTTCCCAGGAAAGAGAGGGCTTTCCAATAAGGATCTCTCCTTACTGGCGCGCAATTAGGTGACCAAACCTCTCCTTAGACAGAACTTTCTAGACATTGCCAATAATGTTATCCAATAATATTATTCAGATAATATGAATTATTGCTCCGATAATGGAAAATACTGTGTAATGACAATTCTTGAAACAACAGTAATATAAAATATCAACGCAACAATTATTGAATCAATAAAATATAATATTGAACAGTAATTACTATAACAATTATTGAGTAGTGCTTTCTTACGTAAGAATCAATAATTCAAAATAATCATGTAATACCGTGTTCTTTGTGTTGCAACAACGCCAGACATTTTTACTTTACTTTAACCGGGTATTCCAATGATGTTAACCAGTAATAATTACGTTGTTATTTATAAAAATTCCCTTTTGTCGTTTTCTTCATCCGACAGTTATTCGGTTATGGGGCCCACAAATGGCTGCGCCATCGTACAAATATTCCCCGACAGAAAGAATATTCCACGACCAAACAAATATTCCCCGACAATAATGAGTATTTTATAACCACTTGCTTATTTTGAAAAAATTATATATATCACCCTTAACTTTAACCTTTATCAATTTAACCATTTACTGAATAGTAATTAAAAGAAAAATTGAATACTTTTATTTCATAAAATTCAGGGCCTTACAACAAATCTTATGTAATGATTTTTTGCCGAAATTTACACGATTAGACGATAATCGTCGAATTCGTGAAATTCTCGGAATAGAAGTCGGATTTTGTGTTTGAACTCGGAAATGTTGGTATTCGATGGAGACAAGTCTTATTTGGCATTATAGAGTTGCGGACTCGAGAATGACTAAATTCCGACTTAGAATGAAGAAACGAGCGTTGAAAGTTCACAAACGTTTATCATTTTTGCTAAAAATGGACTAATATGTGAATTTTTAGTTAACGAAGTCAAATAGATAAATTTCTTTCATGAACACGTAGAGTATGTAATTTGTGAACCGTAGGCTCTTAAACGAGCCAATTCAGACTTATAACGAAGAAGTTACGAGCCTGGGAATCTCACAAAATTAAAAATCTGTCAAAATTGTCTGATGCACAGAGTCTGCGATGCGCCGCGACTCAAGGCAGAAAGTCCCGTGCTGCAGCGCGAGACCGAACCATAAACCCTGTTAATTAGTGTTGTAGTGCGGCCGAATACACTGGGCATGGCACCGCAACGCCGTGACTGAATTCTAGGAACTAAAAGCTCACGCCGCAGCGTGAGCCCAAGAGGAGAAGCTGGCGCCACAGCACTAACACTAGATCGTGCACAGTAATACAAGCTTACAAGAAAAGAAATAAAAATAATTGATTAGTAATGAACCAATACATTACTAAACTTAATGTAACATCATTAAGATAATTGTAAACCTTAAATAATATACTAAAGGTTGAAGATAAGTTGAATGTGAACATGAATGGTATGCAATAAATGTACTTAACCAATGACGATCGAGTTTTGAATAATGATGTAAGAAAGTTAGTAAGCCGCGAGGGATGATGAATAACTCAGACTGAGTTGTATTAATGAAATAATTTCAATTAAGTTATAGAAAGGAAATAAGTTGGTAAAGAACGATGTAAAAGAACGACGACAAGTTGTAACCAATAATAACAAATCTGCTACATGATTAGATTGAGAAGAATGGTAAGATTCATTAGGAACCATGTATGTTCATTCATGACCTAACGTGGTATGTTATGTGATTATGTGTTGTAGAGACCGTAAAGGCTCAAAGGAAACATAATTTTACTGTAGCAGACGCTGAAGGCAAGTTTTTCTAAACGCTTGACTAACCTTCATGTTAGCCAGGTTTTCAAATTATTCAAGTTATAAGATGCATGTATAGTTTTAAAGAAAGATTCGATGCCAGTTTTAACTCGGCTAGACTAATCTTGATAGATTGATTGATTTATTTACAAGTCTTTCAATATAGAATTGCTAACTCTATCCTATGCCAATTGTTTGGTACGGATTCAAGGTAAGCCTGAATATGAATAAATAAATATATTTTCACCGAGTATTCAATGGGCACGTGAGGTTGCCACAACTTAAATATACACACGTTTAATGGATGTAGTGTTGATCAACATAGAGTACTATAGATTCATCACCTAGAAGTGCTCGTAAGCTATGCCGGACTTACGGACTTAGTGTCAGGTTGTCCTTTTCAAAGAAATTGTGAAACGCTCATGGTCTTGGACCAGAATTGACGTGTTACTGAATATTGTCATTGTAAAATGTTTTGAAGAAAAAGAAATACTATTTTGAATTATTGATAGTACTTCGTAACTATTATCCAGTTATTGAAGATATATGATTCATATATTTTAAGCATGCTTTTTAAATAAAATTGTTGTACTTGCAAAGCTTATTATGCTCACTCTTGCTTAAACCATATGAATGCAGCTAAAGACGAGCGAACCGAGGTATTCAGTAGAGATAAAGGCAAGGCGAAGATGAATGATTAGTTTATCTTGTAATAGACTAGTAAGTATATGTATTATATTATGATGAACAAAGAATGTAATGGTTTAAGAACCTGGGAACTAGTTTTATTATTATTAATGTAATAAGAATGACGTTGGAACACACATTTTGATGTTGTTTCATTAAAATGAATGTATAGTTATGAGTATCATGTAGCACCATTTGTTGGGTTGAAAGATACCCGGATTTGGGGGGGTCACATAACTAATGTGATTATACATGAATATGATATCATAGTGCATTGGATTGATATTTAGCTTTACTTTGGTGAACTACGCTTGAGGCAAGTATGCTAAACCCTAGCATTACTTTATTCGACGGATATCATGAGCAACCCTTATCTCTTTGAATGCAAGTTATCTTACTTTCTCGTTCAATTGAGCTAGTATGTTAAACTCTTGAGAAAACCATTATTCATGTTGAACTTGGTATTGTTCTTGAATATTATAAAAGTGTCTATGCAATTTGATTCAGCTAGACTATATGCATGTTTATAAAACTGTTCAAACCAATTGACTTGTGCGGAAATCTTGAAAATTAAGTTGAACAACCCTTATGGTAAGGGGATTGTTTATTGTTGGAGGCCCCAACACACGCGTGAATATTACTGTTGGGTTATACATAACATAGAGTATTATAGACTGATCATCTATCATACTTATTTCTTTTGGGTTATCAGTTTAATATTGGTAATTCTAGTAGATGTTCAATAGTCCTTAGTGACTGCTCAGTATAAACTGTTTATCCAGTTGGATACATTGATAGTATTTGAATTCATATATATCTATTGATTTATATTGAATTATCTTTCTTATTCCAAGGAGTTGATTCAAGAATTGTTGATATTCATTATTCATGATATTATTCTGAAACCCTGAACTATCTTAGAGATGATACATCGATATTTCAAACTCGTGTTATAAAACTCTTTACCCTTGTTGTATATTACTCGTTGGGCAATTTGTGCTCATTCTTGCTTTTTTAAAACCTTTCAGTTAAGGCGAAACAGGGAAGTGTCTCTGGGAAAGACAAGGGCAAGGGCAAGGCTACCGACTAGCTTATTCCTTTATGTTTAAAAGTGTTATGTTGTATTAAGACTATTTTCAGACTTTGTTTAAGCTTAAGTAGGATTATGTAATAAGTCTGTATTTGATATTATTATGTAATCTATTAAGTACTGTAGGTTGTGAGACTTGGGGGAATAATTATAATAAATCATTGTATATTATTCTAAATTGGATTTTTCGCAGAGAATATGTAATTCTAGTTATTATGGTATTACCATGAGAACGTGATGAACCGAATTTGAGTGACCAAGTGGTTGTCCGAATTTGGGGGAGTCACAGGTTGGTATCAGAGCTATAGTTATAAACCTTAGGAATGAGAGTCCTTAGATTATAATTTAGAAGCACTTAGAACCTAGAAAGGGATGAAACTCATATACAGTTTTCCTAGAGAGTAACTTATTGTGTTATAGAATATAACTTTATTATATACAATGAACTTATGTTATTTAAGATTCTAATAGAGTTATTGTTTATGTTATCTTGTGTTGGTGATTGTAGGATGACTGACATGGGAGGACATAGCCGAGTAGTAGAGGAGGAGCCACGTGATATCCACGTGGTATATGAGGCACCATTGGTAGCGGAGCCTATATCAATAGTGGCCCCTATTGATGATGATGATGAGGAGGAAGAGATGAAGCCTCTACCTGAGGAGTCTGGTCCGGAGGAGGAGCCTAAGCCCATGGAGGACTCCGACGAGGCTACTTTTGAGGATCGGATGTTGGGGGAGTATGAGGAGAAAATTTTGGAATTGGGATGCAGAATGGAGGAATTAGAGACTGAGGTTAGGGAAAGTGAGTCCGAGTTCCAGAAACTGAGGGACGAGGACCACCATAGGAAATTAGTGATGCAGGAGATGGACGTAGAAATTGTTCACCGTAAAGAGGCAGGGATCCAGATGGGAACCTTGTTTCATCGATCAATGGCTTGGAATGTGGAGTTGGTAGGGAAGCTAGAAGAGGTGGAGCAGAGAGAGATGAGCGAGAGGATGGAGAAGGAAGCACTTCTCACTCAGCTAGAAATGGAAGTGATGGATAGGATCCACTTCAAGGAGAAGTGGGAAGGAGCTAATGATCGGGCTAATGATGTAGAGGATGAAGTAAGGTGTAAGAGCAGGAAGATGAACAAGATGGGCTATGCTCTACACACAACCATGGAGAGGTTGATTGATGGGGTAAATCACTACCCGCCAGAGCAAGGACAGACCCGACATACCATAATCCGAGACATAGTGGTGCACATTACTTAGAAGGAATACCAGAGCGTAGTGGAGCATGGGATGTTAGATTGAGTCTAGAGGAAGAAGTTTAGTAGTTGTATTACATTTATTTATATGTTGTTTAAATCTATTATTGAAATCTCAGTCTTTTGTGTAAGATGTGATATAGTTGTAAACCCCAAACTTTTGAAAAATGTTAGAGGGGTAGTAAGCTAGTATTGTCCCCGTCTTTTGTGATAATAGGGGATATGTGTTACCATTTATAGCAGTATGCTATAGAGAAGCATATAATTGTAATGACTTGGTATATGAATATAAATGAGCTTATTTCAGAAATGTGTTATAAAGTTATTCTTCTTGATGTTAAGAGAAATATTTGAGTGATATAACTGAATAATAATAAAATGAAAATTTGTGATGCCGATCATGGCACCAAGACGTAGAATAACTGTACCAGAAGAGTCGATTAATGATGAGAGAGGACCAGTAGATCCGATGCAGAGGCTTGTAGATTTGTTAGGAGAGGCTCTTAGGAAAAGGAATGAACCAGTACCACCCGTTCCCCAAGCAGCTCCTGTTATAAACTTTAAAGATTTTTAGAGTGTAGGACCACCAAAATTTGTAGGAACGACTGACCCGATAGTTGCGCAAACATGGATCAAGGAGATCGAAAAAGCTTTCAATATAGCTCGCGTGGGCAAAGATTAGAAGACGGTGTTTATTACGTATAAGATGAGGGGAGAAGTGAACTATTGGTGGGAGTCTAATCAGCAGAGAGCTGGCAAAGGAATGATAACATGGGATAGGTTTAAGACGCTATTCTTCGAGAAATATTTCCCGAAGAGCATGAAGAATCGAATGGAAGTGAAGTTCTTAGAGTTAAAATAAGGGGATATGATGGTGGCGCAATACGCAGCTAAGTTTAACGAACTAGCACGATTTGCGGAACACCAAGTTGGGGATGAGGAAAGGAAGGTGAGACACTTCGAGCAAGGGCTGAAGCCATGGCTGTACAATAAGGTATCAGTTCTCCAAATTGATTCCTTTGTGACATTGTTAGAGAAGGCAATCATTGCGGAAGGTGGCAGTGAGGCTTTAAGTCTATATCATAAGGAGAAGAAAAATAAGAACACTGGGAGTGAGTATCATGGAGAAAGCAGCAGCGGAGGGAGTAACTCCGGAAAGAGGAAATGGGAAAATAATAACAATAACAACAACAGAAACAATAATCAAGGTGTAAGTCACCAGGGAAACTTTAAGAAAAGGACTGAAGCTTGTAACAAGTGTGGGAGGAGTCATCAGGGGGAGTGCTGGAAGGGAAAGAGCACGTGCTATAATTGCGGCCAAGAGGGGCACATATCGCCAAATTACCTGAAACCAAAGAAGATCAGGGATGTTTTGCTTGTGGATCAACAGAGCACCAGATAAAGGATTGTCCGAAGAAAGGAAGTGGTGGAACTGGCAGAGGCTAGGGAAGAGGAAGCAAGTTAATGATTGGTGGACTCGCACAACCCAACTAATCGACCGCCCGAACCTTTAACATGACCATCCAAACGCAGTAGCTGCAAAGGACGTGGTGTCAGGTATAAACCCAACCAATAACATAAATGTTTATGTATTATTTGATTCGGGTGCCACCTATTCTTTTATATCTGAAGAATTTGCTAGTAGACTTAGTACACCCCGAGAACGTTTAGAAGATCCTTTGAACGTAGAAGTTGCGAATAAGGAAATAATCCATGTAGAATACGTTTATCAAAATTGTCACGCAAATATTAGAGAATATGATCTGAGTGTAGACTTGATTCCTATTAGACTAGGAGAATTTAACGTAATAATGGAAATGGATTGGTTGTATAACCATGCAGCGATAATTGACTGTCAGAACAAGTGTGTGAACCTTCATACTCCGAGTAAGTCTAAGGTAGTGTTTTATGGTAGCTCATCGCTTAAGCAATCGTGTTACATTACGATGATGCAGGTCAAGAAATTATTAAGGAAATGATGTGTAGGTTATTTAGCTTACATCATAGATACTCGAAAAAAGGGAGTAGAAATTAAGGATATATCCGTAGTGAATGAATTTCAAGATGTGTTTCCGAACGATTTGTCTGGTCTTCCACTAGACAGAGAAATCGAATTCTTAATAGACTTAGCACAAGGAACGACACCAATTTTGAAAGCTCCATATCGTATGGCACCGGTAGAAATAAAAGAATTGATGATACAACTTCAAGAGTTATTAGATAAGGGGTATATTCAACTGAGTGTGTCTCCTTGGGGAGCACCAGTGTTATTTGTTAAGAAAAAGGACAGATCGATGAGGCTTTGTATCGATTATCGAGAATTGAACAGAGTAACGATCAAGAACAAATATCTGTTACCGAGGATAGACGACTTATTTGATCAACTGAAGGGAGAGAAATGTTTTTTTGAAGATCGACCTATGGATGAGATATCACCAACAGAAAGTGTGGGATGAGGACATACCAAAGACTGTGTTTCGAACCCGTTATGGACATTACAAGTTTTTGGTAATGGCATTCAGTTTAACTAATGCTCTGGCAGCATTTATGGACTTGATAAACTACGTCTTCAAGCCATTCTTAGATAAATTCATAGTAGTTTTTATCGATGACATTTTGATCTACTCGAAGATAGAGGAAAAACACGCCAAACATCTGAAGATTGTTTTGGAGGCACTACGAAAGGAGAAGATGTATGCAAAATTTTCAAAGTACAAATTTTGGATGAAGAAGGTTCAATTCTTTGGCCACGTGGTGGATGAGAATGTGCTAGTTCCTAGTAGGCACAATAGTTATCTAGAAGGGGGGGGGGGGTTGAATAGATATTTAAAAAATCTTTTCGTTTTAAACTTGTTAGTTAATGATGATTAAAACTTAGCGGAATTTATGTTTGTTTTAATCTCTTTTACAAAGTAATGGAGTTATGAGAGTAAGGCAGTTATAACAGTTATGGCAGATATAGCAGTTATAGTATGAACGTAAAAGACTCAGTCATTTTAAGTGGTTCAGAGAACTTAAAGCTCCTAGTCCACTCTTCTACTCAACGAGTAGGAAATCCACTAAGGATGTCTTTTACAACTTCTGAATCACACAGATTCCTTCTAGACCAGCAGTCTAGGAACTTCTTAGTTCACTCTTGAACTCTTCAACTCCAGCAGACTTGGCTCTCTTACAGTTCACTTAGAACTCTTCAAGTCCAACAGACTTGGTACTCTTCTTCAGTTGATTGGTAGATGTTGAGTTTTTGATGGTTGCTACTTAGTTGTTGTTTAAGCACTTGTTCGAAAGAATTGAGTAGCTGAGCAAGCTTTGCAATTTCTTAGATCGTAGAGTTGAGCTTTGAGAGTTGTTCACGTTGTTTGTTCAATGCTTGCTTGTTTCTCTCTCATCTGCTTGATTTTCATATATGTGATCTTGAAAACTATCCGTTGGATCCATCTGTTGAAGCATTAATTGCGTTTGACTTTTCTGTTCTTTGATGGAGACATTTCTGCACATCTTCTGAACTGCATTTTGGCCCACTGACACTGCAGACTGCTTTCTCACCTAACACCTGAAAAGGTGTTTTCCCCTTTACCAAAGGTACTTTCCTTAGCTTCTTCAATACGCTTTTTTGTTGCATACTAAGGATATTTCTTATGACTTTGGGACTGGTGAGTACTGCAGCGTTTAGAATCCATTCCTCTTATGTTGGAACCTATCTTCACACAAATTATGAGGCTCGACATTTTCTGACATAAGACAGATGATACTCTACGATTCAGATCGTGGTGACTTATTGCCTTGGTGCCTGGTATGATGCTATCAGCCGAGAGCACTACGATTTCTCTTAAGTCTTTAAACACTACGATCTTTACTTGCTTGAGTTGTACACTCTACATTTTCGAGAGCACACTACGAACGTTGACTTGTAAACTCTACGTTTCCGGGAGCACACTACGATCGTTGAGTTGGCTCGGCAAATGTTGGGACCACTCTACGATTTCTGAAGAGGCCCTTCAAGGCAGGCACACTACGATCTTTGAAGCTCTACGTTTCTGCCTTGACTTATGCAATGTTGATCAAATTGATACACTACGATTTCTTCGAAGCCTATCTATTACATCTCAAGATCAACCTAATAGCTTTGATCTTTCTATCTATACATTCTATTACAAAATGATACACGTTGAGAGCTTAGATCAACCTAACAAATTTGATCTATCAATAAGTTCTTGTACATATATTACTTGAAGGACTTTATAAATAATCATGAGCATATACATTAAAACATCAAATCATGATATGCATTCTCCCAACAATCTCACCCTATTTGATGTTGACATAACCAAGGAGATTTGTTGTCATGATTATTACTGTCTAGATGCATTTGCAGGAAATTTAAACATGACTTAGTATTTCAGTGAGCAGCTGAAATTTCTAGAGAATAAGTTTGAATTTATTGATATTCAAGAAATATTGCAGTTTAGCTTTACATCAATAAGAATTTAAAGTTTCAACTTATCTCTATTTCTTTGACCTTTTCCTTAGAGGATTGGCATACTCCTCAGCCCTTCTTTTCCTGTTAGCTTCATCCTTTCTGGCTAACTCTTCCAGCTTATTTGGGATTACTATCAGGTTGTGATCATGCCTATTCATGAATGATGGATCTCCAATTGGCATTCTTAGGCCTGCGGTGGTCGCATTTGGTGAGCTGGTAGTTGGCCCTTGACTTCTTAGTGGCTGAGCCATCAAGACTTCTTGCTGATCTGATCGTTGAGTCTGATTGCTTAATCGTGGAGTCTGTTGGTTGAATTGTCTTGCAGGAGGGCTTCTTGACACTTGAGCGTGAAATTGTCCTCTACCCCTTTCTTGGCTTTCTTGACCTCATCTTCCTCTGCCTTGGCCTCCTTATCCTCCTTGAACTCCTTTCCCTTTATTCTCCCCCTTTATGTCAGCATCAAGGGTTCGAATGTCAGTAGAAAGTCAATTTACTCCTTGGACAAGCTCGTTTAGTTGGATTTGTGTTTGACTAATGTCCTCTCGACTTTCTTTGATCTGGACTTCAGATCAAGCTTCTTTGTTTCAGAGGGCTGTTAGAACAATGTTAGTCTGTTGTTCCTGATTTACATAAGCTTTCTGGAATTCTTTGACTGAAGCTTTCAAGTTGATGATGTTCTCCAGCATAAGTTTATTTTGAACTTCTTGATTTTTCTGCATTTCAAGAACAGCCTCTCTTTGCTTGGTGGCTATCTGGAAGTGAATCTCATCTCTGTCCTTCATGCTTTAAATAATTTCTTGGATAATTTCCCTCAACTTCTTTGTAAGCTCAGCGTTTAGAGTGCCATGGATATTATTTTCAGCAATGATCATTTGATTCAGCCGGAGATGAATGAGGTCTGAGTGAGTGTCCAGGCTTTCTTCTATGTTCTTGACCATGTTCTTGGATACTTCCTTCAAGTCATCTTTTGTGGGCAGATTTGGAAGAGTATCATTGGTTTGAGGATTATTGAGTGGAGGGGATCTTTTCTAGGATTGATCTTGCAGGGAGTAGAGAACAAGATCAAGACTAAAATAGTCATTGGAGGAGGAGGATGGTATGTCTGATGGAGGGGCCTGAGTTTCGATGTTTGGAATATGTGGCTCTACGATTTTTATTTGGGACTCTACGATGGGGCTAGAGTCAGGGATCATAAAGATGGTGGTTTGTGGAAGCAATATGAAGTTGACTGCATTTGGTTCCTCAGTTAAAGAATTTTGGGATTCTGCAACTGGAAATTGGTTTAGTGGATGAAGTCTCACTTCCAACCATCGTGGGAATTCATAAAAATAGCTAAATGAGGATGATGGCATGTGATTAACTCTGAAAAGGGTTGGGATAGATAGTACCTCAGGTTTATCCATTGAGGAAGAGTTGTTAGTAAGCTGCTTCTTGGCAAAGTTGAGTCTTCCAGGGAATCCATTGGCTAGTACTAAGATGGCTGGATACTCTTTGAAGCTCCAGAACATGTGATCCCAAGAGTTTAGGATTTGAGCTTGATGATATGGCATCATGGGTAGATAAGAGAACATCTGATTGTAGAGATAGCTTTTATACCAATTATTAACTACAACAGTGATCTCAAGGTCATCATTATCTTCTTCCTCTTCTCTGTTCTCGTTGGAGGAGTCTATTATCTCAATGGTCTCTTAATGATCTTGCACTGGTTCTTCTTCATTTCTGGGAAGGACCTCTCCTTCTGCCATGGAGATATCATGAGGCTCCCCCTCAACTTGATTATCTTCTTGTAAGCGCAAAAACTCCCCCTCAATTGGAGCATCTTCTTGACCTTCAGGCATCTCCCCCTCGGCTGGTGTATTCTCTATCATGAGGATCTCAAGGATCTCCCCCTCAACTGGAGCACTGTCCTCTTGACTTTCTTTTGACAGTTCCATTGTGGCAACCATGCTCTTGTCTTCCTTCTTGAGCACTTTTTCATTCTCAAGGATGTACTTCTTGACTAGCTTTCTCTTTGTTTTTCTGGACTGAGCAACAGCCTCAGGACTTTTTTGAACCTCAGTTTTGTTATGTTCAATAGCCATTATGCTTGATGCAGCTACTTGCTTGCCTGACATGCTTGGTCTGGTCTCTACGAATAGTAGAGACTATACGATTGAGGAGACATATAGCCTTTTGGACTTATGACCAGCTTTGTTCTTCTTTAGGATCTGAGATATGGTAGCTTAATCCTCATCTGCTTCATCTTACTGCTGCTTTCTTCTTAGCATCCTCAGAGTCTCTATATCAGAGGCCTCTACAGGTATATCAGTGGTAGATCCTTGAGGTTCTTCTACCAGTCTAGCCTTTAGCTTCCTCTTGCCCTTGCTTTTTCTGGTAAGGACAGAGGGTTCTCCTTTGTTGGTTTCTTCTTCTTCTTCGATTTCCCTTACAACAGACATATTTCCTGGAAGGCCTGAGTCCTTCAGATCACCAGTTCTTCCACTGGATTCGGTCATCATGCAAACATATACTCAGTGGGTTCCTCTTCCAATTTTTAAATAATTTTTGGGTCATACGTCTGTTTGGGTTGATAGCTTCTCCTTCTTCATCCCCAATTTTGTCACCCAGGGCAGATTGTAGAATGATACTTATGAATCGCCCGTAGAGCATCTTTTGAGGGCTTATTGACTTCTTTGAGATGATGATCTACTTACCAATCCAATTGAGCAATAGGGCTCCATAGTTCAGTTGTATTCCATAACTCATAGCAGTCATGAGCTTAAGTTGTACTTCATTCACAGAGTCATGGCCTGAGCTCTTGCAGCATATACATTTCCCAACTATATCGGCCAGAAATTCATACCTCTGTGGGAACTCCTTCTTCTTGTACCCTTTCACAGAGGCGAGTTTCTTGTGATGCATTCTTTTAAGTCCCTCTTGGAAGTCTACGCTGTCTATGAATGGATGCCCTTCATTTTTGAGACCTAGGGCGAGGTTGATATCTTTGGCTTTCAGTCTGATTTCCACTTCTCTTACTCTCGTAGTGATGGTGTCATTTTCAAACACACCATTCATGTGGAACTCTTTCACTAACATGGGATAGATCAATGTGTCTGTGCTCAAGGCTTCTTCGAGACCTGCCTTATTCAGTAAGGTTAGAGTCTTGTGGAATTTGGGTTGAGCTGTTTTGAACTAGTCAAAACAGAGTCTGTAGCCTGAGATAACACTGGAAGCCGCCATTAATTTTCTAGCTGGAAGTGAGATTTAACTGAGCTTTCTTCTGATTTAGGGTTTCTGCTTTGAGAGAGGATGAGAGAGAGATAATCTTTTGAACTTCTGATTTCAATTTGCACTTGCAACTTCCCTCTCTCCTTTTTGTTTAGTGGGACAGGTGTCAACTTTTGCTTGGCTCTATGATTTTAACTGATAAGGATTGTACTGATTTGCCCTTGGCTCCTGCAGAGCTGAGGTGTCCTTAGGGAGGACTATGATCATTGAGGTAGTTTGCCTTTGTCGAGTGATCTACGATCATCGAGTCTGTCCAGCATTTGTCATGTCTGATCTACGATCGTCGAGTCTGTCCAGCATTCATCGTGTCTGATCTATGATCATTGAGTCTATCCAGCAATCGTCGTATCTGATCTATGATCATCGAGACTGTTCAGCAACCGTCGTGTCTGATCTACGATCGTCGAGTCTGTCCAGATCCTTTGATGAGTTTTTGACATAGCATTCTTTTAAGGTAACTGGGGAAGGGCCAACCTCTTGGAGTGAGTCAAGGGTTAGGTTTGTTCCTGAGGCGCTTATCAGAGGGATTGCTATATTTTGGAGCTTATCATCACAAGATGCATTCTTGCTTTGTTGATGGGGCTGGTGTCAATGTTGAGTCTGCACTACGATGGTTGAGTCTTTGCTACGATCGTTGAGGTAGTTTTGTCTCTTCAACTCTACGATCGTGGACTTCCCTTAATCATGTCTACGATTTTGAGTTTAGCCTTTGTATCTGTTATGGTTAGCACAATCTAGAGCATATATTTTATGGTGGTAGATTTAGCATGCCTAGCTCACTTATTAACTTATTAAATCTAGATTCATCTAGAGGTTTTGTAAAAACATCAGCAAGTTGATTTTCAGTAGGGATATATTGTAAAGATATAGTTCCATGTTGCACATGATCCCTAATGAAGTGATACCTTATTTCTATATGCTTAGTCCTAGAATGCATAATAGGATTATGAGTTATTGCTATAGCACTTGTGTTATCACAGTGAATGGGAATAGATTTGAAATCAAACCCATAGTCAACTAGCTAATTTTTCATCCATAGGATCTGAGCACAGCAGCTGCTAGCAACAATGTATTCATCTTCTGCAGTTAAAGTAGACATTGAGTTTTGTTTTTTGCTAAACCAGGACACAAGTCTGTTTCCAAGCAATTGACAGGTGCCACTAGTACTCTTTCTATCTATTTTGCATCATGCAAAAATAGCATATGTGTATCTTGTTAGTTCAAATGAGGATTCCTTGGGGTACCAAAGCCCCAAGTAGGGTGTGCCCTTGAGATACCTGAAGATCCTCTTTACAGTAGATAAATGTGACTCTTTAGGGTTAGCCTGAAATCTAGCACATATGCATGTTGCAAACATTATGTCTGGTCTACTGGCAGTTAGATATAAAAGAGAACTTATCATACCTATGTATTGAATTATATCAATACTTTTACCTTTTTCATCTTTGTCAAGCTTGGTTACAGGAGCAATTGGTGTTTTCATGGGAGAGGCTGATTCCATGCCATACTTCTTGAGTAAGTCTTTGATGTACTTGGATTGGTTTATGAAAATTCCTTCATCAGTCTACTTTACTTGCAGTCCAAGGAAGAAATTCAGCTCACCCATCATGCTAATTTCAAACTTGCTCTGTATCAGCTTAGAGAATCTCTTGCATAACTTTTCGTGAGTAGAACCAAAAATAATATCATCAACATATATTTGAACTAATAAGACTTTTTCTTTATTCTTTCTAAGAAACAGTGTGGTATCTACTTTACCTCTAGTGAACCCATTTTCAATTAAGAAGTTAGTTAGTGTTTCATACCATGCTCTAGTTGCTTGTTTAAGACCATATAAGGCTTTGTCTAATCTATAAACATAATTAGTAAGAGAGGGATTGATGAAACCTGGAGGTTTCTTTACATAGACTTCGTCTTAAAGTTCTCCATTTAGGAATGTACTTTTGACATCCATCTGAAAGACTTTGAACTTCATGTGAGCAGCAAAGGCAAGAAAGATTCTGATGGCTTCTAGTCTGGCAACAGGTGCAAATGTCTCATCGTAGTCAATGCCTTCTTCTTGAGTGTAGCCCTTTGCCACTAATCTTGCCTTGTTCCTGGTTATAACTCCATCTTCATCCATTTTGTTTTTGAAGACCCACTTGATTCCAATGACAGGATGACTTTGTGGTCTTGGTACCAATCTCCATACTTTGCTTGGTTCAAACTGGTTGAGTTCTTCCTGCATGGCTTCTATCCAACTGGAGTCTTCCATAGCATCCTCTATCTTCTTTGGTTCTATTTGTGATAGGAAGCTTAGATAAAAGCATTCATTTTGGGTGGCAGCTCTTGTTTTGACTCTAGCACTTGGATCTCCAATGATTAGATCCCGAGTGTGATCTCTAGCCCATCTGTTATCAGTTGGGACATCTGTCCTGATGCCTTCTTATCTTAAGTCTTCAAGATTTATTTCTTCTTCTTAGTGTGGAGGTTCATTATCTTGCATAGACCTCTCTACGATCTCATTTTGTTGCTCAATGATTTCATTATATGGCACTACGATCGTAGTGTTGGGCTCGACGATTTCATTCGTAGTGTCTTGAAGCACTGTGTTGTCTAAGTCTGTTTCATCGAAGATGATATGAATCGAGACTTCAACACTCAGTGTCTTCTTGTTGAACACTCTGTAGGCCTTACTGTCTGTCGCATATCCAAGAAAGATTCCTTCATCTTACTTGGGCTGAAATTTTGTCAGGTACTGCTTTCCATTGTTGAGAATGTAGCATGCACAGCCGAAAACATGAAAGTAGCTGACACTTGGCTTTCTTCCTTTCCAAAGTTCGTAGGGCATCTTCTTGATCGTAGAGTGTATTAGTGATTTGTTCTGAGTGTAGCATGCAGTGTTGACAGCTTATGCCCAGAAGTATTCAGGCAGATGAGCTGCTGCTAGTAGAATTCTTCCAGCCTCTATCAAGGTTCTGTTCTTTTTTTCAGCTACTCCATTTTGTTGAGGAGTTCGTGGAGCTGAAAAGTTTTGACTGATGTCATTGTCTGTGCAGAACTGGTCCATTTCTGAGAAGTCGTATTCTCTTCCATGATCACTCCTTATGGACTTGATTTTCTCTCCTTTCACATTCATCACCAGCTTGAACATTTTGATTAAATGGGAGCTCGTTTCATCCTTTGAAGTTAGGAAGAATACCAATGTGAATCTAGTGTAGTCGTCAACAATAACTAGAGAGTATCTTTTTCCTCCAAGACTAGTTGTTGGAATTGGCCCAAATAGATCCATGTGGAGTAACTGCAGGGGCTTGTCAATAGAGTTGGCAGTTTTGCTCTTGAATGAGCTTGTGGTTTGCTTTCCAAGCTAACATGCATTGCATGGCCTTTCTTTTACGAAGTTGAACTTAGGTAGGCCAGCAACGAGATCTTTTGATGCCAGTTTGGACATGCTTTTGAAGTTTAAGTGAGACAACCGTCTATGCCATAGCCAACTCATTTCTTCATATGCTTTTGCCAGAAAACATATTGTCTCGCTTGAGCTTAGCTGACCAAGATTCACTGTGTAGACATTTCCTTCTCTTGTCCCGGTTAACTTTACAGCAGATGTCTTCAAATCTCTGACTTGACATTGGTTGTTGATGAATGTTACTTGATGGTCCTTGTCGTAAAGTTGACTGATGCTTAGAAGGTTGTGTTGGAGACCTTCCAAATATGCTACTTTCCTGAACGATACTGTACCATTGCCAGCAGAGCCATATCCTCTTGTCTTGCCCGAGCCGTTGTCTCCAAAGATGACTGAGGGACCCTCCTTCTCTATGTAGTTAGATAGAAGGGCTTTATTCCCGGTCATGTGCCTTGAGCATCCACTGTCCAGATACCATGTAGTGATCGTGGAGCTCTTTTCCTGTCAAAACATTGAACCTTCATTTTGGTACCCATATTTGCATGGGTTCTTCTTTGTTAGTGCCTTTGGGGACCCAAATCTATTTAATCTTGGGTCTTACATGCATGTAATTATAATAACACTTGGCAGCCTTGTGACCATATTTATTGCATATAAAACATCTAGTATGATGCATGCCTGTGTGTGTATGATGATTCATCCTCCATTTGGACGTGTGTGGTTCTTTAGTTGTCCTGCTGTTAAACTGATTCTCATTCTTCCATGTATCCTTGGATTTCATAAATAGTGATGAGTGTGCCTTACCTCTACTGTACCTTCCCAATTGATTCGTAGAGTTGGTCTTACTTAACTCTACGATTCTTCGAGGTTGGTGAGTAGAGGTTAGATTACTCTTCTCTTTTATGAAGCCCTGGCCAGCATGAGATCCTTTACTTCTTTGAGTGTGAATGGAGACAGTAGAACAGGGTTGAACTTGTTCTTTCTTTTGTGAGGATTTCACAAAGGTAATTCTTCTACTAAAACTTGAGGCATTACTAGTGCTAGTTTCCTTTATCTTTTCCACACATGGCTCTGAGATAGATTCCCCAAAGCCTAAGCCTGTTCTGTCGAATGTACTTCTCTGACTAGAGAGCAGGGAGTACATGGATGATGAGAATTTGTTCCATATAGAGATAGTCTTTTCTAGATCCTCAATTTTAGAGGTTAGATTAGACTCTCTTTGTGCATTGAGTTTATTTGTCTATTTTAAGATCTCATTCTCAGCCTCAAGCTTGGAGAGAAGGTTAGTACTTAGAAGGGCTATTTCAAGCTCTTCTTGAACTTTCTTCTTCTCCTCTTGAAGAAGTGAATGATCCTTAGACAAAACTCTGAACCACTTCATGTATTGATGTAGATCAGTGGTTATGCCATGCAGTGCAGTTCTTAAATCATTTATGTCTACATCAGGCGAGTTGAAGTCAAATACCTCAACGAGACTTACATCATGTATGTTGAAGTTTCTTAGGGTTAGTAGGGTTCTATCAAAGATTCATCCAAGATTTTTCTAAGATAGCAACCCCGTTGACTAATCTGACGAGGAAAACGGTGAAATTTGTATGGACCGACAAATATAAAAAAAGTTTTCAAGAGTTGAAGAAGAGACTGGGTGAAGCGCATATGTTATCATTACCAAATGATGCAGGAAATTTTGTGGTATATAGTGACACATCGTACAAGGGACTTGGTTGTGTGCTTATGAAACACTGCAAAGTCATTGCGTATGCATCACGACAGTTGAAGGATTACGAAAACTTACACCCTACTCACGACTGAGAGTTAACAACAGTAGTTTTTGCGTTAAAGATATGGAGGCATTATTTGTATGGAGAGAAATGTGAGATATACATGGACCACAAAATTCTAAAATATATCTTCACACAAAAGGAGTTGAACATGCGACAGAGAAGGTGGTTAGAATTAATCAAAGACTATGACTGTGAAATTCATTATCACCCGGGGAAGGCAAACGTGGTTGCCAATGCTTTGAGTAGGAAAGGAAGGGAGAAATTGTTTCAATTGACGACTCAGGAAGAGTTGATGTAAGACCCCGAATTTTATGAAATAAAAGTATTCAATTTTTTTTATAATTACAATTCAGTAAATGGTTAAATTGATAAAAAGTTAAAGTTAAGGGTGATATATGAATTTTTTTCAAAATAAGCAAGTGGTTATAAAATACTCATTGTTGTCGGGGAATATTCATTTGGTCATGAAATATTCTTCCTGCCAGGGAATATTCATACGACGGCGCAGCCTTTTGTGGGCCCCATAACAGAATAAATGTCGGATAAAGAAAATGACAAATTAAAGTTTTTATACATAACGGCGTAATTGTTACCGTTAACACTGTTGGAATACCCGGTGGGTAAAGTAAAAGTAAAATGTCTGCGTTGCACAAAAGATGGTACGGTGTTTGCGCAGTATTTTTGAATTATTGATTCTTAAGTAAGAAGGCACTACTCAATAATTGTTACAGTAATTCTTTATTCGATATTTTATTTTGATTCAATAATTCTTTGTGTTAATATTTTATATTATTATTGTTTTAATAATTGTCATTGCACAAGATTTTCCATTATCAAATCAATAATTCATATTATTTGAATAATATTATTAGATAGAATTATTGGCAATGTCTAGAAAGTTACATACAAGGAGAGGTTTGGTCACCTAATTCTTGGCCAAGAAGGAGAAATTCTTATTGGAAAGCCCTTCTTTCTATGAGCGGCACTTTGGTTGTCATTATTGTGATTCGTAATATTATTTGTGAATAATTAATTATTAATTTATATGATGAGGAAAATATTAATTTTATGTGGATATAGATGGAGAAAATTTTAAAAGTGACAATTGTTGAAAATCGATATTTTATCTTTTATGATAAAATAATATTTTATTATATTATTATAATATAATAATGATGATATTTTTACAATGAATGTGGGATATATGAGTATATGAGGAGGAAGAGTATTTTATTGCAAAAGTTGTTTAAAACATGTTAAACATGTACGTGGGCCCATTTCTTGTTGAAATTTGATTATAGCACTTTGTAAAATCGTCTGTATGTGGATTTTGGTCAATTTTGTTTGGAATTTGGAAAAACTTTCTTCCGCAAAGTTGTAGAGAATTGAATTTCCTATAAAAAGTCGCAAGATTCGAATTTTCTGATAAAAGGGCTATTTATTATGAATTATTGAAGTTTCGGAATAATTGATTTTATTTTTTTTGGAGCTTTAAATGATTTTTTATATGAAAAATGTTTTTTTCAATTGTGGGCATGTGTTAAATGGTTGATATCAGCTGGTTAGGTGTGCGTAAGAATATGTTTGGAAAATATTAATATTATATTAAATTTTCTGATTTGGTGTTCTAACTATTTTCCTATAAATAGGTGCTTAGGTTAGAATTGAAAATCACACCAGAAACTGAAGTTTTTTCTCTATTTCTCTCTCTATACTATTGAGTGTATTCTTGTGAGTATTTTAGTACTTCAAGTATTGCTATACGGTGCCAGTTCGTTCAGCGTTATTCCAGTCAGAAGTACTGCTAATTTGAGGTAAGGGATAATAAGGGATTTTAAGGGATTGTAAGGGAGATTATATTCTTCATAAATGATATTATTTCTTCAATATCATTATGCCGAAATATTAGTTTGAATTTTTATCAAATTTAGAACTTTTTCATGTCGGGGTTACTATTCATGAGTTACTATTCATGAGTTACTATTCATGAGTTACTATTCACGAGTACTATTCACGAAGCATGATGATGTTTTTTGTGAAATTTCTATCTTTTTGTGTCAGAGTTACTATTCATGTATACGGCACTATTCACGTATACGGCACTATTCATGAATACGGCACTATTCATAGAAAAATTAAATTTTCGTTTTTCATCCAAAATATCTATTATGGATACTAGCTTTGATTGTATCCATGTTTTGATCATTCTTGAATTTTATTCCACTATGATTATTTATGATGTATTTTTGGACATGGAATAGCTGAAGTACGAATCCTTAATATTTATTATTTTGTTTCACTGGATTCGTTTTCTTAAAATATTTTTCATCATCCTCAATCCTAAATGATGATATAACTGAATATCTTTGGCCTGTAGTGCAAAGATGAATGATTTCTGATGAATATCTTTGGCCTGTAGTGCAAAGATGACATGTTGTTGAATATCTTTGGGCAGTAATGCAAAGATGAACTGTTGATGAATATCTTTGGCCCGTAGTGCAAAGATGAATTTATTAGTATGATTATGAATAGGAACTGTGATTTGGTATAACCATGATCTTTGATGTTTCAGGTGATGAAAATTAACTTTGTCCTGGATGAGGAAAGGAATTTAGATTATGAGTTATACACGTGATTGTGGGCAAAAATTATTGATTAATGTTACAGGGATAAAACATTGTTGATGGACTTTTAACATGGAGAAGATAATAGATTTTATGGTCTATTTGACTCTTCTAATGGATTGCTCGTTCCGCTGCAACTATGGTTGAAAAGTTTTATCATCTACCATATGTTCTAAATCTACGATTTATTCTTTATTGAAGGCTATTGATAATTTATTTATCTTTAGTCATGATATTCTTTCTTGAGCTAGTTGTGCTCACCCTTTTGCTTCACAATTCCTTTCGGTGTAATAAAAGTGTATTTGGGACAAGCGAGGGAATAACGGGGAATAGAGCGATGTGGTCTATAGATGTTGAGGTGAGGTGAATTTATCACTGGAAGGTTGTTTTGCCACTATCATACAAGATGTCTAATGACATACAACCTCGTGTCATCATAAGATGGGGTTGTGCTCATCCACTTGCTGAGTATATTTACAAGCACTACCTATATAATCTTGGTGTTTGTTTGGAGTATAATTCCCAATTAGAGACAATGGAGATAATGATGTGTCAAGAGAAGACTCACCATTGGGAAGAATATGATAGTAATCTTCTTCGTTTTTCTTTGGGGTCTATTAGGGTTGACCAAGGATAATTTTGTGGCCATATGATATCTATCATAACCTAAAAGCATGGCCTCCCATGTACGAAGGTTTCCTTGAGCACTTCCCAAAGATTCTAATTTCTAAAACAGTTTTTGACTATACCTTTATGTAAGGTGTCATTGTGACGAGCTACAGTTGGTATATATTTGTATCCAAACTCACAGCATATGTGTTGTTGTATTTTGCACGACAATTGTTGTAATAAAGTTGTAGTTGTTTTCCGTACCATGTATTTGGCGACTCAAAATGGGTTGGATGGAATGGACCTATTTTGGGGTTGTTACATTTGGTATCAGAGCTTAGGGATATGATCTCTGGCGGAGATCGGGATTAGAACTAGGAGGGGAGAGATGATTAAATCCTTCGCTAGTGTGTCCTACCTAAGCTTAATTGTTGGTTGGTCATAATATACGGATATTATGTGATATGTTAATTTTCTTAATTAACCCTTGTTTTATGGCAGTATTTGAGAATGGCAGCTGAGAATGCTAACAATGGAGTGAATGAGACTGTGGGGATACCTCTAATCACTAACCATGATAATGTTGTGACGACCCCAAAATAGGTCCATTCCATCCAACCCATTCTGAGTCGCCAAATACATGTACAAAAATAAATACAACTTCAGTAATACAATTATCGTGCAAACTACGACAACACATATACTGTGAGTTTGAATACAACTATTGTCTAATAGACAGTATAAAAACTCAAAAGGGGTCCTCATTACAATTATTGGTACGCTATTTCACAGAATAGTGAGGACTACTAATGCAACCATCTGGACCGTCAATCCATTCCCCGACTAGTCCCAGCTATATTCTCATTTTTTGAAGAGAACAGTGAAAGAAAGGGTGAGAAAACAATAATCCATTAGAAGAGTCAAGTAGAGAAAGAATTCTACTATCTTCTAAGATTTAAAAGTTCATCATCAATATTTTATCCCTGTAACATCAATCAATATACATCTTTAATCAAATATTCATCGTTGCACTATAGGCCAAAGATATTCATTTGTATGACCAGTTGGTTATGTTCATCTCAACACCTGTTCATCTTTGCACTACGGGCCAAAGATATTCATCAAGTAATCATTCATCTTTGCACTACGGGCCAAAGATATTCATCAAGTATCATCATTAAGGACTGAGGATGATGAAAAACATTTTAGAAACGAATCGATAAGATAAAAGAACAAATATTAGGGATTCGTATTACAGTTTATCCAAGATCAATAATACTCCATAATAACCAATTTCGAAGTAAAATTCAAGAATAAAGATCAAAACATGTATACAATCAAAGATAGTAACCATAATAGACATCTTAGACAAAAAGAAGAAAATTTCATTTTTCGGTGAATAGTGCCATATAGGTGAATAGTGCCGTATACAGGAATAGTAACTCCGACACCAAAAGATAGAAATTCCACAAGAAAAATTATCATGCTTCGTGAATAGTACTCGTGAATAGTAACTCATAAATAATAACTCATGAATAGTAACCCCGACATGAAAAGTTCCAAATTTGATAAAAAGTTCCAACCAATATTTTGGCATAATGATATTGAAGAAATAATATCATTTACGAAGAAAATAACATCCCTTACCTCAAAAAGACAGTACTTCTAACTGGAATACTGGATATAGTGCTGAAGAAACTTGCACCGCTAATTAGAAACTCACAAAGTATCTAAATACTCACAAAATACACTTGATAATATAGAGAGAAAGAGAGAAAACTTATTTCTGGTGTGATTTTCAATTCTAACTTAGCCCTCTATTTATAAGAAAATGTTAGCACGCCGAAGCAGACTTAACCTGCAACCTGATGGCTTTACCTGCTACTATTCCCAACAACCACATTTGAAAATTCAATTGAGCACATTTCTCACCAACCAAAAGTGGGGCCCAGCAATTCTAAAATTTTCCACCAAAATCATTTATAACCTAATTTCTGAATCAGTCACCTCTTAAAATTCATAACAAATTATACGCTCATTTTTAACGGTTCAAAATTTGTGGACATAAACTCAACTTATATATGTATAACATATCCAAAAATTACAACGATCCAACGGTCGAATTAAATATTATAACTCACACAACAAAGCTATAATAACACCGATTTGATCTTTTAATACCTCCAATCCGACAAAATACTGATAAAACACCTCAACATTAATTCCTTCATTTATAACCACATAAATAAATCCATCATTTATATCCACATAAAATAAATATTTCCTTATCATATGAATCAATGATTAATTATTCAAAAATAATATTATAGAATCACATTTATAACAACCAGTAGATTTCGAGGAAAGAGGGGCTTTTCGATAAGGATTTCTCCTTCTTTGGCAGCCTTGAATTAGGTGACCAAACCTCTCCTTGACCGAACTTTCTAGACATTGCCAATAATGCTATCTAATAATATTATTCAAATAATATGAATTATTGATCGATAATGGAAAATACGGTCACGTTGAAATTATTGAAACAATGATAATATAAAAATATCAACGCTTGACAATTATTGAATCAATAAAATAAAATATTGAGCGATAATTCGTAACAATTATTGAGTAGTGCCTTTATTCGTAAGAATCAATAATTCAAAAAATACTATGCAATCAGGTAAGTACTCTTTGTGCAACCACGCGTATTATTGTATTTTAACCACCGGGTATTCAACAAGTGTTAGCAGTAACAACTTCTGTAGAATTATTTATAAAAACTCAATTTTGTCGTTATCTTCATCCAACCGTTTTTCGTTATGGGGCCCACAAATAGTTGCGCCGTCGTACGAATATTTCCCGAAAGAAAGAATATTCCACGACCAAACGAATATTTCCCGACAAAATGAATATTTTATAACCACTTATTTATTTTACAAAATTTGCACATTTCACCCATCACCAAAATATTATATCAAATTAATATCTTATTATTCACAATAATAAATAAAGGAAATTTGATTTTATTCATTAAAAAGTTGGGGTCTTACAACCTCCCCTCCTTATGAAATTTCATCCTCGAAATTGACGTACGTACCTGGTGTTTCAAAAAGATGAGGGTACCTCGTTTTCATTTCTGATTCTAACTCCCAGGTCATTTCTTCAATAACATGGTTTCTCCACAAAACATTAACTTGTGGTATAACCCTCGTGCGTAGGACATGCTCTTTCCTATCCAAGATCTTAACAGGTACCTCCTCGTACATTAAATCTTCGACAATCTCGTCTAGTTTTAACGCAATAATGTGATTCGGGTCGTCCACATATTTATGTAACATCGATACGTGAAAAAAGTTATGAACACGCGACATACTTAGCGTTAAGGCAAGTCTATAGGCCACAGTTCCTACTCGATCGAGGATTTCAACTAAATCGAAGGCTTGAGCTTTCTTTTCTTCATCAACTCTTACTTCTAGAATAACGCATTCTTTCACCTTCTTCTTCGTTTTCATCAGCTTCGGGTCTATAGCTTGAGCAACTTTAACTTTATCGTCGGTTCTAATCGTATATTAACTATCTTCACGTAGGTTCGTATATTCGCACTTGTAAATGCATACCATCTCCTGCTCAACCCGTCAGCTACCACGTTCGCTTTTCCCACGATGGAATTGAATGGTATAATCATAATCTTCAACAGCTCGAGCCAACGTCTTTGGCGCATGTTACGTTCGTTTTGGGTGAAGAAAATATTTTAGGGTTTAACAAATGGGTTTTGTATTGCGGTCAATACAAAATTTGATTTCACGCTCTAGGGGTAGGCTAAGAAGTCCTTCGAGAATACGTCAGGAGATTTATTAACAATAGAAATAACATTCAAAACTGTGACTCTCATCCAAGACTTGGATAGCACATGTAATGAAGGTTTCTCCTAACGGAGTTTCAACCAATAAGTCAAAATCTAACTTCTTGAGTTGATTTAAACATTGAGCGTAAGCAAGAGAGATAAAAGAATGAGTAGAAGCAGGTATCTAATAAGGTATAGACTTCGCAAAATTTATAATTAACTAACAGTACTAACTTCGTTCGGGTCACTCACTTTTTGAGAAGTCACGAAAAGCGCTCTTCCTGAAACCACCGACTTCATTTTGTCCATATCCTCCTTTGGTGCCACCGTTCCAACTGGACTTGATTTCACTACAGGACAAAATCGAGCTATGTGACCGTCTTTTCCACAACTAAAACATTTCTTGGAAATCTGTGAACAGTTTGGACTTATATGTCCCTTCTCTCCGCATCTGTAGCATCTAACTGGCGGTCGTTCTCCTCCCCTAGAATTTGTTGCTGGTGATGGTGCTGTTGCTGACGTCTTCCCGTCATCGTTAAATCTTCTCTTCTTGAAATTTCCACTTGAATCATTTCTTCTATTATCTTGGCCATTATTACCACCGAAGTGGTTACCATTTCTAGCATGATAATTTCTTCCACAATGGTTATCATTGTTCCGATGACCGTTGTCACCGGTACGATTATTATCGTGTTGTTGCTCGTTATCCTTCGGTTGGGCTAGCTCATTATCGCGCTCCACTAACTGAGCCCTATTCACAACATCTGAATATAAACAAAGTTTTGAGAAATGAGGTATTGACGTATTTCGGGTTTCAAACCTCATAGAAACATTCGTGTCATTCGTTCCTCATTATCAACCAAATGGGATGCAAATCGGGATAACTCATAAACTTAGCTTCGTCTTTGCGACACGTTCATATTGTTTTGCTCGACTTGATGAACTCAACCTCCTCATGTGACAAATACTTTCGGGAAAGTACTTGTCGTTGAACAATTCTTGGAACTTCTCCCAAGACATCTTCGGTCGGCAGATTGAGAGCACGCTTACTGATTCCCACCGAGAATGTGCCTCTCCTCGCAACATGAAGGTGGCAAAGGAACCTTTGCTCCTTGGAACATCCCAAGACATCAAATATCTTGGTGATCGCTTTATCCACGTCTCGCCGTAAGTGCTTACCGCTTTCCCAAAAACTTCGATGGTCCCAGCTCCTTGCTTGCTTGCTGGCGGTGACCGTAGTGGGTTGCCATTGTTTCCACTCGCATTTTGAATAGGAATCGCTTTACTTTGATGTTGCATGAATTGCATAAAGCCTCTGAACATCCCATCGTTCACCATTTCATCGGTGTTATTGTTTACCTGAGGATTATTGTCTTCCTGCTGCACCTTATCCTGGGTATTGATTAAAGGTGTCTCCACTGTCTCATTCACTCCATCATTAATATTTCCTGATGCCATTCTTAAATACTGCCATAAAACAAGGGTTAATTAACAAATCACATTTATCCCTATACTCTAACCAACCAATTAAATACCAAATAAACTTAGGTAGGTCATAATAGTGAAGGAATTCCCCGTCTCTCCCCTCCTAGTTCTTGTCTCACATCTCGATGGGGATCATATCCTAAGCTTTGATACTGTTGTGAGCGACCCCAAAATAGGTCCATTCCATCCAACCCATTCGAGTCGCCAAATACATGGTACAAAAATAAATACAACTTGATGAATACAATTGTCATGCAAACTACGACAACACATATACTGTGAGTTTGAATACAACTATTGTCTAATAGACAGTATAAAAACTCAAAAGGGGTCCTCATTACAATTATTGATACGCTATTTCACAGAATAGTGAGGACTACTAATGCAACCATCTGGACTGTCAATCCATTCCCCGACTAGTCCCAGTTATATTCTCATTTCCTGAAGAGAACAGTGAAAGAAATGGTGAGCTCAACTAGCCCAGTAAGAAATATTATGACTAAGATAATATACAACAAATTATCGTTAGTCTTCAACAGGGAAAAATCTGATATAGCAGACAACAAGTTTTAGATCAACAACTGCAGCGGAAACAACAATCCATTAGAAGAGTCAAGTAGAGAAAGAATTCTACTATCTTCTAAGATTTAAAAGTTCATCATCAATATTTTATCCCTGTAACATCAATCAATATACATCTTTAATCAAATATTCATCTTTGCAATATAGGCCAAAGATATTCATTTGTATCACTAGTTGGTCATGTTCATCTCATCACCTGTTCATCTTTGAACTACGGGCCAAAGATATTCATCAGGTAATCATTCATCTTTGCACTATGGGCCAAAGATATTCATCAAGTAATCATTCATCTTTGTACTACGGGCCAAAGATATTCATCAAGTATCATCATTAAGGGTGAGGATGATGAAAATATTTTAGAGAAAGCGAATCGATAAGATAAAAGAACAAATATTAGGGATTAAGTATTACGGTTTATCAAGATCAATAATACTCCATAATAACCAATTTCGAAGTAAAATTCAAGAATAAAGATCAAAACATGGATACAATCAAATATAGTAACCATAATAGACATCTTGGACAAAAAGAAGAAAATTTCATTTTTTGGTGAATAGTGCCGTATACGTGAATAGTAACTCTGACACCAAAAGATAGAAATTCCACAAGAAAAATCATCATGCTTCGTGAATAGTACTCGTGAATAGTAACTCGTGAATAGTAACTCATGAATAGTAACTCGTGAATAGTAACTCATGAATAGTAACCCGACATAAAAAGTTCCAAATTTGATAAAAAGTTCCAACCAATATTTTGGCATAATGATATTGAAGAAATAATATCACTTACGAAGAAAATAACATCCCTTACCTCAAAAAGACAGTACTTCTGACTGAAATACTGGATATAGTGCTGAAGAAACTTGCACCGCAAATTAGAAACTCACAAAGTATCTAAATACTCACAAAATACACTCGATAATATAGAGAGAGAAAGAGAGAAAACTTATTTCTGGTGTGATTTTCAATTCTAACTTAGCCCTCTATATATAGGAAAATGTTAGCACGCCGAAGCAGACTTAACCTGCAACCTGATGGCTTTACATGCTACTATTCCCACCCACAACATTTGAAAATTCAATTGAGCACATTTCTCACCAACCAAAAGTGGGGTCCACCAATTCTAGAATTTTCTACCAAAATCATTTATAACCTAATTTCCGAATCAGTCACCTCTTAAAATTCATAACAAATTATAGGCTCATTTTTAACGGTTCAACATTTGTGGACATATACTCAACTTATATATGTATAACATATCCAAAAATTACAACAATCCAACGGTCGGATTAAATATTATAACTCACACAATAAAGCTGTAATAACACCGATTTGATCTTTTAATACCTCCAATCCGACAAAATACTGATAAAACACCTCAACATTAATTCCTTCATTTATAACCACATAAATAAACCCATCATTTATATCCACATAAAATAAATATTTCCTTATCATATGAATCAATGATTAATTATTCACAAATAATATTACAGAATCACATTTATGACAACCAGGCCATTCCCAGGAAAGAGGGAGCTTTCCGATAAGGATTTCTCCTTACTGACGCGCAATTAGGTGACCAAACCTCTCCTTGACAAAACTTTCTAGACATTGCCAATAATGCTATCTAATAATATTATTCAAATAATATGAATTATTGATCTGATAATGGAAAATACAGTGCAGTGATAATTATTGAAACAACAATAATATAAAAATATCAACGCAGCAATTACTAAATCAATAAAATAAAATATTGAACAGTAATTACTGTAACAATTATTGAGTAGTGCTTTCCTTCATAAGAATCAATAATTTAAAAATACTATGCAATCCGTGTGCTACTGTGCAACCACGTGTATTACTGTATTTTAACCACCAGGTATTCCAACAGTGTTAACGGTAACACCTACGTCGTTATTTATAAAAACTCAATTTTGTCGTTATCTTCATCCAACCACTTTCCGTTATGGGGCCCACAAATAGCTGCGCCGTCGTACGAATATTCCCCGACAGAAATAATATTCCACGACCAAACGAATATTTCCCGACAAAATGAATATTTTATAACCACTTGTTTATTTTGCAAAATTTGCACATTTCACCCATAACCAAAATATTATATCAAATTAATATCTTATTATTCACAATAATAAATAAAGGAAATTTTATTTTATTCATTAAAAAGTTGGGGTCTTACAAATGTGATGTCAGACGAAGAAGGAATTAGAGATATCCATGTGGTGAGTGAAGAATTGATAGTTGCATCCGAGATAGTCGCAGAGGTAACAGCTGAGAGTGAGGCAGAAGAGAAAGAAGAGGTACCTGAGGAGAGTTTATTAGAGGTATTATATGATCAAAATGTAGAATTTCAAAATCGTATTCATGAGTTAGAAGAAGAAATTTGAAGAAGCGACAGAGGCGATTAAATGGAGCAAAAGGATGCAACAATTCATGCTTGTGTTACCCGATATGTGATGCTTGAATGAAGCATTCTTTGGCGAGAATAAGATGATAAAGATGGAATCGAAAATGAAAGAAGGAAAAAGCGAGCGAGTGAGAATAAGTGATGCATGGGCAAAAGCCTTGCGACACGTGGATATTGTGGAAAGAGATGTCCGATCTAAAAAGGCTAAAATAGATGATATGAATTTCTCTTTTGGAAAGCAATTAGGAGAACCCAACATCGAGTTTTGAATTACCTGCACTGAAGTAATCAACTGAATTCGATATGGATCGAAGATTGATGATTCGAGATCATGAATCAGGAGTACGATGAGGCAGTTGAGGGAGGAATATGCCCTATAGAAAAGTATATTCCAACGGTAGTGATGACGCCACCCCAGACAAGTCAAAGCCGAGTAGTTTGAGGGATAGTGGTTGTCATGACTTCCCAACAATTGAGGAACCCAAATGAAGTTATTACGGGAGATGAGCAATGGAGAAATCATGATGACCCGGGAGATAGAATCTGAAATGAAAGCAAGGTATTCTCAACTTTTTGAAATACCAGGTACGTAAATTTTGGGGATGAAATTTCATAAGGAGGGGAGATTGTAAGATCCCGAATTTTATGAAATAAAAGTATTCAATTTTTTTTATAATTATAATTCAGTAAATGGTTAAATTGATAAAAAGTTAAAGTTAAGGGTGATATATGAATTTTTTTCAAAATAAACAAGTGGTTATAAAATACTCATTGTTGTCGGGGAATATTCGTTTGGTCGTGAAATATTCTTCCTGTCGGGGAATATTCATACGACGACTTGACCTTTTGTAGCCCCATAATGAATAAGCTGTCGGCTTTGATGAAGAAAATGATAAATTAAAGTTTTTATACATAACGGCGTAATTGTTACCGTTAACACTGTTGGAATACCCGGTGGGTAAAGTAAAGTAATACACGTTGTTGCACAGTAGCACACGGTATTGCACAGTATTTTTGAATTATTGATTCTTGCGTAAGAAGGCACTACTCAATAATTGTTACAGTAATTACTGTTCAATATTTTATTTTTGATTCAATAATTATTGCGTTAATATTTTATATTATTGTTGTTTTAATAATTGTCACTGCACAGTATTTTCCATTATCAAATCAATAATTCATATTATTTGAAAAATATTATTAGATAGTATTATTGGCAATGTCTAGAAAGTTCTGTCTAAGGAGAGGTTTGGTCACCTAATTGCGCGCCAGTAAGGAGAAATTCTTATTGGAAAGCCTCCTCTTTCCTGGGAACGGCCTGGTTGTCATTATTGTGATTCTGTAATATTATTTGTGAATAATTAATTATTAATTTATATGATGAGGAAAATATTGATTTTATGTGGATATAGATGGAGAAAATTTTAAAAGTGACAATTGTTGAAAATCGATATTTTATCTTTTATGATAAAATAATATTTTATTATATTATTATAATATAAGAAAGATGATATTTTTACAATGAATGTGGGATATATGAGTATATGAGGATGAAGAGTATTTTTGTTGCAAAAGTTGTTTAAAACATGTTAAACATGTCTGTGGGCCTATTTCTTGACTGAAATTTGATTATAGCCTATAAAATCGTCCGTTTGTGGATTTCGGTCAATTTCTGTTTGAAATTTGGAAAAACTTTCTTCTGCAAAGTTGTAGAGAATTGAATTTCCTATAAAAATTTGTGAGATTCGAATTTTCTGATAAAAGGGCTATTTATTATGAATTATTGAAGTTTTGGAATAATTGATTTTATTTTTTTTGGAGCTTTAAATGATTTTTTATATGAAAAACGTTTTTTTCAATTGTGGGCATGTGTTAAATGGCTGAAATCAGCTGCTTAGGTGTGCGTAAGAATATGTTTTGAAAATATTAATATTATATTAAATTTTCTATTTTGGTGTTCTAAGCATTTTCCTATAAATAGGTGCTTAGGTTAGAATTGAAAATCACACCAGAAACTGAAGTTTTCTCTCTCTATATTATCGACTGTATTCTTGTGAGTATTTTAGTACTTCAAGTATTGCTATATGGTGCAAGTTCGTTCAGCGTTATTCTAGTCAGAAGTACTGCTCTTTTGAGGTAAGGCATAGTAAGGGATAATAAGGGATTTTAAGGGATTGTAAGGGAGATTATTTTCTTCATAAATGATATTATTTCTTCAATATCATTATGCCGAAAAATTGGTTTGAATTTTTATCAAATTTGGAACTTTTTTCATCGGGTTACTATTCATGAGTTACTATTCACAGTTACTATTCATGAGTTACTATTCACGAGTTACTTATTCACTTAGTACTATTCATTTAAGCATGATGATGTTTTTGTGAAATTTCTATCTTTTGGTGTCTGAGTTACTATTCATGTATACGGAAGATTATTCACGATATCTGACACTATTCACGAATACGGCACTATTCAGAGAAAAATTAAATTTTCGTTTTTCGTCCAAAATATCTATTATGGATACTAGCTTTGATTGTATCCATGTTTTGATCATTCTTGAATTTTATTCCACTATGATTATTTATGATGTATTTTTGGACATGGAATAATCAAATCTGAATCCTTAATATTTATTATTTTGTTTCTTTGGATTAGTTTTCTTAAAATATTTTTCATCATCCTCAGTCCTAATTGATTATATAACTGAATATCTTTGGCCTGTAGTGCAAAGATGAATGATTTCTGATGAATATCTTTGGCCTGTAGTTCAAAGATGACATGTTGTTGAATATCTTTAGCCAGTAGTGCAAAGATGAACTGTTGATTAATATCTTTGGCCCGTAGTGCAAAGATGAATTTATAAGTATGATTATGAATAGGAACTGTGATTTGGTATAACCATGATCTTTGATGTTTCAGGTGATGAAAATTAACTTTGTCCTGGATGAGGAAAGGAATTTAGATTATGAGTTATACACGTGATTGTGGACAGAAATTATTGATTAATGTTACAGTGATAAAACATTGTTGATGGACTTTTAACATGGAGAAGATAATAGATTTTATGGTCTATTTGACTCTTCTAATGGATTGCTCGTTCCGCTGCAACTATGGTTGAAAAGTTTTATCATCTACCATATGTTCTAAATCTCTGATTTATTACTGTTGAAGGCTATTTATAATTTATTTATCTTTAGTCATGATATTCTTTACTGAGCTAGTTGTGCTCACCCTTTTGCTTCACAATTCCTTTCAGGTAATAAAAGTGTAGCTGGGACAAGCAGGGAATAACAGGGGAATAAAACGGTGGTCTATAGATGTTGAGGGTGAGGTGAATTTATCCTGGAAGGATGTTTTGCCACTATCATACAAGATGTCTAATGACATACAACCTCGTGTCATCATAAGACAGGGTTGTGCTCATCCACTTGCTGAGTATATTTACAAGCACTACCTATATAATCTTGGTGTTAGTTTGGAGTTTAATTCCCAATTAGAGACAGTGGAGATAATGATGTGTTAAGAGAAGACTCACCATTGGGAAGAATATGATAGTTATCTTCTCATTTTTCTTTGGGGTCTATTGGGTCAACCAAGGATAATTCTGTGGCCATATAATATCTATCATAACCTAGAAGCATGGCCTCCCATGTACGAAGGTTTCCTTGAGCACTTCCCAAATATTCTAATTTCTAAAATAGTTTTTGACTATACCTTTATATAAGGTGTCATTGTGACGTGCTACAGTTGGTATATATTTGTATCCAAACTCACAGCATATGTGTTGTTGTATTTTGCACGACAATTGTTGTAATAAAGTTGTAGTTGTTTTCCGTACCATGTATTTGGCGACTCAGAATGGGTTGGATGGAATGGACCTATTTTGGGGTCGTTACAGTTGATAAGAGAGATGGAGAAATTGGAGATAGACGTGAAAGGACCAGAAGGGTCTGGAGAGAATTTATTTGTAATGGAAGCTTATCTGACATTATTAGATCAAATAAAAGAAGCACATGAGAAAGATGGAGAATGTGAGAATATCAGGAAAAGGATTACAGAAAATGAGGAAGAGAAATTTCGAATGGATAAAGAGGGTATCTTAAGATTCGAAGGAAGAGTGTGGGTACTAGCGGTAACCGAGTTAAGAGAAGAGATTTTGCACGAGGCACATAATACAACGTATTCCGTTCATCTGGGAGGCACAAAGATGTACCAAGACTTAAGGCAACATTTTTGGTGGCCCAATTTGAAACGGGATGTCGTAGAGTGCGTTAGTAGATGTTCGACTTGCCAACGCGTAAAAGCAGAGCATCAATGGCCGAGTGGTTTACTACAACCGTTGGAAATACCAGAGTGGAAATGGGATCACATTACGATAGATTTCGTTGTAGGATTTCCAGTTACGCAGAAAGGTTATGATGCCATTTGGGTTATCGTGGATCGACTTACAAGGACTACACATTTTCTACCGATCAAGATCCGCTAAAGTTTAAATCAGTTAACGAGTCTATACATAAAGGAGATTATTTCACAACATGGAGTGCCAGTGTCAATTGTCTCTGATCGAGACTCGCGCTTCATGTTAAATTTTTGGAGAAGCTTGCAAGTGAGGATGGGAACACAGTTAAGGTTGAGTACCGTTTATCATCCTCAAATGGACGGACAGAGTGAGCGAACAATACAAACGCTAAAGGACATGCTTAGGACTTGTGTGATAGACTTCAAGGGAAATTGGGACGACCACTTACCCTTAGTCAAATTTGCGTATAATAATAAATACCATGCTAGTATCAGCATGCCTCCATACGAAGCTCTTTACGGAAAAAGGTGCAGAATGCCATTATGTTGGGATGAAGTCGAAGAGCGATGTATACTCAGACCAGAGTTAGTATAACAAACCACAGACGTGGTGACGGTGATAAGAGCCATACTAGTAGCAGCTCAAGATCGCCAGAAGAAGTACGCAGATTTACATCAGAATGACCGAGATTTTAAAGTCGATAGTTTCGTATTCTTGAAGGTATCTCCATGGAAAAGAAAAATCTATTTCGGCAAGAAAGGAAAGTTGAGTCCAAGATTCATAGGACCATTCGAGATACTGAAACGAGTGGGCGAAGTGGCATACAAATTTGCATTACCACCCGAGCTGGAGCACATTCACAACGTGTTCCACATTTCTGTGATGTAACCGTACAAGGCCGACTACAAGCACGTGATTTCTTACGAACCCTTTCAAGTGGAGAAGAACTTGGCATATGAAGAAATTCATGTCCAAATACTAAATAGAAAAGAGCAAACCTTGAGAAATAAAGTATTTCCTCTGTAAAAGTACTTTGGCGTAACCACGATGCGAGGAGGCAACGTAAGAGTTAGAAGATTGGATGATGAGGGATTATCCCCATCTATTTTTGTAACCTTGTAGCAATTCTGGGACGGAATTTTTATAAGGGGGGGATGATGTAATACCCGAGAATTTCCACATCTTATTAAATATGTTAATGGAAATAAATATTTATTTCAATATAAATGATTTTTGTATTATGAGATGAGTTAACTCAATTATATTAAATAATTGAATAATTGAGAATATGTGGACATTGTGATGAACTTGTTGAAAGCCTTATGTGGCACGGTGATGGAAAATATTAATAGTAATATTAATCGATGAGGAATGGATTAATATTGGTGTTAATTAATCAAGAAGGTGAATAAATTATTTCTTTGACATAAAACAAATAAGTAAGTTATTAATATAATAAGATTATATTGACAGTTATGTTCAAGTGTGCAATACTTAAAAATATAAAATATATGGAATACAACTATATTATATAGTGTAGTGTGACACTTATGTGACTATACTATATATAGCAACCCTATATTAAGTTTTATTAAACTATATTGTATGAAGCAATGTGAGTGAACATATTGGGACTATATGTTATAAATACATCATAAAATGTGTATATGACAATATGTATGTGGGTATACATTAAAATAAAATGTACATGGATTATATGTATGTTACATTGCCATATCACATCTACTACCTTGAAATATTAATTATATAAATTATATTCTGACATTAAAATTTAACCAATGTATGGATGATATGTATATAAATATAACATAAGAGTGTATAGCTTAAGTGTGCAAGAATGGTGAGTATTTGAGTTGTCCCAAATTTAGAGACCCAATTCTCATTCACGTGTTCAGTAAAAAGGCTAAGGCCTATTTCCTTTTTCTTCTTCCAAGCTCCTTCTAGCTCATGATCATGGGGGGAGTGGTTGTCATGATAATCTTCAGCAACTATATACCAAATCTCTCTTAACCTTCATGCAATCCTTCAATCCATGGGTTTGATTTAGTGGAGAATTGCAATGTCTATGTAATTCTCTTTCTATAAATATGGACTCTCCTTCTCCATTTTTCATTGTTGAGAATTACTCAAGTGTGAAGTTGAGAGCATATATATAGAGAGCAAGTGATTACATACACATCAGTGGAAGAAGTGTGAATTAGCATGCTAATTATAGAGGTATAATATTTCTTCTTGTTCTTCATTTTGAGTTCTGTCAAAATTCCATTCGTGAAATACCAAATTCTTGATTATGCCAAGTTGAATTGTGATTGGGTTGTAGAATACTTATGTAGTTGTTATATAGGCTTATTAACATGTTTAGTATGCAATGCAGCTTGGTTACAGTCGAATTAGTGAAGAAAATTTGGTAGTTGGCTTGTTATCTGTCGAGGTTTGGGAAGTCTCAGGTGGAGCGAGAGCCATGTGATATACGTATCCCCTAGTACAAATGGCGGCGCTGCTATCCCTCTGCATATTTTGTTGGTTGTTTTGTTGTGATATTTGCTTTATGGAGCATGATAATACAACTTAGTTAAGCTTATTTCAATTCTTGATATACTAGTTATGTTGCCTTTCATATAATCACTCACCTAGCTTGATTTCAAAAGAAAACTTAAGTTTTCAATATGAAAACTTTATAGACCATGTGTAAATTTAAATTCTAACTTAAAGGCATATTAGTGTGGTCTGATTTCATTGTACGTAAGCATGCAAGCAGGATGTATAGTGAGTGGAGTAGTTTAGTGTGACGCCCCCAAAATAGGTATACAACACTCATTCTGAGTCGTCAAAATACTTGGTACAGAAACAACTACAACTTTATTAATACAACATAAAAACTGTGAGTTTAAATACAAATATTGTCATCTAGACAATATCCACACTCAAATAAGTCCTCATTACAATTATTGATACATTATTTTACAAAAATGGTGAGGACTACTAAAACGACTTTCTAGAACCTTCATTCCATACCCCGACTAGTACTGGCTACATTCTCGCCTCCTGAGAAGAAAAATGGAACAAAAAAGAAAAGGGTGAGCTCAACTAGCCCAGTAAAGAATATTATGACTAAGATAACATAGAACAAATTATCGTTAGTCTTCAACAAGGAAAAATCTGATAAAATACAATAGACAACAAGTTTCAGATCAATATTTGCAGCGGAAACAATAATTCATAGAAGAGTTACGTAGAGAATGAAATCTACTATTATCTATGAATTTAAAAGTCCATCATCAATATTTTATCCCTGTAACATAAATCAATATATATATAGAATCAAATATTCATATTTGCACTACACGCCAAAGATATTCACCAGTTGGTCATGTTCATCTAAACACTTGTTCATCTTTGTACTACGGGCCAAAGATATTAATCAGAAATCATTAATCTTTGCACTACAGGCCAAAGATATTCAATTATATCATCATTTAGGACGGAAGATGATGAAAAATATTTTAAAGAAAACGAATCTAGTGAAACAAAAGAATAAATATTAAGGATTCGTATTTCAGCTATTCCATGTCCAAAAATACCTCATAAATAATCATAGTGGAGTAAAATTTAAGAATGATCAAAACATGGATACAATTAAAGCTAGTATCCATAATAGATATTTTGGAGGAAAAACAAAAATTTAATTTTTCTGTGAATAGTGTCGTATTCGTGAATAGTGGCGTATTCGTGAATAGTATCGTATACGTGAATAGTACCGTATACGTGAATAGTAACCCCGACATAAAAAGTTTCAAATTTGATAAAAAGTTCAAACCAATATTTCGGCATAATGATATTGAAGAAAATAATATCATTTAAGAAGAAAATAACATCCCTTACCTCGTAAAGACGGTACTTCTAGTTGAAACACCAGATATAGGCTATGACTTGAACTTGCACCGTATAGCAACACTCAAAGTATTAAAATACTCACAAGAATACGGTCAATATATCGAGAGAGAAAGAGAGAGAAAACTTCAGTTTCTGGTGTGATTTTCAATTCTAACCTAAGCACCCTATTTATAGGAAAATACTTAGAACACCAAAGTAGAAAATTTAATAAAATATTAATATATAATTAAATTTTCTTATGCCCACTTTGAATTCTCTAGCTTCAGCACTTTGCACATGTTAAATGAGGCCACAAAATATAAAAAATGTTTTTATTAATAAAAATAAATAAAATTTCAAAAAATCAATTATTTTGGAACTTCAGAACTTCAATAATTCATAATAAATAGCCCTTTTATCAGAAAAATTCGAACCATATGTCTTTTCTATAGGAAATTTCATTATCTACAACTTTGCAGAAGAAAGTATTTTCAAATTCCAAACATAAATTGACCGAAATCCACAAACGGGCGATTCTACAAGCTATAATCAAATTTCAGTCAAGAAATGGGCTCATAGACATGTTTAACATGTTTTAAACAACTTTTGCAACAAAAATACTCTTCCTCCTCATATACTCATATATCCTACATTCATTGTAAAAAATATCATCATTATTATATTATAATAATATAATAAATTATTATTTTATCAGAAAAGATAAAATATCGATTTTCAACAATTGTCAATTTAAAAATTTTCTCCATCTATATCCACATAAAATGAATATTTTCCTCATCATATAAATCAATAATTAATTATTCACAAATAATATTACAGAATCACAATACTGACAACCAGGCAGTTCCCAGGAAAGAGGGGACTTTCCAATAAGGATTTCTCCTTATTGGCGTGCAATTAGGTGACCAAACCTCTCCTTAGACAGAACTTTCTAGACATTGCCAATAATGTTATCTAATAATATTATTCAGATAATATGAATTATTGCTCCGATAATGGAAAATACTGTGTAATGACAATTATTGAAACAACAGTAATATAAAATATCAACGTAGCAATTATTGAATCAATAAAATAAAAATTTGAGCAATAATTATCGTAACAATTATTGAGTAGTGCTTTCTTACGTAAGAATCAATAATTGGTGCAATACCGTGTGCTACTGTGCGACAACGTGTATTACTATGTTTTAACCACCGGGTATTCCAATAGTATTAACGGTAACAACTACGTCGTTATTTATAAACAACTTATACTTGTGCTGCTTTCTTTCGTCAATCGCTTTCCGTTATGGGGCCCACACAAGGTCGCTACATCGTCGCATGCGAATATTCCGACGAAGAAGAATATTCCACGACCAAACGAATATTCTCAGATAAAATGAATATTTTATAACCACTTGCTTATTTGAAATATTTGCGCATTTTACCCATAACTAACCATATTAATCAAATTAACCCTTACTATTTCAAAATAATAAATAAAGGAAATTCAATTTTATTTATAATAAGTTGGGGTCTTACATTTAGCATACTAAATGACATTGATAACATGCTAATGGAAACTTAGAGTTCAAAATGGACATTGACTTATTATATATGTTTTGATATCCAGATCTTGTAAGCATGGTAGTATGGTTTTGAAATTCATGTCGGACATACTAACTTACGTATATGGATTTCATAATGAAGCATGATCATGTTAGACTTATTAGTAAGTTTTACTAAATGAAAATACGAACTTTGAACGTGAATGTTAACATACTACTTGGAGGGTTAAAATATGATATTTGTGAAGATGTTGGATGATACTCTTAGACTCACTTGTGTATCATGAATATGTATATATACCATGTTTAGGTAGCATAATTCAAGTGAAGCATAAATGAAGCATATTTTCAAACTAAAATGATGTTAATTACATATATATGATATGAATACTCACAAGCATGTCTAATATGAGTTATATGACTACCTTTTATGTTTAAGAAGCAAGCATGTTAGACTTTATGGATTCATAACCTTGAATGGCCTTAACATGTTGAGATGTTCAACTTAGAACCATATTATGAATGAAGGGACCTAGTTTGAACTTGAGAGATACGAAAGGACCCTTGACATGTTAATATTTGTTATGTGTGTAAGGATGGGAAAGCTAGGCCAAGCAAGCGATTTCTCAGCCCTGGTTTGTCTAGGAGCCGCGCGGCCACGCGTCTCCTTAGTACAAATCAGGCCCGGTCGTGCCCCTCTGCAGAACTTGGAAAGTGACTTTTGTGATTTCTAAAATATGTAGATGCTAGTATAACTTCATTATGCTTATTTCTGTCCATGACACACTAACAGAGGTAGCCTTGCATGTTAACACCTATCTTAGCTTGAATTGACAAGGTGTTTTTAAATGATAAAGTCTAACGATAGTTCCGAGCTACATAATGACATACGTATAAAATTATGTGACTAGAAGAATAGAAATATATGTTAGCATTAATAAAGTACACTTGTGTATGATAGTAAGTTAAGATAATAGGTGTACATGTTGAACTTGTATAACTAATGTGATTATACATGAATAGGATATCATAGTGCATTGGATTGATATTAAGCTTTACTTTGGTAAACTACGCTTGAGGCAAGTATCCAAAACCCTTGCATTACTTTATTCGACGGATATCGTGAGCAAACCTTATCTCTTTGAATGCAAGTTATCTTACTTTCTCGTTCAATTGAGCTAGTATGTTAAATTCTTGAGAAAACCATTATTCATGTTGAACTTGGTATTGTTCTTGAATATTGTGAAATTGCCTATGCCATTTGATTCGGCTAGACTATATGCATGTTTATAAAACTGTCTAAACCAATTGACTGGTGCAAAAATCTTGAAAACTGAGTTGAACAACCCTTATGGTAAGGGGGGTGTTTATTGTTGGAAGCCCTAACACACGCGTGAATATTACTGTGGTGTTATGCATAACATAGAGTATTGTAGACTGAACATCTATCATACTTATTTCTTTTGGGTTATCAGTTTAATATTGGTAATTCTAGTAGATGTTCAATAGTCCTTAGTGACTGCTTAGTATAAATTATTTATCCAGTTGGATACATTGATAGTCTTTGAATTCATATATATCTGTTGATTTATATTGAATTATCGTTCTTATTCCAATTAGTTGATTCAAGAATTATTGATATTCATTATTTATGATATTATTCTGAAACCCTAAACTATCTTAGAGATGATACTTCGATATTTCAAACTTGTGTTATAAAACTCTTTACCCTTGTTGTATATTATTTATTGGGCAATTTGTGCTCATTCTTGCTTATTTAAAACCATTCAGTTAAGGCAGAACATGGAAGTGTCTCTGGGAAAGACAATGGCAAGGGCAAGGCTACCGACTAGCTTATTCCTTTATGTTTAAAAGTGTTATGTTGTATTAAGACTATTTTCAGACTATGTTTAAGCTTAAGTAGGATTATGTAATAAGTCTGTATTTGATATTATTATGTAATCTATTAAGTACTGTAGGTTGCGAGACTTGGGGAATAATTATAATATATCATTGTATATTATTCTAAATTGGATTTTTCGTAGAGAATATGTAATTCTAGTTATTATGGTATTACCATGAGAACGTGATGAACCGAATTCGAGTGACCAAGTGGCGGTCCGAATTTGGGGGCGTCACAATCCTTTTATTTGATAAATAGATGAAATATAGATATATAAAATTGTGTATAACAATGTATATTCGTATATCTATAGATATAAAGCAAGTATGAAATAATTCAACTAAGTTAACTCAAATGACTTATCTCGATTACTTGGACCAATTTCCTCTTATCAAATAATCAGAACTTTTGTAAAAAGAGATAGAAAGCTTTAAAGATAATATGTAGGCAAGGAGAGTAAGCTTTTCTTTTCAAGTGAATTGGCAAAAACCAAATGAATGAAAGAATCCCTATTTATAGAATTTTGAAGTCAGGGAAAAAAGGTAATTTTTGAAATCTGATTTTGAATGAAAGGTTGGGATTGCTAAATTTTAAAATCAATGGTTAGGATGAATTTGGATCACGGGGATTGCTCAACGGAAAGAAATCAAATTTTCGAATGTTCCTTTTTTGACAACCTTAGTGTAATTAATGCAAACCCAATCAATTTGGTCAAGATTTTCAAAGTTCATTCATTTAATTTATCGCGTGGCTTTGTCCCACAAAGAAAGTCACACTGAGCCACCAGCATATTTATATAAGACACGCACACACTGATTGATATATATATATATATATATATATATATTGTGACGCTCCCAAAATAGATATACATCACCCATCTCGAGTCGCCAGATATCGCACTATAAAAATCAAATACAACTTCATTTATACAACTGTTGAACTGTCGTGCAGAATACGACCACGGTTAAATTGTGAGTTTTAATACAAATGTATGTAACTCCCATGGTGCCTCGACCACTACCTTACAATGGTACTTTACATAAAAGTACAGTCAAAAACTATTTTAGAAATTAAAATATTTGGGAAGTGCTCAAGGAAACCTTCGTATATGAGAGGCCATGCGTCTAGGTTATGATAGATATCATATGTCCACAGAATTATCCTTGGTTGACCCAATAGACCCCAAATAAAAATGAGAAGATTACTATCATCTTCTTTCCAATGGTGAGTCTTCTCTTGACATATAACTATCTCCGTTGTCTCCAAGTGAAAATTATATTTCAAATAAACTCCAAGATTATATAGGTAGTGCTCGTAGATATACTCAGCAAGTGGATGTGCACAACCATGTGTTACGATAACACGAGGTTGTATGTCATTAGACATCTTGTATAATAGTGGCAAAACACCCTTCCAAAGTTGGGTTCACCTCACCCTATTTGGTTCACCAAAATTAAATATTAAATGACGTATACAATACGACAAACTTATCGAAAGTTCTCAACAAAATTATTTTCATACTATTTAGGGAGAACCTCAACAGCTATAGACCACCGTTCTATTCCTCTTAATACCCCGCTGGACGCAGTTACACTTTTATTACCTAAAAGGAATTGTGAAACAAAAGGGTGAGCACAACTAGCCCAGTAAAGAATATCATGACTAAAGATAATTAAATTATCAATAGCTTTCATGAATAATAAATCAATGATTTAGAACATATGGTAGATGATAAAACTTTTCAACCATAGTTGCAGCGGAACGAGCAATCCATTAAAAGAGTCAAATAGACCATAAGGTCTATTATCTTCTCCATGTTAAAAGTCCACAAACAATATTTTATCCCTGTAATATCAATCAACAGTTCATGTCCACAATCATATGAATAACTCATAATCATAATTGTGGTTCTAAATTCCTCTTCGCACCCAGGACGAAGATAATTTTCATCACATATCTTCACCTGAAACATCAAAAATCATGGTTATACCAAATCACAATTCATGCTCATAATCATACTAATAAATTCATCTTTTCACTACGGCCAAAGATATTCATTAACAATTCATCTTTGCACTCTGGGCCAAAAGACATACAAACGTATTTTAGAAGAGTCAAGTAGAGCATGATATCTACTATCTTTTACTAATTAAAAGTGTATAATCAATATTTTATCGCTGAGACTCAGCTCAATAATTAATCCACATCATCGAATCATCCCTGCACTACAGGCCAAGGATATTCATTAGTATCAGGACCACGAATTATTCATGCACTACGGGCGAGAGATAATCATGTTTTCATCAACAGTTCTGATCATGCCTTAAAATAATTCATCTTTGTACCCTTGGCCAAAGAGAATCCATAGCCATAATCATACCAAAAACTGTCCATCAATGCACTACAGGCCAATGAAGACTTTTCCACATCATTTGTAACATTATGGTAATGGTTATACCGAATAATCCCTGGTCATAATCATACCAAGTCCATCTATGCACTACAGGCTACAAATGACTTTCAACATAATATAAGCATGAGGATGATGACAATTCAATAAAACAAGTTAAAGAATAAATTTTTAAGATTTATAAATTAATTTATCCAGGAACCAATAACGTCTAAATTGTCAACATGATACTGCTTTGTAGAGTAAAATTCAAGAATGCTCAGAAGAATATTTCGATGAAAAGATACTGGATGAAGCGCAAATATCAAGGATATTCCACTAATTTCATGGAGTATAGAAGCCAAAGCTTTAACCAACTGAGTATGATAGAATATATGAAACTACAAATTGATTTTTGCCCGCCATGCGGTAATCCCCGTAGACAGATCATTTCCACAATTTAATAAGGAATGAATACGAAGGATCATTCACCATGCATGTGGTAATCCACATAGGCAAAAGTTATTCAATGAATAATAAAGAATGGAATAACAGAAGAATTCACCATGCATGCGATAGACCGCATAGACAGGTTATTCCAAAAGAATAATAAATAATGGAACCAGGTCATGCGTCATCCATATAGACAGGATATTCCAACAGAATAATAAAGAATGGAATAACAAAAGAATTCACCATGCATGCAATAGACCGACAGCAAAAGTTATTCCAATGTAATAATAAAGAATGGAACCGGTCGTGCGTAATCCGCATGCATGTGAGGATATTCCAAATGTAATAATAAAGAATGGAACCAAGTTATGTAATCCCATGCAGATATGATATTCCAATGTAATAATAAAGAATGGAATAACAACAGAGAATTTACGGGCATGCGATAGGCCGCAGACAAACAAAATTTTATTCAATGTAATAATAAAGAATGGAATAATGAAGAATTTCATAATGTATGCGTTATTTTGTATAGACAGGTTATTCCAACATAATAATAAAGAATGGAATAACAACCCTTACGAGTATTGAAAGAAAATAACTCTCTTCATGAATACGAAAGAATAATACCCCTTACGAGTACAACAAATAATATCTCTTACCTTAGAAAAATTGAATACTGGATTAGTGAAGTAGCAGAATACTTTTCTTCTTTCTCTCTATAGTTTCTCTCTCTAGAGTTTCAATGAATTCGTAAGAAATAATGAAGGAATGAGCTTCTATTTATAGGAGAATGGACTAAATAGTAACTAATTCATGAACGGTCCAGATTGATTTACTTTTAAACGGACGGTCCATATTGATTTACTATTAAAACTTAAAGCAACGGTCCATACTAATTTACTATTAAAACTTTAAACCAGCGATCCATATTGATTTACTATTATAACTTTCCACCAGCGGTCCATATTGATTAACTATTATAACTTCAACCAACGGTCTGAAAAATTATCACATCTCCTCATGGAATAATATTGTACCCAAAAATGATTTGGACCAAAAAGAAATATTTTTTTCGGGTGAATAGTACCCCGTGAATAGTACTTTGGGAATAGTACCTAGTGAATAGTACCCCGACAAGAAAAGTGTCCAAAATACCCGAGTGAATAATACTAGAGTGAATAGTAATCGGGTGAATAGTACTTCGACACGAAAAGTGCCCCAAATACTCGATTGGTTAATATAACCTCCAGACATCAATTATTATCGAAATAAATATCGATTTCTACTAACACTAATAATTTCCACACAATGAAAATATCAATTTTATCTTTAATCAACACGAACTTATTCATCATTAATATTATAATTCACAATATTTAACAACCGTGTCGTTTCGTGAAAGAGGGGCTTTCCGATAAGGATTTCTCCTTATTGGCGCGCAATTAAGTGACCAAACCTCTCCTTGACAGAACTTCTAGACATTGTCAATATTGCAAATAATAATATGAATAACTTTTCCATCTCAATTATTGATTTAATAATATAACATATTATACAGATGATACTGTGACAATAATTGAATCAATAATATGAGAGATATGATGCGTGAATTATTGTAGTAATAATTGATTATAATCGAGTGATTTCTTACGTAAGCATTCGATAATAATCAATACCGCAGCTACTACGCAATCATGACCATTATTACTATACTTTTACTACCGGGTAGTTCAACAGTTTTAACGGTAACACTTTCGCCGTTATTTTTCTAAAAAGATAATTCTGTCATTTTCTAAATACGACAATACTTCCGTTGTGGGGTCCACTTATAATTGTGTCGTCGTACGAATATTCCCCGACATAACGAATATTTTATAACAACTTGCTTACTTTGCAAAAAATTTCACATATCACCCTTAACTTTAAACTTTTATTAATTCAACCATTTACTAAATAACATAATAATTATAAGAAAATTAAATACTTTCATTTCATAAAATTCGGGGTCTCACAATCTCCCCTCCTTATGAAATTTCGCCCTCGAAATTTACGTACATGGTAGTTCGAAGAGATGAGAATACCATGCTTTCTTTTCAGATTGTACCTTCGCGGTTATATCTTCTGTATCGTGATTTTTCCATTGCTCATCTCCTGTATTTCAGATATCATTCTAGAATATATCTTCAAAACAAAGGTCAATTGACATATCATAAATTGTTAACTTATCAAGTAAAAATTTCGGCTTAGGTAAGTCACACACTTGCGAAGTATATTACTCGTCTTTCCCCTCCTAGTTCTAGACTCATATCTCCGCTAGCGACCATATCCCTAAGCTCTGATACCATTTGTGACGCCCCCAAAATAGGTATATGTAGACACTCGAAATCTTCTGTACTATTGCCACTAACATTGCAGGAGGACAGATTCATCTTTTAAGAGGGAACCCTGAAAAACAATCCATATCCATATCGGATACTACTGGAAGCTCAGCCTCAACCGCGGATCACATTCTGGAAGTAACAATTCCAACCTCGGAGATAACCCCGAGGCATGCGAGATCAATAACCGAACACACAATCAAGAAGACCGATTAATCTCGGAGATAACCCCGAGGTATCCAAATCTCGGCCCCAACCACGGAATAGCCACCAACCTTGGTGATAACCCTTAAAGAATGCGATTTGGCGATAACCCGAAAATGCTTGTTTTCAAATGCGACCGACTTCAATCTCGGTAGCTCACAATGAGATATCTTTGTACCAACTTCGGCGATAACATCGGGAAGACAGCACACCTCAAAGATGACAATGAGGACCTTCAACAATTGCGAAGATTCAATCTCAAAGAAAGCTTCGAGCAACGTCTCGCTTTATCATTTAATCCGGCGATAACACCGGTGAGGGGCAACATCGTCATCTCGCCAATGCGATGCCACGCCACGTCATCTAAACATATCTACGCAACGATGTCCCACAAGACTAACCAATCCTGAGTGACTATTGTGCGGGGTAACGGATGAAAGTTGAAGCTTGAAGACGGGAGGGCACCTTCCCATCTTCAATGACTTCGTACAAACTCTGATCCCATGCCATCGTACAACTCTCGACAACGGCGGTCCGAAATAGGTTATGTATACCTCAAACGGATACGCGTATTGCACTTCTTAAAGTTCGAGTGGACATTATAGTGCCTGAGTGCACGTACTTTGAGACAACCTGACCCGAAAAACCCGGGCCCACCCGGGTTGTTCTCTGTACACTACACACCTGGCTCACCAGCAGTACCTATGACTAAATTTCCTATAAATAGAGGGCTTGGGCTGCCCATTTTGCAAGAGAAAAAGACGAGGAAGCCCTGCCCAATTGGCTCTGCACTCACTCCAAGTAGTGTACATTCCCCTTTTAAACACCTGCGAGCTCATATATAGCCCTTTTGTACCTACAAAAGTCAGTGTTTACCCACTCTAAAGATATAGAAGTCTTCTTTGGCGGTCATTGTAAGCCTCTCACACACTTTAGAGTCTTTCTCTTCATCTCTGCACACACCCTTCTACACGCGTTGAGATTCGTGTTGCTTGCTTTTGCTTTTGGGACTTGATATTGTGGTTTCATTTCATCTGTATATATATATATATATATATATATATATATATATATATATATATATACATATATATTGTTTAACATCATCGAGTTATGCCTCGATTGAGCCTACACTTGATGCGAGGCGAAGTGTAGCTCAATCGAGCATAACTCGATGATGTTAATCAATATATATGTAAATATATATATATCTATATATATATATATATATATATATATTTACATATATATTGACTAACATCATCGAAAGTTATGCCTCGATTAAGCCTACACTTGACATTTATATATATTAACGTGTGTGTCGAACTTTGTTCGATGAGCCTGACTTGATGCAGTGCGTTTATCGCTTTAATATATATATATATATATATATATATATATATATATATATATATATACATTTATATATATTAACTATGTGTCAACTTTGTTCGATGAGCCTAGACTTGATATTCAAAAGTGCTTTCGCTTTATATATATATATATATATATATATATATATATATATATATATATATATAGGAGGAGGATCTAAAGCGGACCAAAGGCAAAACACGCTGGGTTTCGTGGTCAACCCGCGTGTTTTTCCGACCCACACCTGAAAAACCCGTGTTTTTGCCTTGGTCCGCTCCCTGGTCCGTTTCTTTTGGTCCGCTTTAAATCTCCCCGATATATATATATATATATATATATATATATATGAATCGTGGTCGAACTCGCTCGATGAACCCGGATTTTACATTGGTGCGTTTATTGCTTATATATATATATATATATATTTGTCCCACCTGGAGTTTACTTCGTGGTGGTTGATCGCTTTACGTTTTCTTTACGTTTCATCCTCGCCTTGAGTTTACTTCGTGGCGATTGATCGCTTGTATACACCTTTATTTATATTTTTCATGCGCTCAGAGTTTCCTTCGTGGCGGTTTAACCGTATTACTGACTTTATTTACGTTTTCGTCCCCTTTGGAGTTTTCTCCGTGGCGATTGATAGCTTTTAAGCTTTATTTACATTTCGATCCCCATGGAGGTGCTTCGTGGTTGGTGATCATGTCTCGTATATATATATTTATGACTTTTTATATATATATACCGCTATCGCTTTCATATAAATTGCGATTGATACATGCTTTAGGAATCATGTGATCATAGATTCATCCCATTGAATCTAGATTCTGGTTCACGTGATGGACATTTTCGATTAAGCGACTTTGTAAATTATTCTCATGCAGTGTCTCGAATTTCATCGATGGTTTCAATACCCACGAGGAAGTCGGCATTATTTTGTATATTATTTTCAGACGTATGCCTCAGATCTCATCAAATAAAATCAATCGCTTCGAACACTTAATAACATGGAAGTGTAAAAGGTCTCAATTACTATTGAGCATCGGGCTTTGAAAAACCTTTTTATAAAACATCATTGCTATACCTTGCTAAAACTGAATTTTACATAAATTCAAACCACTGTGTATATAGGTTGAACGAGGCCTCACACTACTTCCAAATAACGACACATTGACCACACACACACATTCAAATAATAGTTTCTTGAAAGAGGCAACACCGTGGTAACACGGATGTCTGGGGTGCCTAACACCTTCCCCCCAAGATAACCAAGTCCCCGGACCCTAATGAATCCGGCTTTCACCGACAATTCGTTTAGCAAATGTCACATCACCGGGTCAATGTGCAAACTTTTTCTCGGTTGTGTTGGTACAACCATTTAAAAAACCAATCTGGCGACTCTTAATATCCATCGTCGACATTATACATGTCGGACCTTTTTCACTTGTTTTTTCAAATAAATCTCACCTAAAATGAGAACACCAAAGAACAAGTAATGGAAAGGGACATTTAAAAATCCGTCGTCGACAAGTGGTGACTCTGCTGGGGACTCTAGTAAGAGGACTTAAGCCGCTATTTCAATCTTTTCGAAACTGTTATCTGCTTGTGTGTGGATGTTGCATTTACATTTGATGAATGTGTATGAATGCATTTCCTTATTGCACTTAGTGCTTCGCACCATAACTGCTTGTGATATTAGTGCTTCGCACCATATCTGCTTGTGATATTAGTGCTTCGCACATGTCATCATTTTTCATACGGTGAGACGCGATGTTTGTGAATGTATGTTGTGGTCCCTCCACCAGGAGGCTATCCCGTCGGTGTTTGATTACTGGACTCATGAGAAGACTAATTCTCCGAGGCTCGGGAAAGGCACCACCCAAATTCGCTCCAGTTGAAAGACCGGATTAACTTTCCGTCAAGTAGATTGCGATGATTTGGGAACCTTCATGCCAAAAAGCCGCGAGAGTAACCTAAGATAGGTCAACCTCTAATAAACCCAAAACGGAGGAAAGTCTCTTCATGCTCTCATTTCAATTACTTGTAAACACAATTACTTGTAATTTTATTCCATATCTATCTCCATGTAATGAGAAAAATGAAGAAATGTGTACACATATATATTAACATGCTACAAAAATAGCTGACATCCATTTTGCAGGATAAAATTCCTAAAATGGACACATCACATAGCATGTTATTATATACATTCCCTAAAGACTAAACTATGCAAGTCTTTCGCATGGAATCAATCGGACCTACTCCCCGTTCAAAGTCCAAAAAGGCAACAGGCCTACAGTCAATCATGTCGTCATCCGACCAGACTGAACTTAATCCAGTTTCTAGCAAAGAATTCGACGGATTAAGTAAACAAATTATAGATTTGGCTGTTCTACTCAAAGAATTACACCACCACCACACAGGTCGAAAATACCAGTACATGCTGAATCCTCCACACAAGGAGGAACCCAGGTCATTACAATACTTGAACTGCAGTTGGATACAACCAATAAAACTCATGATGCTGCCCATCCCACTGGAGATCCAGACACTGGTGACATCAAAAAGAAAGTCCTCCAAATGGAAGAAACCCTTCGTGCTATCAAAGGAATTGGAACACACGAGAGTGTTTCATATATTGATCTGTGTATTTTTCCTGGTGTTCATTATCCAGAAAAATTTAAAACTCCTGACTTTGAAAAATATGACGGGTTAGGAGATCCTTACACACATTTAAAGGTGTATATTGGAGAACTTGGATCTTATGCAGAGGACGAAAAGCTCAGAATGCAATTGTTCCAAAAGAGTCTAACTGGAGAAGCCCGTTCATGGTACACAAGATTAGACAACTCCAAAATCCATAGTCGGGAAGAGCTAGCACATGCTTTCCTCACTCAATCTGACTTTCAAACTCGGATGGCTCTTGATCGGTATCAAATTACTAAGATCAAGAAACAGTCTAACGAGTCTTTCAGAGAGTATGCTCAGAGGTGGAGACGCCTGGCTGCCCAAGTTAGTCCTTCCATGACAGAATCAGAAATGGTCATAACTTTCATAGACATACAAGAAGCTCCCTTCTATGAAAGAGTTTTAGCCTACATCGGCAAACCATTTTCTGAAATGGTCAAACATGGGGAAATAACTGAGATGGGATTGAAGTCTGGAAAGATTCAAGACCTAGCTGCACTCAAAGTTGTTGCTGATCACATCCAATTTGGAAATTATGGGAACAACCCCCGGAGGGTCCATAAAAAGAAATAAGAAGATGTTTCCTTGATACTACAGGCTCAAAAAGACAATCAGAACATGCCTATTCAAAGGAGAAACTACATTCCCTTTCCAGCACAGTCTGCAAACCCTCCAATACCAAAAGGTGGAGAAGTCAAACGCACTCGAGTGTTTACACCCTTAGGGGATACCCTCGAGAACATTTTAAATCTTCTGACAACACAGAAGAAAATTACACATCTTCTTCCACCAGCCAGCCCTAATGGACGGGGTTTCAATGCTGCTCGGAAGTGTGCTTATCATGCCGGGGCACCTAGACATGATACTCAGGATTGTTGGGCCTTGAAACACAAGATCCAGGACCTAATAGACAACGGAGAGATCGTGGTCACTAAACCAGATAAGCCTCATGTTCAAGACAACCCTCTTCCTCAACACAAAGAAGAAGAGGTCAACATGATTAATTAGAGCAATGGACAGAGTTCCAATTTCAGCTATGAATCTTCCCAGAACCTCAAAGACGGTGATGACAGATGGGACTATGCCAAGTTTCAGTTAACAATGGAACGAAAGATGAAAGCTCTCTGCAAGTAAATTGAGCGAATAAGTGTAAAGCGGTGACTTATCAAAGATCAAGTGACTCGTCCGATTAATCACCAGAGCATGCGGTCTTTTACCTATTGTCATGAATATTCCCTCATCACTTTCAGAAAACAAAATGCTGGAAGACAAAGTGACAAAGAGAGCAAATGCCAAAGCCCGTCGGGATTTTGCTAACAAAAGGGAATTCACCTATTTGGGCCAACCAATGGAGGAAATCCTTCATATGTTAATTAATTAAAGAAGGATAAGTTCCCTTCTACCTCCAATCAACCCATGTTCAGGACGGTACAACTCTGATGGAGTGTGCCAATATCACTCCTAGTCTCGCGGTCACAACACAGAAGAATGTTGGGCACTCCGCCACCTTATCCAAAATCTAATCGACAGTGGTGTCCTGCGCCTAGCAGACGACGATATTGTGCTACGTACAAGTGAGAATTTAGGTCCTACTAGGTGGAAGAGTGTGGTAGCAGTCATATCCAATGAAACTGATGGGATTAGAAAATCACTCGCAATGCCAATAATTCAACTCAAGGGGAGCAACAATCCTTTGAAAGTGGCCGCTCCCGAGCCAATCAACTTGTCGTGTAGAGCACAATATCCTATTGTTAGCTTACGCACAGTTCCGTGGAATTATGGAGAAGGTGAATGATCCACCTCACATACAACTGCTACAGTGTCAAAGGAAAATCCACTGTATCTTCCCCAATGGGTGATGAAGCATACCATCAAATCAAAAGGGAAAATACCCATGGAGAAAATTGAAAAATTCCTTCACGCTATGAGTCATAATGAGGCCACGGTGGTTTTAAGCTTAAAAGAAGCTCCACAACAAATATCAATTTTGGACTTGGTCCTAACTTCCGAGAATCACCGGAAGGTCTTGTTAAAGGTTTTAGAAGAAGCCTATCTCCTGACATCAGTGGATACAAAAAAGTTTCAACATCTGGTTGATCACATTTTCAACAACAATGTGATATCCTTCACTGATGATGACATACCAGCCAAAGGGACCGGTCATTACAAGTCGTTGCACATTGCGGTCTTGTCCTCCGGATATATGGTAGCTGGAGTCTTAATAGATGGAGTTTCCTCTCTGAATATCTGTCCATACGCTACCTTGGTGAAGATGAATATCATTATCAACCAAATTCGGAGCAACCATACGATCATCAAAGCTTTTGATGGAGCCCGCCGTAATTCGATCGGAGTAATTGAGCTGCCAATCGAAATTGGTCCTCACACATTCTGCGTGTCTTTCCATGTGCTCAAGATAGAGTCGGGATACAACCTGCTCTTGGGACGACCATGGATTCATATGGCTGGGGCAGTCCCCTCCACTCTTCACCAACAGTTGAAATACATTATCAACAATAGCCTAGTCACGGTCAACGTTGAACCAGAGATTCCTCAGCATGGAGACATGTCATTCATCAATGCCAATGCAGATGTGGAACCGGTCAGTTTTCATGCTTTGGAAATAAGCAATACCCAATACCATGCTATTGGAGTGTCATTTCCTGAACCCAAGATTTCTGCCGAGACAATATTTATGTCGGCTACTCAAGAAATGATGTCATTAGGTCATAAGCCGGGACAAGGGTTGGGTAAAGATTTCCACGGTATCAAATACCCAATTCGATTAACCAAGCAAATCGGAACAGCTAGGAAAGGCTATTCTGCCAGTTCTAGTCACAAGAATCCTCATAAGCATTATCAGATTCCTTCAGCTTCAACCATGCGGCGTTTATCTTCGCCTTCGAGCTCTGAGTCAGCACAACCTCCCATAAAGGTGCCAGCCAATGTAATGGCTATGTTATGTCTGAAGCCGGTACCAGTGAAGGAGAAAGAAGTCTTTGTTCCAAATCCCACAGTGGAAGAAGAGGAACGAAGAATCAAGCAAGACGTCACACGGATGATGTCCGGTATATGCATCATCATTCATGACGAACATACCAACAGATATACCCCAGACGATGATTGCTCAGACGTAATGGCCATCATTCGGGATAGGAAAGATGATGACAATCCCTCCATCACTGCGGTCCACCCAGACTTTGCTCTTTCCAATTGGAACAGCATTCCTTGCATTGTTCGTCAAGGGTAAAGCGGGCAGAAACTCTTTCTGCCCTGTAGATATAATAATTGCTTACTTTTCTGTACAGTATTAGCAGTTTATTTTGCCAGTACATACTAACACTGTGTATGATCAACACATTTCATATATACTAAGTGAAAGCATATTTTTTTCAGGACTATGAATTTAGATGTGCATGTACTTACTGATACAGTGCCTCTTCTCCACAAGGATTGTACCTTTGATGTAGAGATGAATTCAGCCTTGATGGATATACCGGATGACATTGAGGTGCCTCTAGAAACTCAAGAATGGGTCAAAGACAAACCTAAAACCAACCTTGACCAAACCACTTCTTTCATTCTCGGAACCTTAGAAAGCCCTAAGTTAATCCAAATTTGTTCTGACCTTACCCCAAACCAACGGAATGACATGGTTATGCTATTAACCCAATTCCAGGATGTGTTTGCATGGTCTCATGAAGACATGGTGGGTTTGTCCACTGACATTGTCCTTCATCGCCTTCCCATTAAAGAGGATTTAAGCGGTCGAAGCAAAAACTCAAAGCGATTGAAACCGAGTGGAGTTGAAAGGTGAAAGAAGAAATTATGAAACAATTTCAGGCTGGCATCATCATGGTGTCTATATATGCTGAGTGGATATCCAACATCGTGCCCGTACCTAAACCTGGAGGGAAGGGGCGAGTTTGTGTGGATTATCGGGACTTGAACAAAGCTTGCTTAAAAGATAGCTTTCCCGTGCCATTTATCCACATTCTCATTGACAACATCGCTAATAATGACGACATATACTCCTTTTCTTTGATTGTTTTTATGGGTACCATCGGATCATGGTTCTTTGAGGAAGATCGTGAGAAAACCGCTTTCATCACGCCTGGGGAACCTTTTTGCTATGAGCGGTTGTCATTCGGCCTCATCAATGTCGGAGCCACCTATCAACGAGCTATGATGGCTCTTTTCCACGACTTAATGCATAAAGAGATCGAGATCAATGTGGATGACATCATTGTCAAGCCCCGAAAAGAGGATGACCATATAGACCATCTTAGAAAGTTGTTCAACAGATTGTGTAAGTAAAACTTGAAGTTGAATCCAGCTAAGTGCGCCTTTGGTGTTAAATCAGGTAAGTTGCTAGGATTTCTAGTCAGCCACAAAGGGATAGAGCTGGATCCTGCCAAAATCCAAGCCATCACTGAAATGCCCATTCCTCAGACAGAGAAGGAAATACGGGGATTTTTGGGAAGAATCAACTTCATTAGCAGGTTTATATCCCAACTCACAGCAACCTGTGAGCCAATCTTCAAGCTATTAAGGAAGAACTCCTCCATGAAATTGAATGATGAGTGTCAAAAGGCCTTCCTCATAATCAACAAACAGCTAGTCAAAACTCCCGTCTTGGTACCACCCAGGGATGATGTTCCCTTGTTTATGTACCTATCCATAAGTGACAATGCCATGGGCTGCATGCTGGGACAGAAAGACGATAGAGGCCAAGAACGAGCTATCTATTACCTCAACAAAAGGTTTAGCAACAGTGAACACAAGTACACTCTGATCGAAAAGAAGTGTTGTGCTTTAGCATGGGCTTCCATGAGGTTACAGCATTACCTCCATGGTCACACAACCCATCTCATATCCCGCGTGGATCCTCTCAAGTACGTGTTCAACAAACCTATGTTAAATTATCGGCTGTCCAGATGGCAGTTGATCCTACAACAATTTGACATCGTATATGTGACTTAAAAGTCCATCAAAGATCAAGGAATCGCGGATCAACTGGCCGCCGCACCTTCAGGGGATTTCAAACCCTTAGAAACATATTTCCCCGATGAAGGAGTAATGAGAGTGCAGCAACACCATCAGTACGATACGCACCAATCATGGAAGATGTATTTTGATGGAGCTGTTAATATGGAAGGTTCTGGAGCTGGAGCAGTTCTAGTATCTGGTACGGGGGGAGCAGTATCCCGTTGCCGTCAAATTGCAGTTTGTCAGCACCAATAATACGGCATAGTATGAAGGCTGTCTCATGGGGATAAAACTTTACCGTTCAATGGGCATCAGATAATTAACTATCCTTAGAGATTCAGAGCTGGTAATCAGACAATCCACCGGAATCTATCAAACCAAGGAACTACATTTGCTGCCTTACCATCGGCAGGTTTTGAAGAAGGCTTTGGAGTTCAAAAAAATCTCCTTTATACATGTTCCTCGTAATAGGAATGACCTTGCGGACGCATTAGCAACTTTGGCCTCCTTGATTCGCATATCAGATAAGGAACACTTGCCAAGCGTCATAATTTCCCTGCAAAAAGCCCTAGCCTATGGGAATTACGTTGGAGAAGTATCGGATGAGTTACCTCCCATCCAACATCCTTGGTATCAACATATCAAGGAATACCTATGAGATGGATCTACACCCGCTGAGGCGAGCCCGACTGAGAAAAGGCAAATCCATCGACTTGCTATGAAATTCTACCTGAGTGGAGATGTGCTCTACAAAAGAGATGCAGGACTAGATCTCCTCAGATGTTTAGACGAAGAGCAAGCCCAAAGGCTTATGGATGAAATCCATGGTGGAGTGTATGGCCCCCACATGAGTGGCTCCCTCCTTGTCAAAAAAGTCCTCAGGACGGGACATTATTGGCTATCTCCCAAAGCTGATTGCAATGACCACGACAGGAGATGCTATTAGTGCCAGATTCATGGGAGTGCTATACACGCCTCTCCACGGGAACTCCACAATATGAGTTCACCTTGGCCCTTCTCAATTTGGGGAATGGACGTTCTAAGGCCCATCGGTTTATCTTCACCATGATCAACTACTTCACCAAGTGGCTAGAAGCAGCCTCCTTCCCCTGGGTTACTAAAGAAGTCATCATTACTTTCATCAGAAACAATGTCGTTTGTCGATACGGGCAACCAGAGGTGATTGTGTCAGACAATGCCAAGAACATCAACAACAAAATGATGGAGGAATTATGCAGAAATTCCACATCAAACATCTTAACTCGTCATCTATCGTCCAGAAGATGAGCGGTCTTTGTTGAAGCGGCTAACAAAAACATCAAGAAGATTATGCAAAAGATGTCCGCCAACCACAAAGATTGGCCTGACCTATTGCCTCTTACTCTGTTAGCCTACATAACCTCAATGCGCACTTCCACTGGGGTAACCCCCTACGCATTAACCTATGGGATGGAAGTAGTGCTCCCCATAGAAGTTGAAATGGAATCCCTCAGAGTGTTGATAGACGCTCAGCTGGATGAAGACCAATGGGTACAAGACAGGTATCACCAATTGTCTCTAATAGACGAAAGGCGTACCGCGGCTACCTTCCATGGTCAGTTATATTAGCAAAGGATCGCCAGATCCTATAACAAAAAAGTTCGGCTACGGCAGTTTAAACAACATGACTTGGTTTTGAAGAAAATTCTTGACAACCAAGATCGGGCTAAAGGAAAGTTTGCTCCTAACTGGGAAGGCCCATTTATTGTCAAGGAAGTATTGACAGGAGGCGCTCTCATATTGCAAGAAATGGACGGCGATGAATTTCTACAACTCATCAACTCAGATGCCGTGAAACGGTACTATGTCTGAAGTAATTCGCAAACACCCTGGTGTCGGACCATCAGATCACCAGTCATTCCAGTTATTTAACCCTTTACCACCTACAACTTTCCTACACTTTGCCCCTCAAGGAAACATACTTTTCAAAGCCAGCAGCCTGGCTTTCTCCTTTGCGTTCCTACAACTTAGGTTATCCCACCGCGGATTGAACATCTTGCGTTTGCAGTTTGGCTACCCATACCTGGGATCAAACTTCTTATACCTACAGTTTATTCTCAACCTAGGATTAAACTTTCCCGCTTCGCTCAGACTCGACACCGCATATGGGATTACGCTTTTCTTCTCGCCTACGAGGGGTGAACTACGTCGACCGATCTCTCTCTTAATAGAGATACGTAGGCAACCATTTTATATGGCCCGGTCACAATAAAACAAAAACAACAAAAACATTTTTACCCATACAAAAACAAAAACAACAAAAACATTTCTACCCTTACAAAAACAAAAACAACAAAAACATTTCTACCCTTACAAAAGCAAAAACAACCAAAAACATTCCTACACCATTTTTGCCATATACAGCGTTGAACCTCTTACACCAGGTTCGAACTACGCAGACCTGATCTCCTCTTCAATAGGAGTACATAGGCATCCATTCATGGTGCGGTCTCACCCCCTACCAAAACACAAACCCTTGTCAGTTGGTACTGGGATTAAACTTCAATCCACTACATGTTATTTGGCTTCAGACCAACGGATTAGAATTACCTGAACTCCTCCCAAATAGGAGATTCGGTGACCATCAAAGCTGCGGTCATACCTTGAAGAGCAATACCAATCTATAAGAGATGGAATTAACTAGGCTTCTCCGAAATAGAAGTACTGGCGACCATTTGTGGTGCGGTCAATCTCAGAGAGGAAAGCCACACTTGTAAGACCCCAACTTATTATTAATGAAATTTAATTTTCTCTATTTATTATTTTGAAATAGTAAGGGTTGATTTGATTAATGTGGATAGTAAGGGGTAAGATACGCAAATATTTCAAAATAAGCAAGTGGTTATAAAATATTCATTGTTGTCGGGGAATATTCGTTTGGTCGTGGAATATTCGTGTGGAATATTAAAATAATGACCATATATATGGGCCCCATAATGTAAAGCGATTGGATGAAGAAAGCACAAATATAAGTTGTTTAAAAATAACAGCGTAGAAGTTGTTATTCAAGTATTATCTTTGTTAAAATACTAAATTGGTTAAAACACAAGAAGACACCGGTATTGCACCAATTATTGATTCTTACGTAAGAAGGCACTACTCAATAATGGTTACACGATAATTAATCGTTCAAATTATTTTATTGATTTAATAATTGATGCGTTGATATTTTATATTCTTTGTTGTTCCAATAATTGTCATTTACAAGTATTTTTCATTATCGAAGCAATAATTCATATTATCTGAATAATATTATTAGATAACATTATTGGCAATGTCTAGAAAGTTTACATCTAAGGAGAGGTTTGGTCACCTAATCAAGGCCCAAGAAAGGAGAAATTCTTATGGAAAGCCCCTCTTTCCAAGGGCGCTGGTTGTCGATATTGTGATTCTTTAATATTATTTGTGAATAATTAATTATTGATTCATATGATGAGAAAAATATTGATTTTATGTGGATATAGATGGAGAAAATTTTTATTGTGACAATTGTTGAAAATTGAAATTTTATCTTTTTTCGATAAAATAATTATTTAAATATATTATTATATTTTAATAATATAATAATGGTGATATTTTTATAACGAATGTGGGATATATGAGTATACGAGGATGAAGAGTATTTTTGTTGCAATAAATGTTTAAAACATGTTAAACATGTCTGGTGGACCCCATTTATTCGATTTGAAATTTGATTATAGCTTGTAAAATCGCCTGCTTATGGATTTCGGTCAATTTCTATTTGGAATTCGGAAAACTTTCTTCCGCAAAGTTGTAGAGAATTGAATTTCCTATAAAAACTCGCGTGATTTGAATTTTCTGATAAAAGAGCTATTTATTATGAATTATTGAAGTTCCGAAGCTCCGAAATAATTGATTTTTGGAAGTTTAAAATATTTTAAATAACAAAAACGTTTTTTTCATTATGGTGTGTTACACATGTGTGTTGAATGAGCTGAATTCAGTTCTTGGAAGGTTGGCGTAGGAAATTTATAATATATATTATTATTTTATTAAATTTTCTGCTTTGGTGTTCTAAGCATTTTCCTATAAATAGGGTGCTTAGGTTAGAATTGAAAATCACACCGTAAAATCGAAGTTTTCTCTCTATATTATCGAGCGTATTCTTGTGAGTATTTTGAGTATACTTTGAGTATTGTTTAGGCGGTGCAGAAGTTCCTTCAAAGACTATACCTTTAGATTCAAATTAGAAGTACTAATCTTTCGAGGTAAGGATGTTATTTTCTTCTCAAATGATATTATTTCTTCAATATCATTATCTTTGAAATATTGGTTGAAACTTTTATCAAATTTGGAACTTTTCCATGCTTATGGGGTTACTATTCATGAGTTACTATTCACGAGTTACTATTCATGAGTTACTATTCACGAGTTACTATTCACGAGTACTATTCATGAAGCGTGAAGATGTTTTTTGTGAAATTTCTATCTTTTGGTGTCGGAGTTACTATTCATGTATACATCACTATTCACGATACTTCAAGACTATTCACGAATACTCGGACTATTCAATTTAAAAATGAAATTTCTTCTTTTTGTCCAAAATATCTATTGTGGATACTAGCTTTGATTGTATCCATGTTTTGATCATTCTTGAATTTTACACCACTATGATTATTTTTGAGGTATTTTTGAACATGGATAAAACAAAGTATGAATCCTTAATCCTTAATCCTTGTCATTTTGTTTCACTGGATTCGTTTCTTTAAAAATACTTTTCATCATCTTCTACCTTAAATGATGATATTATGGAATATCTTTGGCCCCAGTAGTGCAAAAGATGAATGATTCTGAAGAATATCTTTGGCCCGTAGGCAAAGATGAGCAGTGTTTAGATGAACATGACTAATCGATGAATATCTTTCGGCTCAGTGTAAAAGATGAATATTTGATTCGAGATATATATTGATTGATGTTACAGGATAAAAGATGAGGCGATGAACTTTTAAATTCATACATAGAAGATAGTATTTTGCATTCTCTACTTAACTCTTCTAATGAATTATTATTCCGGCTGCGAATATTGATTTAAAATTTGTTGTCTATTGTATTCTATTAGATTTTTTCTGTTGAAGACTAACGATAATTTGTTGTATATTATCTTAGTCATAATATTCTTCTTCGAGCTAGTTGAGCTCACCCTTTTCCTTTTTGTTCCATTTTTCTTCTCGTGAGGCGAGAATATAGCGAAAGTACTGCCTGGGGTTTGGAATGAAGGTTCTAGAGAGAGTTGTTTAGTAGTCCTCACCATTTTGTAAAATAATGTATCAATAAATGTGATGAGGATTTATTTGAGTATAGATATTGTCAGAAGATAATATTTGTATTCAAACTCACAGTTTCTTATTGTAATAATAAGTTGTAGTTGTTTCTGCACCATGTATTGACAACTCGGAATGGGTGATGTATACCTATTTTGGGGGCGCCACGGTTGGTATCGAGCTTAGGATATGATCTCCAGCGAGATCGGGAATAAAACTAGGAGGGAGAGACGAGTAAATCCTTCGTTAGTGTGTCCTACCTAAGCTTATTTTTTTGTTGGTCAAGATATAAGGATATTATGTGATATATTGATTTCCTTAATTAACCCTTGTTTTATGGCAAGATTTGAGAATGTCAATCGAGAATATTAACAATGGAAATGAGACCGTGGAGACGCCTTTGTACTCACCAACAAGGAGAACGTGCAACAGTCGGGCAATGTTCCTCCGTGAACAACACCACCGGCAGATGATGAACGAGGGGATGTTTAGAAGTTTTTGCAGTTCATGCAAAATCGCACGAGGAGACTCGTGTTAAAAATACAGGAGGAAATGATAGCGATTCACGGGTTGTCACAAATGCAAGCGATTCAAAGAGTTGGGACCACCAGAATTTAAAGGAAAGCCAGATCCGATCACGGGCGGAAACATGGGTCAAGCAAATTACCAAGATATTCGATATCTTGGGATGCATGGAGGAACGAAGGTTCCATTCGCCACCTTTATGTTCCGTGGTGAGGCGAGACTCATTGGTGGGAGTCTATAGGCGTACTCCATCCAAATTGCACTCAAAGATGTCCCGGGAAACGCTTCAAAAACTATTTAATGACAAATACTTTCCGAAAATGTTTGCTATATGAAGGAAGTGGAGTTCATCGATTAGAGCAAAACAACATACGGTGTCTCAAAGATGAGGCAAAGTTTGCGAGAGTTATCCGGTTTGCACCTCATTTGGTGGAGAATGAGGAACGATATGGCGGATGTTTCGAGAGGTTTGAAACCTAAGATACGTCAAGATCTCATTTCTCATAAACTTTCTCTCTATTCAGATGTTGTAAAAATGAGGCTCAATTATTAGAGCGAGATAACGAGTACGGCCAACTAAGGGACCATAACCAGATTGTACCAGAGATAGCAATCAACATAATAATGATAACCCGGAGAGAGAAAGAAAGACGGGACAAAATGGTAACCACTCGGTGGTAATCATGGCCATGAAAATAGAAGAAGCGAGTGAGGAGGAGATTTTAAAAGAGGAGATTTAACAACGACCATGTGTGAAGACGATCTGTTTGAGAAGAATCTGGTTCTAACGGAGGAGAAACGACCACCGATCATATGCTATAAATGCGGAAAGAGGGACATATCATTCAAACCGTCCACAACAGTTCAAGGTATGCTATAATTGTGGAAAGGAAGGACATATCGCTCGAGATTGACGGTTATTGGCGAAACCTAGTTCAATGGGGACGGTGACTCAAAAGACTGTCCCGGAAAAGTCAAAGTCAACGATTTGGAAGAGCGTTTGTTGTGGTGGTCAAAATGCGAGGAACCCAAACGAGGTGATCACGGGTAAGCTATTTATAAATTCTTGCAAAGTTTATACCTTACTTGATCGGTGCTACCCATTCATTTATCTCTCCTGCATGTGCTCAACGTTTAAACTTGACTCAGGAGAAATTAGACTTTGACCTATCTGTGGAAACTCCGTTGGGAGAAACTTTCATCACATCCATCGTTTATAAATCTTGTTTGATTCAAGTTGGCACCATCACCTTACCTATTGACCTTATCTCTTTAAAGATACTTGCTTTTGATGTGATTTTAGGGATTGATTGGTTAACTACTCATCATGCCAAAATTGATTATTTTCGTAAGGTTGTTAGTTTTCATATTCCTAACCAACCTCATTTATTTAATTCAAGCAACTAAACCATTAAAATCAATCACCATCATATCTAATCATAAAGCTATTAGTTTATTGAAAAACGGATGTCAAGCTTTCTTAGCCCATGTTATGGATTTGAATAAAGACACGCCAAATTTGAATAATATTCCCTGTTGTTATTGACTTTTCGACGATTTCTGAAGAACTTCCCGGTTACACCCTAGAACGTGAAGTTGAATTCTTTATTGATCTTGAACCTAGTACAAAGCCCATTTCTAAAACCCCATATCGAATGGCTCTATTGAACTTCAGAGTTAAAGGTCCAACTGAGGAATTGTTGGACATCGATTTCATTCGGCCCCTAGTACATCTCCTTGGGGTGCTCTGTTTTATTCAGAAAGAAGAAAGACGGAGTATGCGACTTTTGTATTGACTATCGGAATTGAACCATGTCACCATCAAGAATAGGTATCCTCTACCTCGTATTGATGACTTGTTTGACCGATTGCAAGGGCATAATTCTTTTCAAAAATCGATCTTCGTTCGGATATCATCGGTGAAGATTAGAATCGAGGATATTCCAAAGGCGCCTTTAGAACTCGAGACGGGCATTATGAATTCTTAGTCATGTCTTTCGGATTGACTAATGCTCCTGCGGCTTTCATGGATATGATGAACCGAGTATTCAAGGAATATTTGGATCGGGATTCGTTGTTGTTTTTATTGATGACATCCTCATATATTCCAAAAGTCGTGAAGATCATGAGCACCATTTGAAGTCGGTACTCCAAAGGCTTCGTGAAAACAAACTATATGCCAAATTGAAGAAATGCGAGTTCGCTTGAGGAAGTAGCATTCCTTGGGCAATGGTATCGAAACATGGAGTATTTGTTGATCCGGCCAAGATTCAAGCAATACAAAGTTAGAGCAACCAAGTTCGGTGACTAAAGTACGTAGTTTTTGGGCTTATTTGGTTATTATCGGAGATTCGTGGAAGGGTTTTCTAATCGCTACTCCATTAACCCAAACTTAACTCGGAAGGATACAAAATTCGCTTTGAGCGAAGAATGCGAGAAGAGTTTCCAAAAGCTTAAGAGGAGACTTATTTTAAGACTGTTCTAACAATACCATCCGGTTCGGGATGGATTTGTTATCTACAAACGATGCTTCGTGCAAAGGGTTAGGATGTGTTCTCATGCAACGTGGGAAAGTCATAGCTTTATGCCTCGCGACAACTTAAAGAGTATAAGAGCAATTATCCTACCATGATCTAGAGTTGGCGCAATAAGTTTTCGGCGCTTAAAGATATGGAGGCACTATCTATATGGGGAGAAAGTGGAGATATATTCGCACCATAAAAGCCTTAAATATTTCTTCACTCAAAAAAGAACTCAACACGCGGCAATGACGTTGGCTCGAACTATTGAAAGACTACGATAACACTATTCAATACCATCCGGTAAAGTTTAACGTGGTAGGCGACGATTGAGTAGAAGATCATATGCGCGGAACGAAAAGCGATGATGTCAAGTATATGATAGAGCCAACTTTAATAGAAAAGTTAAGGTTGCTCAAGCCACCCAACCCGGAGGCGATGCATATGAAGAAGAAAGTACAAGAAGGAGCTATTCCTAAGCGAGAATTGATGAAGAAGGAATACTTGAGTCCACTCTAGACTTTGTGTTCCTAACGACTACGATTTGAAGTGCAAGATTATGATGGAGGCACACAATACACCATTTGCAATCCATCCCGGAAGTACTAAAATGTATCGTGATCTTGACATACATTTTGGTGGAACAATATGAAGAGAGAGATTGCAAAGTTTATCTCGATGTGTTTAACTTGTCAACGTGTAAAGGCGGAGCATCTAGTACCTAAGGGTCCGTTGCAACCACTTGAGATTCCAAAATGGAAGTGGGAACATATTACCATGGATTTCAATTCACGGGTCTTCCCTACGGTTTCTCAAGGCATCAATGCTATTTGGGTTATTGTTGATAGATTAACCAAGTCCGCTCATTTCTTGCCGATCACGGAGACTTATTCCTTGAACGTCTTGCTAGTATGTACGTGAATGAGATTGTAAGGTTGCATGGCATGCCAAGATCCATAGTTTTGGATCGTGACCCAAGATTCACTTCAAGATTTTGGGTTAGCTGCAAAAAGCTATGGGCACGCAATTTGCGATTTAGTTGCATACCATCCCCAAACGAAGAGCGGACAATCGAGAGAGGACTATTCAAACTCTTGAAGATCTATTAAGACTCGTGTCCTAGACTTCAAGGGCGTTGGGATAAGTATTTACCATTGGTGGAATTCTCCTACAACAACAGCTTATCGTGCAAGTATAGGTGTGGCTCCATTTGAAGCATTATATGGACGAAAGTGTCGCTCTCCAATATGTTGGGATGAGGTGGGTGAAGCAACATTGTTGGGACCCGAAAGTTAGTACGTATATGACTCACCGAAAAGATCCAAATGATTCGACAACGATACAAATGGCACAAGATCGACAAAAGAGTTATGCGGATCTTCATCGAAAGAACGTGGAATTTAGTGTAGGGGATCATGTATTGTCATGAAGTTGCTCCATGGAAGGGAGTTACAAGATTTGGGAAGAGAGGAAAGCTCAATCCACGATTTATTGGTCCATTTCAAATTCTTGACCGAGTAGGAAATGTAGCCTATAGACTCGCGTTACCTCCGAGTATATCTCGTGTTCATAATGTGTTTCACATATCTGTACTTCGTAAATATGTGAAAGACCCGAATCACGTTATAGAGTTAGAACCGGACGAGATAGCCAAGACTTAATGTATGAGGAGGTACTGTCAAGATTTTGGATAGGAAGGAGCATGTCCCTACGCAAGAAAGGTCATACCACAAGTTAAAGTTTTGTGGAGGAATCATGCTATATAGAGGAAATGACCGGGAATTGGAAGCGGAAATGAAAGCGAGGTATCCTCACCTTTTCAAACACTGTGTATACGCACGCCAATTTCGAGGACGAAATTTCATAAGGAGAGGGAGGTTGTAAGACCCCAACTTATTATTAATGAAATTTAATTTTCTATTTATTATTTTGAAATAGTAAGGGTTGATTTGATTAATGTGGATAGTTAGGGTAAGATACGCAAATATTTCAAAATAAGCAAGTGGTTATAAAATATTCATTGTTGTTTGGGAATATTCGTTTGGTCGTGGAATATTAGATCGCTTCGGGGAATATTCGTGAATGACTCACAGTAGCCATGTGTGGGGCCCATAATGTAAAAGCGATTGGATGAAGAAAACGCATAAATATAAGTTGTTTAAAAATAACTGGCGTAGTTATATCTTTTAATCATTGTTAAAATACTCTGTGGTTAAACACAAGAAGATTACCGGTATTGCACCAATTATTGATTCTTACGTAAGAATGCACTACTCAATAATGGTTACAGTAATTACTGTTCAGTATTTTATTGATTTAATAATTGATGCGTTGATATTTTATATTGCTGTTGTTCCAATAATTGTCATTACACAGTATTTTTCATTATCGAAGCAATAATTCATATTATCTGAATAATATTATTAGATAACATTATTGGCAATGTCTAGAAAGTTCTGTCTAAGGAGAGGTTTGGTCACCTAATTGCGCCAAGAAGGAGAAATTCTTATTCGAAAGCCCCTCTTCCTGAACCGCCGGTTGTAAATATTGTGATTCGTAATATTATTTGTGAATAATTAATTATTGATTCATATGATGAGAAAAATATTGATTTTATGTGGATATAGATGGAGAAAATTTTTATTGTGACAATTGTTGAAAATTGAAATTTTATCTTTTTTCGATAAAATAATTATTTAAATATATTATTATATTTTAATAATATAATAATGGTGATATTTTTACAATGAATGTGGGATATATGAGTATCTGAGGAGGAAGAGTATTTTGTTGCAATAAATGTTTAAAACATGTTAAACATGTTGGTGGACCCCATTTATCGATCGAAATTTGATTATACCTGTAAAATCGCTTCTGCTTATAGATTTCGGTAAATTTCTATTTGGAATTCGGAAAAACTTTCTTCTGCAAAGTTGTAGAGAATTGAATTTCCTATAAAAACTCGCGAGATTTGAATTTTCTGATAAAAGGGCTATTTATTATGAATTATTGAAGTTCCGAAGCTCCGAAATAATTGATTTTTGGAAGTTTAAAATATTTTAAATAACAAAAACGTTTTTTTCATTATGGTGTGTTACACATGTGTGTTGAATGAGCTGAATTCAGTTCTTGGAAGGTTGGCGTAGGAAATTTATAATATATATTATTATTTTATTAAATTTTCTGCTTTGGTGTTCTAAGCATTTTCCTATAAATAAGGTACTTAGGTTAGAATTGAAAATCACACTAAAGCTCAAGTTTTCTCTCTATATTATCGAAAGCGTATTCTTGTGAGTATTTTGAGTATACTTTGAGTATTGTTAGGCGGTGCAAGTTCCTTCAAAGATTATACCCGGTATTCCAATTTAGAAGTCTTAATCTTTCGAGGTAAGGATGTTATTTTCTTCTCAAATGATATTATTTCTTCAATATCATTATCTTTGAAATATTGGTTGAAACTTTTTATCAAATTTGGAACTTTTCCATGTGGGGTTACTATTCATGAGTTACTATTCACGAGTTACTATTCACGAGTTACTATTCACGAGTACTATTCATGAAGCGTGAAGATGTTTTTTGTGAAATTTCTATCTTTTGGTGTGAGTTATTTATTCATGTATACATCACTATTCACGATATACAGACTATTCACGAATACTAAGACTATTCAATTTAGAAAAAATGAAATTTCTTCTTTTTGTCCAAAATATCTATTGTGGATACTAGCTTTGATTGTATCCATGTTTTGATCATTCTTGAATTTTACACCACTATGATTATTTTTGAGGTATTTTTGAACATGGATAAAACAAAGTACGAATCCTTAATCCTTAATCCTTGTCATTTTGTTTCTTTGGATTCGTTTCTTTAAAAATATTTTCATCATCTTGATCTTAAATGATGATATTATGGAATATCTTTGGCTCAGTGCAAAAGATGAATGATTTCTGAAGAATGTTTCTTTAGTAGTAAAGAAGATGAGCAGTGTTTAAATGAACATGAATTAATCGATGAATATCTTTGGCCTCAGAGTGCAAAAAGATGAATATTTGATTCCAGATATATATTGATTGATGTTACAGGGGATAAAAGATAGAGCGATGAACTTTTAAATTCATACATGAAGATAGTAGTTTGCATTCTCTACTTAACTCTTCTAATGAATTATTATTTTCATTGCGAATATTGATTTAAAATTTGTTGTCTATTGTATTCTATTAGATTTTTCCCTGTTGAAGACTAACGATAATTTGTTGTATATTATCTTAGTCATAATATTCTTTATCGAGCTAGTTGAGCTCACCCTTTTCCTTTTGTTCCATTTTTCTTCGGGAGGCAAGAATATAGCGAGTACAGTTAGGGTTTGGTTTGGAATGAAGGTTCTAGAGAGAGTTGTTTAGTAGTCCTCACCATTTTTGTAAAATAATGTATCAATAAATGTGATGAGAATTTATTTAAGTATAGATATTGTCTAGAAGATAATATTTGATTCAAACTCACAGTTTTACTGTTGTAATAATAAGTTGTAGTTGTTTCTGTACCATGTATTGACAACTCAGAATGGGTGATGTATACCTATTTTGGGGGCGTCACAACACTCCTCTCCACATTTTCATACAGAAACCAGTCCCAAGACACCAAAGATGGTAGGGATATATAGATCGATGATCCATTCTGAACTATGCAGAGACAACTCAATGTCCATCCACCCAGGAGGAATTCATAATACATCAAGACCACAAGCCCTGAAGCAGTAGGCAAAATAGCAAGCAAATAGCAAGGCATATCTAAGAAGGAAGTGATCCAAAAATATATTTCCCTGTCATATATATAATGTTGTTTGATATATATACAATGTAAACTGTACATGACAAAATGGCTAAGCTAGCCTGTGCAGGTAAATACAAGCTCATCTACAAGTCAGGTTATATACGAGCTAACAAGCCCAACATGGCGTCCCTCTCAGAAGAAGGAGGCGAAGCTGTGGTCTCCTGTACGAGAATATCCAAACGACCCAATAGATTTGCAGCCATCTACATGATGACCATATGATCATCAATATATGTGCTCATCTCTGCAATCATGCCAGTGGTAAGGGATCTCACTGCAGTACTATCTGTGACAACTACATCTCGGGCAGATATGGCACTATCCTGCTCAACTATCACTGCGTCTCTGGCTGATCTGGCCTCATCCCACTCAATAACAGCGGCATCTCGGCGAGCTAATATCTCGTCTCTCTCTAATAGAGTTGCGTCCCTCCCATCAAGGGCAGTCAACATCATAGATCGAGCCTGATCTCTCTCAAAGGTCATCAGATGAAGACTCTGCTCTAAGCATCGTGGTCGAGTCTTTGAATCACAACAAGACTAGTATTAGGAGAATCGGGGAAGAAATGTCGGCAACTCAAAGAACGGGCTCCTCCTCGATGTAGGTATCGATGTCCTCCATGGGCTCTACATCATCCGACTCATTATCCCAGATCGCAACATCTGCTGCAGTAATGATAAAATCTCTGTCTCCATCCATGTGGAATACTCGGTAGAACAACCGGACGATCGATGAAAAAAAGCGACTATCTCACGCTGATCCCAACAAGCATACACACGGGATCGATCCTCTGCTGAGAGATATCAGGAAGCTGAACGCTGACCTATCGCCCCCTCGAAAGGATGAAAATCCTGGAACTGGTCGAACTGCGACATCATGACCAGTGGGTGATAAGTAGTCACACCCCTCAAGCCAGCTAGAGAGAGGAAGTCCATGCCCGGAGCATGAGTAATGAAGCTGTATGGTGAGCAAAGCCTCGAGCACGGCAATATGCTAAATGGATCTCTGATATCTGCCAAAAATGCGCACTAAGACAGAGCATCTATACACTCTGACGGATGAAAGGAGTATGACATGGCTACATCATGGGTGAACCAATACCCATGTCGTCTAAGGGTACCAACCGGTCTCAAGTGTGACATAAACCACACATACAGCATGCCCGAACTACCCGTAAAAACTCCTGTCGGGTAAGTACAGCAATAGGATGATGACCGCAGGGTCTCTGCTACAATCATAGGTACAATGGTGAGACCCTCTCTAAGAGCTCGCACGGCCATGATCACACCAATATCTATCTCATCCATGTAACGCGGCATATAGACATATGACATTACGCATAGCATCAGTACATCAACCCTGGCCAAACGCCAATGGTTCTCTGGTGCGGTGAAATCCCCGGAATATCGTGAATAGCTATCCTCCGAGCCAAATCGGTCGTACAGAAAATGCTTGGATATCACGTGGCTAGATGTCAGCTCGTCCTGCACTACTCTGCGCCGCAATCCTGTGAGAGTCATGAATTGTCTACTCATGTCTCCCAAAGCCGATGCACGCAAGGTGCTGTCTAAAGACAAAGATCGTCAACGTGCATACTCCTCCGTCCAGTAGAGTCAACTCATGGGTGCCGAATCGGAATACCTGCCTATCCGGTAGCCAATGATCTAGCATCCCGTCCACAAACCCTGTGAGAACCTGAAAAGACAATAAAGTCATGGTATGCTGCAATAGCTGATCTACAGTCACCTTGTCTGGTGGTGACATGCTATCATACCACGATCGCATACCCAATACCACCACTAACGGTGGGGTATGATCTATACGGCTAACTGTCGAAGAAGACATCTGTGCGGGCCGTGTCATAAGACCATCCAGGGGTCAATGCCGAATATCTCTGGACTTACATACATATGCATAACATGATACATGCAAAACAGATAATGGATGGCAATATGATATAGGGAATGGAAAAACTGTGCATACATTCCTAAGTATATCATCATCTAATACATCATCTCTGTACAGCTATAAATACATAGAAATGGGACACAAACGCCCTACTACTAACAGAGGCCTATCAAAAGATATAGCGAGAATGGGGAACAGCCACCCAATATCTAACAGAGGCCTATCTAAAGATATAACGAGAATACACATCAGAAAAAGACCAAGGTGTCGATGTCCACATCATCAATCCTGTCCACCTGATGTAACTCCTCCTGAGTCACTGGATCTCTATCAACAGGGATGTCAGGCCTATACAAAGGAGGATCTGCGCTGGCAAAACCAAATGGGTCATCTGAGGGGCCAGCGCCTAAGCTGGAGGGAACAAACGAATCCACCTCTGCTGGATCTCTGCCCAAATGCCGGATAAATATATGTGCTTGGTCTAACTGCCGGGTCAAACTATCAATCTGGGTCATATGAGTCGGATCTCGGACACAAGTTATCCAATCCGTCATCATCAAGGATCCTGGAACCATATCCCCCATAAACTGTGTGGCGCGAGACTGGGCTCCAATAGTACGAGGGGACCACCACCGCTGGAACGTCTCCTGAGTGCAAGGACCCTCTGATAATGCAAAAGCGTCAACCCCCAACAATGGGATATCAGTGACGGGTGACTATGATACGGGCCAATAACGCCTGGCAGGAAGCAAGATTGGTATACGGATCTCCCCTGTGGTGCTCCTAATAGCACGATCTCCTAAATAGAGCTCCCAGCCTCCATCTGTGAAGAGAGGAACTCTCCTGGTGGAAATCCAATACTCGACTCCAGTCGGGTGTCCATCCTCAAAGCCGATGGTCAAGTGTTCCCCTGAATAGGGAATCCATGTAATGGTATCACCGTCAAACAACTCTGGCAGCACGACTGACGAGTGAATCCCTCACTACTGGGGACCTCTGACAAAATAGAATGGTGCCATCGTCGTCCTCGTGGATAGGTATATAAACCTAACACACTCACAGGATGCAAGCATGGGAGCGTCTTATAGGCCCAAAACTGCCAACACAATGGCAAAACATCTGCTATCAGTAAACACTCTTAACCTATAAATGGGAAATGACAATAGAAATACTCACCAGTAGAAATGGGTAGAAGCCTAGCCAAGCCTCGGTCAAACCTTGTGAGCGCATGCGAATGCCCTGGAGGAAATAGGCAAAGGTATAGGAGCCCCAATCATACTCTCCAATACGGTCCACATCACGTGTGGCGCTGATCAAAGCGAAAGACACCGTAGAAGAGTTATCACTATGGCGACCTCGAATGATCATCGGGAACAACGATCAAGATAACGCGGTCCCTGATTCTGACATCATCAGGCATGGGCCCACTCAAAAGCCCGCTCATAGCATCTACGCTCAAAGGACCTGAACGGACAGTCCTGCCTTTGAGCGCCTCCGCCGGAACTCCTAACAAGGATCTGACGGCAGTAGGGGTAATATTCACCATGCAAGGCACTGGCTCCCCTCCGGCTCGGTCCAGTTCAAGCTGCAAATGAGTTCTTACAGACTAGAAAGGTCAAATCGGGAATAAAAATGCCATGCGATTGAGCAAAACAGCATACAATCCTGGTCTTCTCAGATAAAACTTTGAGTCTATACATCGCTCATTGGTAGTCACCCGAACACGAGGTATACCCTACCAATGATCTCATTTGTCACAAATCACATCCGGCAATACCTTGTACAGGTCCAATGCCGCCAACTCCGGGTCATCACCCTAAAGATAAATGTAAGTCCCCGACGAGGGTTACAACGTGAGTTCCCGATGGGGGTTACAACGTGAGTCCCCGACGGGGGTTACAACATGAGTTCTCGATGGGGGTTACAACACATGCTCATCCGTTGACACACATATCAATGAAGGTCAATCAGCCTTGACGCTATCTCAACTGATAGCGATTAAACCTATCGGAGCTCTAGAGCTATTCGAGGATTTCATGCTCGATTACTCATATTCCCCAGCGGATCCCCGGCGGGGCTCACAACGCAATGTTCCGTTGATTCACATGTCAACGAAGGTCAAACAACCTTAACGATCTACTCATAGAGTCTCAGCCGTTGATTCACACGTCAGCGAAGGTCAAGTAGCCTTGACAGTATATCCCACAAGATTTCTCAGCCGTTGATTCACATGTCGGTGAAGTACACGTCAACGAAGGTCAGGCATCCCTGACAACATTTGTTGTTGGCAGTAAATCCAATAGAATCTTGACATGTCCTAGCGATACCAACCAGGAAAGGACAATGTTATCAAAGAGGATAGATGATGGAATATGTTATACACATCCTCAAACAGATCAAGCTTTATCCCCATCGATTTCTTACACATAGGAGGTACATCTTCAGGATCAAGTCATAATCGAAGGCACATAGATTTGGTGATAACTCCAACATCAACATCCTAACAGATTCGGCTTACACATCGAATCTGGTCAGCATTACCAATCCCCAGTTGAAGCAACATGGATCTAGCAATTATCCCCAGCATGTTGGGCTACAACCCCGCACACATGCATCATGCATTTACATTATTTTTCTACCCATAGTACCATGTTCGTCTTGTTGCGTTTCAAGTGTCTAGGATTCTTTATCCTACCCATACATCGCCATGCATGAGTATGATAAAGAGGGGCATCTGTAGACACTCAAAATTTTCTGTACTATTGTCACTAACATTGCAGGAGGACAGATTTGTCTTTTAAGAGGGAACCTTGAAAGACAATCCATATCCATACCGGATACTACCAGAAGCTCAACATCAACCCCGGATCACATTCTGGGAATAACAATTCCAACCTTGGAGATAACCCCGAGGCATGCAGATCCAATACCAGAACACACACCGGAGAAGACCGATTATTCTTGGAGATAACCCCGAGGTATCCAGTCTCAGTCCCAACCATAGGAATAGCCACCAACCTTGGTGATAACCCTAAGGAATGCAGTTTTGGCGATAACCCCAGAAATGCTTGTTTCAAATGCGACCAGCTTCAATCTCGGAGCTTACAACGAGATACACTATACCAACCCGACGATAACATCGGGAAGACAGGCATACCTCAAAGATGACAATGATGACCTTCAATAATTGTAGCAATCCAATCTCAGCGAAGCCTGAGCAACGTCTACTTTATCAGCCCAATCCGGCGATAACACCGGTTAGAGGCAACATCGTCATCTCGCCAACTCGATGCCACGCCACGTCATCTCAACATCTCTACGTAACGATGTCCCATAAGACTAACCAATCCCGAGTGACTATTGTGCGGGGTAACGGATGAAAGTTGAAGCTTGAAGACCGGAGGGCACCGTCCCATCTTCAATGACTTCAGACAAACTCGATCCCATGCCATCGTCTAACTCTCGGACAGCGGTGGTGCGAAATAGGTCATGTATACCTCAAACGGATGCCCGGATTGCACTTCTTAAAGTTCGAGTGGACATTATAGTGCCCGAGTGCACGTACTTCGAGACGACCCGACCCGAAAAACTCGGGCCCACCCGGGTTGCCTCTGGTACACCTGCGGCTCAGCCGTAGGTACACCTGCGGCTAAATTGCCTATAAATAGAGGGCTTGGGCTGCCCATTTTGCAAGAGAAAAAGGCGAGGAAGCCCTGCCCAATTTGCTCTGCACTCACTCCAAGCAGTGTATTTTTCCCTTTTAAACACCTGTGAGCTCATATATAGCCCTTTCGTACCTACAAAAGTCAGTGTTTACCCACTCTAAATATATAGAAGTCTTCTTTGGCAGTCAGTTGTAAGCCTTCTCACACACTTTAGAGTCTTTCTCTTCATCTCTGCACACACCCTTCTACACGTTGAGAGTCGTGTTGCTTGCTTTTTGCGGGACTTTGGTCAGTGGTTTTTCATATATATATATATATATATATATATATATATATATACACACACATATATATTGACTAACATCATCGAGTTATGCCTCGATTGAGCCTGAACTTGATTCGGGGCGTTTATTTGCTTTAATATATATATATATATATATATACATTTATATATATTAAGCTGTGTGTCAAACTTTGTTCGATGAGCCTAGACTTGATTCGGAGCTTTTATTTGCTTTTATATATATATATATATATATATATATATATATATATATCTATATTTATATATATTAACTCGTGTCAAACTTTGTTTGATGAGCCTGAACTTGATGCCTAAATGCGTTCTTGCTTTAATATATATACATTTATATATATTAACGTGTGTGTCGACTTTGTTCGATGAGCCTAGACTTCGGTTTGGTGCGTTTACTGCATTAATATATATATATATATATATATATATATATATATATATATACATTAATATTTATTAAGCGTGTGTGGGACTACATTCGATGAGCACGGATTTTACATCCAAATGCGTTTATTGCTTTTATATATATATATATATATATATATATATATATATTTCATCCCACACGGAGTTTACTTACGTGGTGGTTGATCGCTTATGACTTTCTTTACGTTTCGTCCCGCCGGAGTTTACTTGAGGCGGTTGATCGCTTTATCTGACTTTATTTACATTGTGTCCGCTTGGAGTTTCCTCCGTGGCGGTTGATAGCTTTTACATCTTTATTTACATTTCTAATCCCCATGGAGGTGCTTTAGTGGTTGGTGATCATGTATCGTATATATATATTTGACTTTTATATATATATACGCTATCGCTTTCATATAAATTGCAGATGATACGTAAATCCCAGAATCATGTGATCATGATTTATCCCATTGAATATAGATTCGGTTCCGTGATGGACATTTTCAAATTTGTAAGCGACTTATAAATTATTCTGCGATGGTGCGAATTTTCTCGATGGTTTCATATACCACGAGGAAGTCGGCATTATTTTGTACATTATTTTCGTACGGATGCCTCGTGATCATCAAATAAAATCAATCTAATAGAACACTTAATAAAATGGAGTGTAAAGGTCTCAATTACTATTGAGCATCGAGGGTTTAAAAACCTTTTATATAAAACATCATTGATATACCTTGCTAAAAACCGAATTTTTACATAAATTCAAACCACGTATATATAGGTTGAACGAGGCCTCGTGACTACTTCCAAATAAATTGGCGCATTGACCCATACACACAAACACATTCAGATAATAGTTTCTTAAAAAGAGGCGGTCACCGTGGTAACACGGATGTCGGGGGGTGCCTAACACCTTCCCCCCGCATAACCAAGTCCCTGGACCCTAATGAATCTCGTTTTCACCGACCCGTTTAGCAGTGTCACATCACTAGGTCAATGTGCAAACCTTTTCTCGGTTGTGTTGGTATAACAATTTAAAAAACCAACTGGCGACTCTTAACAGTCCATCGTCGACATTATACATGTCGGTCCTTTTTCACTTGTTTCTTCAAACAAATCTCACCTAAAATGAGAACACCAAAGAACAAGTAATGGAAAGGGACATCTAAAAATCCCGACGTCGACAGTATACATCACCCATCTTGAGTTTTCAGATATCGCACTATAAAAATCAAAAACAACTTTATTTATACAACTATTGAACTGTTGTGCAGAATACGACCACAGTTAAGCTGCGAGTTTTAATACAAATGTATGTAACTCTCATGGTGCCTCGACCACAAACTTACAATGGTACTTTACATAAAAGTACAGTCAAAAACCTGTTTTAGAAATTAAAATCTTTGGGAAGTGCTCAAGAAACCTTTCGCATATGGGAGGCCATGCGTACAGGTTATGATAGATATCATATGTCCACAGAATTATCCTTGGTTGACCCAATAGACCCCAAAGAAAAATGAGAAGATTACTATCATCTTCTTTCTAATGGTGAGTCTTCTCTTGACATATAACTATCTCAGTTGTCTCCAAGTGAAAATTATATTTCAAATAAACTCTAAGATCATATAGGTAGTGCTCATAGATATACTCAGCAAGTGGATGTGCACAACCATGTCTTATGATAACACAAGGTTGAATGTCATTAGACATCTTGTATAATAGTGGCAAAACACCCTTCCAAAGTTGGGTTCACCTCACCCTATTCGGTTCACCAAAATTAAATATCAAATGACGTATACAATACGACAAACTTATCTAAAGTTCTCAACAAAATTATTTACATACTATTTAGGGAGAACCTCAACAGCTATAGACCACCGTTCTATTCCTCTTAATACCCCGCTCAACCCAGTAAAGAATATCATGACTAAAGATAATTAAATTATCAATAGCTTTCATCAATAATAAATCAGAGATTTAGAACATATGGTAGATGATAAAACTTTTCAACCAAAGTTGCAGCGGAACGAGAAATCCATTAAAAGAGTCAAATAGACCATAAGGTCTATTATCCTCTCCATGTTAAAATTCCACCAACAATGTTTTATCCCTGTAACATCAATCAACAGTTCCTGTCCACAATCATCTAAATAACTCATAATTATAATTGTGGTTCTACATTCCTCTTCACACCTAGGACGAACATAATTTTCATCACCTATCTTCACCTGAAACATCAAAAATCATGGTTATACCAAATCACAATTCCTGCTCATAATCATACTAATAAATTCATCTTTGCTCTACGGCCAAAGATATTCATTAACAATTCATCTTTGCACTTTAGGCCAAAGACATACAACTGTATTTTAGAAGAGTCAAGTAGAGCATGATATCTACTATCTTTTACGAATTAAAAGTTTATAATCAATATTTTATCACGAGACTCACATTTCAATAATTAATCCACATCATCGAATCATCCCCGCTTTACTGTGCCAAGGATATTCATTAGTATCACGACCACGAATTATCCATGCACTTTCTGGACCAAAGATAATCATGTTTTCATCAACGGTTCTGATCATGCCATAAAATAATTTATCTTTGCACCCTTGGCCGAAGAGAATCCATAGCCATAATCATACCAAAGAATGTCCATCAATGCACTACAGGCCAATGAGGACTTTTTCCACATCATTTGTAACATTACGAACATGATTATACCGAATAATCCCTGGTCATAATCATACCAAGTCCATCTATTCACTACAGGCCACAGATGGCTTTCAACATAATATAAGCATGAGGATGATGACAATTCAATAAAAAAAGTTCAAGAATAAATTTTTAAGATTTATAAATTAATTTATCCAGGAACCAATAACGTCCAAATTGTCAACATGATACTGCTTTGTAGAGTAAAATTCAAGAATACTTAGAAGATTATTTCCATGAAAAGATACTGGATGAAGCGCAAATATCAAGGATATTCCACTAATTTCATGGAGTATAGAAGCCAAAGCTTTAACCAACTGAGTATGATAGAATATATGAAACTACAAATGGATTTTCGCCCGCCATGTGCTAATCCCCGTAGACAGATCATTTCCACAATTTAATAAGGAATGAATACGAAGGATCATTCACCATGCATGTGGTAATCCACATAGTTAGGTTATTCCAACAGAATAATAAAGAATGGAATAACAGAAGAATTCACCATGCATGCGATAGACCGCACAGACAGGTTATTCCAACAGAATAATAAAGAATGGAATAACAGAAGAATTTTATCATGTATGCGGTATTTCGCATAGATAGGTTATTCCAACATAATAATAAAGAATGGAATAACAACCCATACGAGTATTGAAAGAAAATAAGTCTCTTCATGAATACGAAAGAATAATACCCCTTACGAGTACAACAAATAATACCCCTTACCTTAGAAAAACTGAATATTGGAGTAGTGAAGTAGCAGAATACTTTTCTCCTTTCTCTCTATAGTTTCTCTCTCTAGAGTTTCAGTGAATTTGTAAGAAATAATGAAGGAATGAGCTTCTATTTATAGGAGAATGGACTGAATAGTAACTAATTAATGAACGGTCCATATTGATTTACTTTTAAACGGACGGTCCATATTGATTTACTATTAAAACTTAAAGTAACGGTCCATACTGATTTACTATTAAAACTTTAAACCACCGATCCATATTGATTTACTATTATAACTTTCCACCAGTGGTCCATATTGATTTACTATTATAACTTCGACCAACAGTCTGAAAAATTATCACATCTCCTCATGGAATAATATTGTACCCAAAAATGATTTGGACCGAAAAGAAATATATTTTTCGGGTGAATAGTACTTCAGGAATAGTACCATTGAATAGTACCCCGACACGAAAAGTGTCCCAAATACCCGAGTGAATAATACTAGAGTAAATAGTAATCGGGTGAATAGTAACCCGTGAATAGTACTTCGATATGAAAAGTACCCCAAATACTCGATTGGTCAATATAACCTCCAGACATCAATTATTATCAAAATAAATATCGATTTCTACTAACACTAATAATTTCCACACAATGGAACTATCAATTTTATCTTTAATCAACACGAACTTATTCATCATTAATATTATAATTAACAATATTTAACAACCAGGTCGTTCTCAAGAAAGAGGGGGCTTTCCGATAAGGATTTCTTCTTATTGGCGCGCAATTAGGTGACCAAACATCTCCTTGACAGAACTTTTAGACGTTGTCAATATTGAAAATAATAATATGAATAACTTTGCCATCTCAATTATTGATTTAATAATATAACATATTATACAGATGATACTGTGACAATAATTGAATCAATAATATGAGAGATATGATGCATCAATTACTGTAGCAATAATTGAGTATAAATGAGTGATTTCTTACGTAAGCATCAATAATCAATACCTGGTATTACTCTTGCAACCACGCGTATTATTATACTTTACTACTTAGAGTAGTTCAGCGGTTTTAACGGAAACACTTTCGTAGTTATTTTTATAAAAGATAATTACATGCGTTTTTCATCGACAATACTTCCGATTAATGGGGTCCACCATTGATGATTGTGACGTCGTACGAATATTCTCTATTAAAATGAATATTCCCCGACTAATCCAATATTCCCCGACACAACGAATATTTTATAACAACTTGTTTACTTTGCAAAAAATTTCACATATCACCCTTAACTTTAAACTTTTATCAATTTAACCATTTACTAAATAACATAATAACTGTAAGAAAATTAAATACTTTCGTTTCATAAAATTTGGGGTCTCACATATATATATTAGACTAATATACTTATACTCACACATGTATATATATATATATATATATATATATATATATATATATATATATATATATATCAATCGATTATATATATATATATATATATATATTATAATATATGGAACTTATATATATATATACATGCATGCAATAAAAATATTTTTGTCCGATTTTGTTTTTGAGAGTTTTGAAAAAAATATAGGATCTCCTTGCCTTAGATTTTATATGAATCAATTTATCTAACACTTGATATTTAAATTATCAAGTTATGAAATTAATTCAAATAAAATCAAAAAAAATAGTTTTAGATAAAATAATTAAATAAATTACAAACTTATTTAATTACTTCATAATTGCTATCATCAAAATATAAAAGAAAATGAGACCTATCACATACCTGCAATATATGTACTAATTTTACAAATTGGTACCCTTTAATATGAAGGGTCCTTTGGGTAAGTTTTCCATTTTGTCTAAGAAACATTTGTAGTTTTCCTTACAAAACTTGGCATAAGATAATCATTTTGGTAGAAATAAGCATTCTATGAGTAACAGAATTATGAGATGTATGATAATATTGTTTATGAAATTCTTTTCTTATGATAGTTGGTGAAGTGTATGTCCCTTTGGGAACTAAAATTATTTTTCCTTTATAGTTTCAATTTCTCGTATTGCACATATAAAAGGAATTACTATTTCTGTTAGAGTAAGAACATTTTGTGAAAGGAGATATATGACTTTCTTTTTATTTGATTTAAACATGATATAGTCCTTTATCTTTTGATTTACTTATTTCTCCAGTATATCCCAAACCTTATTTATTAAAACTACATTTGTGTTGCTTTAACATGACATTGAGATTTTCTTTTCCTTTTGTAAATTTATAAATTATAGTATTTAGATCGTCACGTTCTTTAGTTAAATTTTCAATTAAAGAATTATGTTTTTCTAATTCTAATTTTAGATGTGAATTCTCAATTTTGAGATTTCTAATTTCTTCAGTTATCACTTGATCTTGTATTTAAGTATCTTCATTGATTACAGTAAGTGTTGAATTTTCAATTTCAATATTTTCAATTGAGATGATAAGTGTTGAGTTTTCTATTTTAAGATTTTTATTTATTCTTTTATATTGTTCTAATTCTTCTTTTAATAAATTATTTTCCAAATTTGCTTCATTTAAACTTTCATTAGTTACAATTAAGTTAGCATTTTCAATTTCAAAATTTTAGTTCATTTTTCTTAATTTTTCTAATTCTTCTTTTAATTTTATGAAATCTTCCTTTATTATTTCATTATTTTCATATAAGTAACTGTAAGCCTCTTGTAATTCATAATGTTCTTCATTTATATTTTCTAGAGTATATGCAGAAAATGAGGTGCCAGGCAATTGATGTTCAGAATTTACCTCAGATCTTAGTGATGAGTCATTGTCTACCATTAAACAAAGATTTTCAATTTCATCGATTTGTTCAGCAGTTTCTTGTCACTTAGATCCCATCCTTCCTCAGCTACTAGAACTTTGTTGTTGACTAGTTTTGGACTGTCCTTTTTGAAATGTCCAGGCTGCTTGCATTCAAAGCACGTGTTTGAATTTTCATTTAAGTTGGTATTTCTGAAGTTGTTGTTATTTGCTTTGAAATTTCCTCCTTCTGTCTTTGGCTTGTATATTTATTTGCTCTTGCAGTTGTTGTTTGTCTTCATAAAGCTTTTGCCATATTTTCTTTCCTTGCTTTGAATCACTCTCTTGAGTTGTCTGGATAGTAGAGCAACTTCATTATTGTCTAGACCTAGGAGTTCTTCATTTATTTCTTCATTGTCGCTTTCTTGATCTACCAGAAGGGCTTTGAAAGTGATTCCTTTCTTTTTGAGATCTATGTCTAATCCGTCTTCTTTGACTAACATGTCAACTTCATGAACACGAAGATTTCTAATAAGATTATCCATACGAAATGTGGTTAGGTCTTGCATTTCCTTGATTGTTGTAACCTTCATTTTCCAGATGGATAGAATGGCTTTGAGAATTCTTCTATTTTTCTCATTTGTAGTGTATACATTTCCCAATTGCTCTATCTCATCAACGATTCTGAAAAAATGTGTTTCCATATCAATGATCTTTTCTCCTTCTTCAATCTTGAAACTTTTATATTCTTGGATTAGGGCATCTTTTCTGGTTTCCTAGATGTGATTGGTCCCTTCATAGGTTACAATCAATTTTTCCCAAATTTCTTTTGCATTTTTACAATTGCTAACTCTTTTGTACTCTTTTTCAATTAAAGCACTTGTTAACACTTGGTCGGCTCGAGAGGCTATATTCATAGTCTTTTTTTCTTCAGTGGTGAATTCATAGATATCTTTCTCGACGGTCTTTTCTCTTTGAATTTTTGTTGGAACTTTTACACCTCGTTCTATTGCGCACCAAATTTTGATTCCTTGTGATTTGGCGTAGATTTTGAATCTGTTTATCCAAGTGGCAAAGTGGTACCATCAAATAATGGAGGTTTGGACATTGATAATCCTTCTCCGCAACTAGTAGCATTGTAGGCCATGGATCTACTATTATGCATGCATGTATTTACTCAATAAACAAGTTAAAGAGCACTGCTCTGATACTAATTGAAAGTCCAATAATAATTTAGAAGGGAGGTTGAATAGATTATTACAGATTAAAAATTATCTTGGGCCTTTTTGAATTTTTAGAAAATTAATTTGCAGAGTTAGAAATTAATATGCAAGACAGTAAAAATTCAATCACACAATGCACCGAAATTTATCTGGTTCACAACATACACCCTTGGTATATTGCTACGTCAAGTCTCAAGTTCCTATTTAGAACTTGAGATCCTATTGTTATCAGTAATAAATACTCCTTGAACAGGCGGAGAAGCCTTTACAAAGTTTTATAGACAAACTTCCAACTATTCCCAACTAATCTATCTTAGATAGCAAGCTCCCAGCTCGCTCCTCAAGCTTAGTTGTACCTTCTTGTGAGTTCAGTTCTATTCTATGATATGGTCTTAAAACAACAACATCTTCTTCATCTCACAAGTTCACTAGAGACCCAACTCCCAGCTGACCCGTCTATGACTTTGGTCTTGGTCGAAGAATTGCTTATTTTTCTCACAGGTACATAAAATAAACTAACTCTACCCTTTTTCTTTTTACAACAGTTTGCTTCTTAAATAAGCAGATATCAGCTAAAGATCAAATATATTTATAAAATTTCAAAGAATTTTATACTTGATAAAATATGCTTCTTTATAAGCATATAATAATTTATGCTTTGATTAAATAATGCTTCTGTGTAAGCAAATATGTAAATTTATGCACTATTATAAAAGTTTAAATTACTTTTATATTTTTTGTGAAAAGCGCTTCATGAATAAGCAAATAAATAAATTTTAGCTTTAACTTTCAAAGATGCTTTTATATAAGAAGATAAATAATTGTAATCTGACTTTATAAAGAATTATTTGTTCTTTATAATAAAAGTGTTTTTTTATGGATCAAAAAACTTGTTTTTAGGATATTCTCTAACAAGTATTATATGAATGAATTTGTTGTTCAAATACTTGTGATTAAAAGAATACATCAATTTATCAAGTATAACAATATAATTAGTTAAGCACTACTTGATATAACAAATATATTTGTTTAACTCAGATAATATATAATAATATTTTATCTATTATGTGATTTATAAATAAAGTCACTTAGTACTATAAGAAATCGTATGGTTCGATTCCCTCACTTAAGAGGAATATCTTTGTAGCCTTTCGACGTCTAAGTATGACATAATTTATAATTTCACAATTGATATTTATATAAATATTTTCGATAGATCACATAGATTTTCAAATCCGGTTCAGATGATTTATTCTTTTTGGAGAAATATCTTAGTGTCGTTTTGAACTACCAAGTGTATATCTATTTTACGATATTTATATAAATAATATCAATAAAAAGTTACTTAGTACTATAAGGAATCGTACGGTTCAATTTTCTCACCTTAGAGGAATATCTCCGTAGCCTTTCGGCGTCTAAGTATAACTTTTTATTTGATAAATAGATGGAATACAGATATATAAAATTGTGTATATCAATTTATATTCGTATATCTATAGATTTAAAACAAGTAAGAAATAATTCAACTAAGTTAAATAAAATGACTTATCTCAATTACTTAAACTATTTTCCTCTTCTCAAATAATCAAAACTTTGGTAAAAAAAAAGAAAGATGTAAAGCTTTAGAGAGAGTATGTAGGCAACGAGAATAAGCTTTTCTTTTCACTTGAATTGGCAAAAACCAAATGAATTAAAGACTCCCTATTTATTGAATTTTGAGGTCAGGGGCAAATGGTAATTTTGAAAATTTTGAAATCAATGGATGAGATTGCTTTAATTAAATTTTAATGGTTCGGATTAATACCATAACACACGGATTGCTAAAATGTTTCAGCCCATCAAAAATTTCACCTTCGACATAGAGTTTATTAAATTAGGTCAAGGTATGCGTTTGAATTTCAAACTTACTAATAAATGATCAAGCACATTCAATTTCCGCACATTTAATTCCTTTGTCCCAAAAAGATGGTCACTTCATACTTTGCACACACACTCACACACTTACACACACGGTTGTGTGTGTGTGTGTGTGTATATATATATATATATATATATATATATATATATATACTACAAAAATGGGCCTTTTAGCAACGACTTTATAAGTCGTTGCTAAAAATATATATTTAATGTGAAATTTGTCCTTCCGTTTGCAAATTGTGTCGAGCTTTCACTTTTTGCAACAAAATTCATAAGTCGTTGCAAAATTTCGTTGCTAATTCATTGGCGGGAAAAAATTTCGTTAGAAATTCGTTGCAAAATTTTCGGCCGCTTGATTTCCCGTCATTGTGGGCAACAAAAGTTTTTTTGTTGCTAAAAATGGTGCTTTAGTAACGATTTTTCAAGCAGCGGCTTTATAAGTCGTTGCTAAAGTGTATGTTTAGCAATGAAACTTGTCTTCGTTTTGATTGATCGTCAAGCTTTCACTTTTTTGCAACGAAATTCATAAGTCGTTGCAAAATTTGAAAACAAAATTTGTTAGAAATTCGTTGCAAAATTTCTAACCACTTGATTTCTTCTCATATGTAGCAGCGAAAATTTTTTTTTTGTTGCTATATTTAGTTACTAATATGGACCACATTCATTGGCAACAATTTTTATTTTCGTTGCATATCTTATACAACTTTTTTGCAACGACTATTAAAATGTTGCCTTAAATTAAGATAATCCCAATAAACATATTTTTGTAAGACCATATTCGGTATGCGGAGAATTGTCAAAAAATATTCATATTTAGTATTTAAAAATTATATCCAAATGCAAAACATATTCAAACCTATGACCTATCATTTAGAACTTTGGTCATTTGACCGTTAGAGCAACACAAGTTATCTGTTAATATCTTGCAAGGATTATTATTTATATCAAAATATGAGATTTCTCCCATATATTCATTTCTTCTCATTCACTACATACCATTAATGTAATCTCAAGAAGTTATATACTACAATAATAATAATAATAATAATAATAATAATAATAATAATAATAATAATAATAATAATAATAATAATAATAATAATAATAATAATAATAATAATAATAATAATAATAATAATAATAATACTAATAATAATAAATAATAAAATAATAATAACAACAATAACAATAATAATAAAGTTGCACTAATGGTGTGTAAGTTTTTTAACTCCCATTTTTCAAATTCTCTATTTTCTTGACTTGTAATTTTTTTATAATCAAATATTAATTTCTCTTTATTTCTTGTATTAGAGAGGTGTTTGGCGATGACTTATAAGTTGGTTAAACTAAGTTATAAGTCATTTGTTATTATTTAGTGTTTGACAATAACTTAAATTTTAATTTTTTTTTTACTTATAAGTCATTATTAATTTTTTTTCATGCTTCATGTGCTATATATATTTTTTATTATTATTACTATTACTATTACTATTATTATAATTATTATTATATTTACTATTATTATTAATTTTTTTATTATTATTATTAGAATAATTATTACTAATCTTATAATTATTATTTTTATTATTATAATAATAATTATTATTACTATTATTATAATTTCTATTATTATTGTTGTTGTTGTTGTTATTATTATTATTATTGTTACTATTATTATAATAATTATTATTATTATTATTATTATTGTTATTATTGTTGTTATTATTATTACTATAATAATATCAATATCAATAATAATAATAATAATAATTATTATTATAATTATTATAATTATAATAATAATTATAATTATTAGTATTAATTAAAATTATTATTATAATTATAATAATTAAAATTAAAAAAAGGCCTGGCCGACCCGTGGGCTTTTTAAAAAATAAAATAAAATAATGCTCTCCTTGAGAATTGAAATCTAGACCTCCCACTCTCTTTAAACAAATGCTCAAACCAACTAAGCTATAAAGATTTTTTATTATAAAAAGTCGATTTACTACAATTAAAATACTAATTACATATTTACATCAAATACTAAAAATACTAATTAAAAAATACAAAATACTAAAAAATCAAATTCAAAAATAATAAAATTCAAAAAAATACTAAAATACTAAAATTCAAATTATTTTGTTAATTAATCAAAAGAACAAAAATTCAAATTACTTCATTAAAATACTAAAATCATATTTATATCATAACATATTTATATCATTTAATCAAAATACTAAAATTCAAATACTAAAATACTAAAATTTTTACAGTAGTTGTATAACATATCAAAATACTAAAATTTTACCATTGTTGTATAACATATCAAAATACTAAAAGTCACCTACCCTATTACACTAAAATACTAATTACATATTTACATCAAATACTAAAAATACTAATTAAAAAAATACTAAAAAATCAAATTAAAAAAATACTAAAATCCAAATTTTTTTACTAAAATTCAAATTACATCATTAAAATACTAAAATCATAACATATTTACATCATAACATAACATATTATCATATTTACATATTTACATCATAACATATTTACATCATTTAATCAAAATACTAAAATTCAAATACTAAAATACTAAAATTTTACTCAAATACTAAAATTTTACCATAGTTGTATAACATATCAAAATACTAAAAATATTCGGTATTTAGAGAATTATCAAAAACTATTCGTATTTAGTATTTAAAAATTATGTCCAAATGCGGAACATATTCGAACATATAACCTATCATTTAAAACTTTGGTCATTTGACCGCTGGAGTAACACAAGTTATTTGTTAATATCTTGCAAGGATTAATATTTATATCAAAACATGATATTTCTCCCATATATTCCTTTCTTCTCCTTCACTACATACCATTAATATAATCTCAAGAAGTTATATACTACAATAATAATAATAATAATAATAATAATAATAATAATAATAATAATAATAATAATAATAGTACTAATAACAATAATAATAATAATAATAATACAAAAAATATTAATAACACTATAACTTGTAGTCTCAATATTTTAAATTTATTATATATATATATATATATATATATATATATATATATATATATATATATATATATATATATACACACACACACACACATACATATTCTTTTCAAAATTTTCGTGTCAAACTAAATAAAATACTTAAACAAATCTCAACATTAAACTAAATATATATAAAATAACTATGAATATTTTATATATAAATATACATATGTAAACAAATATTCATATAAATATTTATAAATTTATCTCTAAATATTCATATAAATATTTATAAAAATATTCATATCTAAATTTTATAAATTTTAGATGAAATATTTCTAAATTTATAAATAAATATTTGTTTATAAATTTTAAATATAAATTTATCTGAATATTTGTTTATAAATTTTAAATATAAATTTATATGAATATTTGTTTATAAATATTTAGAGATAATTTATATATATATATATATATATATATATTAAAATATTCATAGTTACGTTATATATATTTAGTTTAATGTGGAGATTTAAGATGGTATATACATATAAATGGTAATAAAAATTATCTAATACACAAATGAGTAATTTCTCATGTTGCTACAGCCTGTAGCGGCAGGGGGAAATCCATTTCAATATGTGTCATCCAATGTTGCGATCAACGGTATAGATTATGATTGTTGAAATAGTATCTGTGACAACCGATTGTCAAACATGTTAGTTCCAGGCCTCTGACCCAAATAAACCCAATCTCATCAAACCTGATTATTATATCTATGCTTCCCAATGTTTCCTATTTCTAGATAGAAGTAGGATATACTTTTAAATCTTTCTCACTCAGGAATGAAAGTGATGATTGATTTTATGCGAATTTAAAAAAAATGTCAAATGATAAAATTATTCATATTTAAATTATATCTAATTGCATATTTTTATACATGACTAGTGATATTATATAAATATTAATAAATAATAAAATTATGATAGTAATATACCCCTAGCTATTTCTAGTTCTTCTTTTACCTTTTTTTTCAAATATATTATAAAATTAAAGTATAATCTTATCGATTCTAAGAGAAAACATAAAAGATGACAAAAAAATTTATTATGTTTTATGAACTAAAAGCAGAATAAAGTTATTTAAAATGACTTATAAGTCATTCCTAATAAGTTAGTTTGACCCATATTAATGTAATATCAATTTTATCCCTATTTTATTTATTTTTTTATTAAAAAAGCGAATTTATAAAAAAGAAGAGTAAGATCTGACAACGTCACTTTAATTGGACGTTAGAATTTTTATTTTTATTTTTATTTTTTTTATAGCTAAAGTCTTATATCCTTCAATTCCAGCCTTAGATAATGGAGAATAAGCGTAAAAAAATATTGATGTTCTTTAATTTATAATATACTACAATTAAAATTGTAATGTAATTAATATTGTAATAGAAATTTTATTCTTAATAATAATTTTTAAGTAATTTAAAATATTAAGTTACAATAATTTAAAATGTTATAAATTGATAGCAAACAAAATTATAATAATTATGACTCTTTTTATGGAACAAATTACAAACGTTAAAATATTACTTTTTGGTTCTACAAAAGAGTTATATTTCAATTTTTTATAATTAATTTATAATATCCTAAAATTTAAATTTAGATTTATCTTTAATTTTTGAAATAATAATTTTACATATAAAATGTTATCAAACTCTTTTTTTTTTTGGAACAGAGTGTTCGTGTGTGGTCTGGAAAGCATAGAATAGAGATTAATTGGGTTTAACGTCTCTTCCTTAGCCAAAATTCGATGTTTCAATTAGAGAGGAGATGGCTTAGCTAGGTTTCTTCTCTACCTATCTGGGTTTCTCCTCTCTCCTTAGGAATCAACTAAGTTCGATATGGTGTTGGTTGAGAACAAAGGAACCCAAGAAATCGACCATGGCTAAGATCGATATGGATGTACGGTGAGTTTTCTTCATTTTGTTAATAGTGGCGGCATAGTGGCGGCCTATCCTTCAACTTCTCCTCCGTTATTGCCCAATTAAAGGTTTTAATTTCCTCCTTTGTTAATTTTTCCTAAAAATTAGGTTTTAATTAGAAATTTTGTGCTATTTAGAGCTAATTTAGGTTGCAATTGGAATGATTGTATTGTTAATTGTTTAATTAGTTCAATTATTGTATGTAATACATTCAAAAATGTTGTAGTTTGTCAATGGGTATAGTAAGGCAGATTAAGTGTTTATGAATTGCTTGAGTGTGAGTTTATGTTAGCTACTAACTGTTTGTGAAATTGCTTGAGAGAATGTGCAAGGAGTACTTATTACTTGAGAAAGGTTTTAAGTACATATATAGTTTAGATGCTTACTAATTGAATATCTAGAATATATGTCGTCTTCATTCAAATTTCCCAAAGATCTGCTCTAAAACATATTGTTTTATGCCCCCCTCGCGTTGTATTTTCCACACGGTTACCACACAGTGAGATAGGAATGTTAAAGTTGTTATTGAACTTTATCTTGTGTTTGCAGACAGAATGTAATTTTTAGAGTGACATGCTCAAAAGGAACGTATGTTCGATCCCTTTGTGCGGATTTTGGGAAGACTCTGAGCAGGTTTTGTAACGTATTCATTTATCTTTAGCAGCCTTTTACATCTTACATGTAGCTTAAAGAACAAGAAGATAATAATGAATGATAAAATATCTATTAGCTTCTTTGTTTCTATTGATGATTTTTTTAAGTATACTAAAGTATATCTGACTTGATCTATCACATGCAGTTGTACTCATTTAACTGATTTGCGAAGGGATTCAATTGGTAAGGCCTTCTATTCAATGCATATACTTGAATTTTACTTTTGCCAGTCCATTATTTTCCTTATTACATAAAATTATTTTGGTCTTTGTATATTGTCCTGTCTTGATCAATCACGAGCCACACACCACTTACTTTATTTTGGGCATAAATTTTATAAGCTGGTATATCTTTTTCGGACCAATACTCAGCTGCTGATGCTTGGGAATTCAAAGATTTGGAAGAAGCTATAACAAGGGAATATCTGTAATCATTTGTTTTCTGCTACTGCCCCCGGAACATATTTAAGCAACACATCTAAAGAAACTGGAGCTCTCCATTGAAGAACCTAATAAATTTCTTTCTGTTTCGATCTTATGAAGCTTGTCCTTCCAAAATGGAATTATTTTCTGTACATCTTAGGAAACCTACCTTTGTATTTTCTATTTACAGTTTTGAATGTAAGATAGGTGTTACAAGAATTAGTGGTGCTTTACGAGGCATATACAAGGAATTTATAAAGTGCACTACTAACATACACAATTGTAGAATATGGCAGCAGAGGTAGTATACAGAAAGGCTCAAATGATTGATCCAGATGCCAATAAGGCTTCAAAAAGATTAGTTTGCAGGAATCTTTTATTCAGGGGGATTTTGTCACCATATTATCTATATTCTGGTCATTGGCAGGAAGAGGGTCATGAATGAGTTGTTTGTTATCTAAAAACATAACTATGTGGGTAAATATTGTTGTTATTAAATAAATGTTCTTTGATTGGAATGCTAGTTAATCTGATATCCACACCTCCCAGACCATTGAAAGAGACTAAACAAGGAAAACATAGTACTTTTGGGAGCTGAATTATTTGTAATGAGACCCACGATGATATGATAGACCAATGATAGCTCTGAAATTAGGTTTAGATTTACTTAGTTCGGGCATAATGCAGTAGCACCAGTTATATTTGTCGTCGTTTTGGGAGCTCAACATGAGGTATTCTTAAGTAGGAAGAAAAGTTTTGGCAATTTATTTTGCTGTATTTTGAAATTGACCTGAAGTTTTGGGAGCTGAATTATTTGTAATGAGACCCACGATGATATGATAGTCCCTTTCAGCCTAAGTAAAATAATCTAGGGACATGGATTTGTAAATAATTTTATTAGCTAATTTTTGGTCTTACATTTTAAGTTCAAGAATGGCTTTCTCAATTGCTGTTTGTTTATGATCTAGGGACATGGTTTGCTTTAGCAGGGGGCTTTTCAAGCAATTCTGATCTCATAAATTTTGATACCACAACTCTGATTGCTATCGGATCTGGAATCAGCAATGGTAATACGGAGAAGCTTATGGCTGTACCTGAAAATGAACTGAGAAGTCGGTTTAAGAGCAACTTTGAGTTTGTGATTGCTCAGGTAATTCTTTTCGTCATTATTGGGTGATTCGCGACTTTCGTCTGCCATAATGAGGTATTTGTGTATCTTTCAATGTGTATGTTTTGCATTTCATGCTAACTTCTGCTTCGGACCATTCAATTACTTAAAATGTGGACCAGACCCTGAAACTTTATCCACAAGTATTTCCTTAATATGTAGATTCACTCGGCAATGAGAATGCAGATTGCATATAGCTTTTTTTCTGCTGTTACTCTTTGAGATCCCATGATGCATAAATAATGCTTTATTTATTGCACTAGTGTTATCTCCTTTTACATAGCATGCTTCTCACTGTACCTTGCAAGAAGGTTAGATGTTTTCTTGTTACATGTTATAATTTGATAGATATAGTATCAACTACCCCCATCATTCTTTTCACTTGCACCAAGAAGTTAAGAAGTACAACTTTGTCAACAAAAGGTGACATGATATGAATTATGTAACAGGTTGTTGCCCACTTTCAGAGATTCACATATTACATTCATAAACAAAAGCATGTCTTTCATTTGATTTTAGAAAATCTTTTAGGAAAAGAATTAATTGGGAATTATCGTATATGGGGAGTAACTACATTACAACTAATCTTATTATTCTTTGCTTCATTGTTATTTTTTTAAATCAAGAGGTCATGATAACTAACTATATTGAATTATTATAATTATATCATTTTCCATATTAGATTGATGTAAGAACATTGAGCCTTCTTGGTTATTATTTTTTAAAATTAATGTAAAATCATTATCAGTATTCCATGAAGTATACATTACATATGTAAATAATTTTTTAAATAATATATCGTACATTTTTATGACTTACATATTTGCTTTCATTATCCTAAGATCCTAATATCTGTCACCATTTGTAATAAATGGATTTGGTTGTTGACTTGAAGGTGTTGTTCGCTAATGTTACAATGTTTTTTCTCAGTATAGTTCTTGAAGTTATGTAGCAATTGCATGGATATGACTTCAAGTGAGTGGGTAATTTTCTTTCAAGGCAATAGTCATGGTTCAATTCTCTATAAAGATGACCTCCTTGTGATCACTTGCACATAGTTTATTAGGGGATTACCCAATTTTCTTGGTCGGTGCAGTATTGGGTGTGGCCGGTTGTTTATCTAGTCCACAGACTCCACACCCTACGGGGTAGTGGCTGCGAGTTCCACAATCATCAAATTAAAAAAAGAAAGTTGAAATGTTTTGTATGATCAAGTTTTTTAGTCAATATTCTTCTTGTATTTTGTGTTTCTCTTATAATTTAAGTTCCGTATCTTGAATTTTATAGGAATTGGGTTATGTTTAGTTTCATTTGTTATGTATAATTGTTTTTCTTTTTGTACAAAAACACCTTGGTCAGTTAGTGTAGTCTTTACGTTGAGATGACCAAAAGTATTGTTATATACTTCTTCGAAGATTAATTATTCCTTTGTCATTTGAATTTGGCCTCAAAAGGATATTTGTCTTAACTAAATATGTTTTTGACTGATTTCATAGTCGTACTGATTGTATTGTTTTCAAACTTTTTGGAAAAGATCTTAGTGAATTCCCTCGTCTTTCGAAGTCAAGTATGTCAATATTTATGGGAAACTAACTTATTTGACCGAAGTTTTATGATCTCCTTCAGTGAATGTATGATGCTATCAAATTTATAACTTTTTCAGATTCTAGACTGGTTAAAGCACAATCCTACGGATATTGAAAGCTACATCAGACCTGGCTGTATCATATTATCAATATACCTTATAATGGAAAATTTCAAATGGGAGGAGGTAAGTTTTGCTTCACTTTTAGAATGTAGATTTTTATTTCTGAATAACCAAATTGAGGTTAATATTGAGCTTGATGCTAAACACATCTTGGGATGAATATTTATTATACCATATAAACTATAATATATGCTAGTTTTTGACAGGCACAGATAATGTGACAATGTTCTTTCTTATCTGTACATTTTTTCCACCTTATAATATGTCTTGGTAGTCATGGTTTTTGTATAATCTGTTACGTTTCAGGTTCATGAAGGAAGAAGATTTCATTCTCGGAGCACCTAAATATGAAATGACACAAGTTGTATGTACAGTTTCACTATACTTCCAACTCCCCATTTCTTTTCTTGTTCTTTTTCTATTCTGTCTCGAAATTTGGAAAATGTGCATACATAAAACTTTTTAAATTATAAGTGGCCTAGGATTTTAGCCTATGTATGTTGTAAAAGAAATGAGCACCGGAAGCATGATGTAGATGATTTTATAGGAATGAACTATTCTTGCCAACCAATATTGATTATGAATCGATGCTTTTATCTTTGTGGTGCGGCGTATACCGAGAAAACTTCGTTTTTTGTGATGGGTGATAATCGCAACAACGGCTATGATTCGCATGTATGGTATGTAGTCTCAATCTTCAGCTCATAAATGCTTTTCACAAGATATCATTTTTCAAGTATTTTTGCATGCTTTTTGAAGATAACCCATCCCTTTATTAAATTGAATGCAATGATGGGAAATATTTTTGGCAATGGAAAGTGGAGTACTTGTTCTAACTTGTGCTATAACCAAGTTGGAGAGTGATTATGCATTGATGTGCCAACCATATTTATTGTTTAGTCACTCAAATTGAACAAGAAATTGATGGTATTCTAAAGTATTATAAAATAGAAGCCAAGCCTTGACATTGTATCACGTAGAAACTCTATTGTCTTTGTGTATTGATTTTGGCACTAAGTGCCTCTGGTGACCTATTTGCTTCATTTTCCTGACTTGCTATTATTTTTAAATGTGCAGGAAGACTACTTATACGACCTGCCTTACAATACTGGGTATCAAATTTTTGTCTTACTACGTTCTACGTAAGACAAATAGCGAAATTATGAAGTGTACTCTCTATATATGTAGATATATACTTTGATTAAAGAACTGTGGTAGCTTTAGATGGTTAATTGTAAAGATAATGAGTGATTATGTAGTGGATGATTTTATTAAGTTAATAATATTTTAGTTTTTTGTATTTTTGTCATTATTTGCTATGGGAACATTGAGTCAGCCAAGGTACATAAAAAGAATGTCAAATTTTGATTTGGCAACAATATAATTCGTTACCAAATCATTGAACAAGTTTTAATATAGTAACAATTTTTTATACATTTAGCAACAAATTTTTGTTGCTAATGGCATTAAAAATATAATATTTGGCAATGAAAAATTAACCTAATAACAACGGAGAGGATATTGTTACTAATACTAAAATAAAAGGCAACATTTTTTATCGTTGCAAATTATATCAACTTTCGTTGCACATATAAAAAGCGACAACATATAATGTCGATTCTTAATCGACGACTTTCGTTCTTTATTGAAAAATAACCAAAGAACAAACATTTTTTCGTTGGTGATTGAAGATAATGTCGTTGCCAAATAATATAATCAAGAAACGAAAATCGTTGCTAAAAAGTTTACATTAAACGAAAGCAAAGCTTAGGCAACAATTTTCATAATTTCTTCATGCAGCGAAAAATGTCGTTGCAAAATGGTGTCAATTACAGCGAAAATGCATGGTCGTTGCAAAAAAAAAAAGTTCATTTCGTTGCCGATTAGCGAGGCTTTTTGCAGCGAAATGGGGTTTTAGCAACGACATTTTAATTATACTGCAACAATACATTTTTGCTAAATGATCGATGTCTCTGTCTGACGAAAGCAAATTTAAATTGCAAAATGTATTACTTTTGGCAACGAAAAAATCGTTAGATTCTTGGAACAATTATCAATGCTCATTGCGCAACGAAAGACGCAACGACAATAAAGTCATTGCCAAAAACGAAATTTGGCACCTTTAGCAACGAAAATCGGTTGTTGCTGAAGCCCTATTTTTTTGTAGTGATATATGCATGCAATAAAAACATTTTGACCAATTTTTTTTTTGTGAGTTTGAAAGAAAATAAGATCTCCTTGCCTTGAATATTTTTATATGAATCAATTTATTTAACACTTGATATTTATATTATTAAGGTCAATAAAAATTAATTCAAATAAGAAAATATAAAAATAATATAACATACAAAATGATTAAATTATAAACTTGCGGAGAAGATTATATTACCAATAATTGTTATCATCAAAATACTAAAAAACTTGGAGATCTATCAAGTAGAATAAACCTAAATAATAATGTTTACATCAATAAGCCTTAAATAATAATAGCAATTGCAAACCCTAGAATCTAATAAGGATTTATAATTAAATATGGAATCAAAATCTACCCTAATATCCTAGTTATAGTATAAGACTAATATTAAATTGGAAATATAGAGTTTAGGAAACAAATTCACGCTCAAAATCCTTCAAAGCGCGTTTGCCTTGAAAAACACGCCAACCAATTTTGGGTAGCCATCCAGGGTGGGCAATTTTGGCCTATAAAACCCGTCGAGTGGGGGTGCAGCAGAGTGATTCGCACTGGAGCGGGGTCAAAGTTCGCTGGGGCAGGGGGTTGAATAGAGAGGTACACGCCGGGGCGGGGTTTCCTAGGTTTAAATACCCGCCGAGGTGGGCTTGCTGACATCCCAATCCGAAAGTCTGATCTGAGATGCAACCTTGGATCATGTTAAGGATCTTGGGTATAGTCCCATCCTCCCTAGACCAAGTATGCATGTCATTCTCCTCCCACATTTCTTGTATTAATCCCATCAGACCTTCCTTGAACCGTTTAGCTCGTCCCCTCGTAGCAGGTCCAACTGGTACTTGCACCGAATCCGAACCCATTTGAGACCAAGCTCGTTATGTCTTCATCATTCCTCTCCTCTTGAAGAGGATTTGTCCTAAAATCATTACCTACATCAAACGACCTTAGATCAGAAACATTAAAAGTTGCACCAACATTATACTAACCCCGTAAATCCAACTTATAGGCATTGTTGTTAATGCGCTCAAGACTTAGAATGGTCCATCTCTTGTTGCCCTGTTTGGCATGTTAGTTCCCAAAGGAACAATAATTACCTATAAGTGAGGGTTGAATAGATATTTTTAAAAACTTTTTCCTTTTCAAAATACTTGTTAGATTTGTTAATAAATTAACCACAGTGGAATATATGATTTGTTTGTTCCCCTTTAAAATAACCTAAGTTTATAGATGATAAGCAAGTATGACAGATATAACAGTTATCGTAGATATATCAAACACAGTGATTTTAAGTGGTTAAGAGCACTCAAGGCTCCTAGTCCACTCTTCTACTCCACGAGTAGGAAATCCACTAAGGATATCTTTACAATCTTTGAATCACTTAGATTTCTTCAAGACCAGCAGTCTTGGAACTTCATAGTTCACTTAGAATTCTTCAAGTCTAGTAGACTTGCAATACACTTGTTGAGAGTTGAGTTCTTGGGTTGTGCTACTCAGTTGCAGTTAAGCATGCGTTCGAAAGAACTTAGTAGTTGTGCAAGCTTTTCTTTTTTGATCGTAGAGTTTGGACGTTGAGAGTTCTTGAGCTTTTTTTCGTTCTTGTTTGCTTGTCTTTGAATCTCTGTCTGATTTGTATATGAAAGACCTTTTCAAATGTTTTCGTTGAGGTCATACGTTGTAGAATTTAATACTTTAGACATTTCTGAGTACTGATATTGACTTCCTGGAAATCTGTTGTTCTGCCGTCTAGCTCGCTAACATAGCAGACTGCTTTCTAACCTAACGCTTGAAAAGGTGTTTTTAGCAGGCATACAGTCCTTTCCTTAGCTTCTTCTATACGCTTCTTCGATACATACTAAGGATGAGTATTGGATCATTGGGATTCCTGAAATGTTAACGTCTATAATTCATTCTTCATTTGTGTATTGGATCATTAGGATCATTGTGCTTCTGATTCTGACTGGAGAGACACCACTATTATTATCTTTGTACCATGATCGTTGTGCCTTGTCATGCTCGTGCTTGATTCAGCCTTGATCTTAGAGAATACTACGATTTCTCTTAAGTTCAGATATACTACGATCTCTACTTGCTTGTTTTGTAGACTCCACGTTTCTGAGAGCTGACTGTGATTCTTGACTTGGCTCGCCAGGTGCTCGGACCATCTCTATGATTCTGAGTGTGGCTTCCAAGACAGACTATGATTCTGAAGCAACTTCTTCGATACTCCAAGATTCTACCTTGGCTTCTGCAATCTCTCAGCTTGCTCGTCAGACTACGATTCTGTTGAGGCCTATCTATTACATCTCAAAATAGATCAACCTAACAGCTTTGATCTTTCTTCTTTACATTCATTTACATATTGATAAACATTAAGCACATATCAACATAACAATTTTGATCTACCATCAAAACCCTTGTACATATGTTATATGAAGGACTTTACACACAATCATATTTATTTACTTTCAACATCAAATTTGAATATGCAATTCCCAACAATCTCCCCCTATTTGATGTTGAAACCAAGGAGATTTGCATCATATCATCAGTTTCTAAATGTAGGATGCTTGAAAAGTAAACATGACTTAATAATCAATAAGCAACTGAATTTCTAGAAGATAATCATGAATTTATTGATGTTTATAAGATAGAATTACAGTTCAATCAAATAAATACAGAAACTTATCTTCTAGATTTCTTGAACCTTGGAGGATGTGCATGTTTGTATTCCCTCCTTTTCCTATTGGCTTCATTTTGTCTTACAAATTCTTCCTGCTCATGTTTCTCCAGAGATTCATTGTGATTACGTCTGTTCATGAAGACAGGATTGACAATGGACATGCTCATACATGTGAGACATACTTCTTATCTATTGAACGAACTTGAAACTGGACTTGCCATTAAGATCAGTTGTTGATCTGCTGCTCTTGAAGACTGAGTGTGAGGCTGCTGATAGGGTCTTTGAGAGTGTTCGGCCTACTTCCTTTTACTTTTCTCATTATTCTCCCCCTTTATGTCAACATCCAGGGTTCGAATTTCTTGACACAGGCAATTCATGCCTTGTATAAGTTCGTGGAGTTGACTTCATGACTGAGCAATATCTTCTCAATTTTCTTGGATGAGAGAATCAGTTTGTGATCTGTGTTTTTGCAGAATGGCCAAGACATCGTCCATTTGTTTCATCTGATTCAAAGAATATGCATAGAATTCAGTCAAAGAAGATTGTAGGCTAGAAAGGCTTTCTGTAAGGAATTTGTTTTGAGCCTCTTGATTCTGTTGAAGAAGGATAACTGCTTCCTTATGCTTCCGGGTAGATTGGAAGTGAATTTGATCCCTTTTATTTATGCTTTGGTTTAATTCCTTGACGATCTCCTGTAGCTTCTTTGTGAGCTCAAAACTCATGTTACTAGGAAGAGTGTTTGCAGCATCAATCAAGTGGTTTAACCATTGATGGACGAGCAGAGAGTGAGTTTTCAAATCTTCTTGAATTTATGTGGTCACTTTCTGTGAAGTTTTAGACAACTCAGTTTTAGTAGGAAAAACTGAGAGAAACTCAAGTATTTTCTCAATGTCTGAAGGAGAGCCTCTTGTATTGTGTTTTTGCAGATTTAAGATAACAAGAGCAAGATCGAAATAATTGTTGTTTAAGGAAGAAGGAATGTCCGAATGAGTTCAAGGAATAGAGGTTTGAGTTGTGGGAGAGTATGTTGTTGAAGCTAGTAGAGCAGGTGACTCCACAATTTGAGTAGGAGCAATGTTCGTGGTGTCACGTTGTGTTGTTTTCGTGGAGTTAAAGGTGGTTCAAGATTGTTCTAAAATGTAGTTAGGTGAATTTGGTTCATCAGTTACAGAATGTTGGGATTCTGTAGATGGAAATTTGTTTAGTAGGTGAAGAATCACTTCCAACCATCTTGGCAGTTCATAAAATTGGTTGAAGTTTGATGGATGGCAGTGGTTAACTATGAAAGAGATGGGAATGGATTGTACCTCACGCTCAAACTATTAAGAAGAATGATTGGTGATCAACTTCTGAGCAAAATTTAGGTTGCTTGGGAATCCATGAGCTAACACTAAAATTGCTGGATAAGCTTTGTAAGTCCAGAACATGTGATCCCAGGAGTTGAGAATCAGGGCTCTGCGATAGGACATCATGGGCAAATAGGAGAACCACTGATTGTAGTTGGCTCTTCTATATCCATTTCATCCCACTGCAATAATCTCAACTTCTTCATCCTCTTATTATTCCCTGTCTCCATCACCTTCATTTGAAATTTCCACCACATCCATCATCTCCTCATTTCCTCTTTGTTCTTCAGCCTCCTCCACCTCCATAGCTTCAGAGACTACGATTTCTTGATGTACTGAGGGGGATTCATGAACATCTTTTGGCAACTCCCCCTTAGCTATAGCATTCTCTGGCACATGTTCTTCTAATTAACGACTCCCCCTCAGCTAGAGCATTTTCTTATTCAGTTGCTTTAAGAAGCTCCTCCTTAGCATGAACTGTATTCTCCTTAATGGCTTTGGGCAGGTCCTTTTCAGCATAAATCATAGTCTGATCAGATGCAGTAAGGGCTACTGCACTGTTAAGGTTGACTATCACATCAGCAATGATCCTAGTCTCATCTAAGGACTCATTGTGAGCATCAGTTGTTTGAGACTCAGATCTTTATTCAGATTTCTCAATAGCAATTCTTCTTTCTTCTTCCTTTATGGTTTCTTTATTAACAAGAATATATTTCTTGACAAGCTTTTTCTTTGTTCTCTTAGGCTTAGCCACAGCCACATCACTCTCTTCAGCTTCAGCTCTGATAGTTTGTTCAGATTGAGATGTTGTTGCAGCATCCTTCTCTGAAATGATGGTAAGTCTGGACTCCACGATCGGTAATGACTCAATAATCGTGGTGAGTGAAGACTTCTTTCATTGATGGCTACGTTTCTTCTTCTGAGGCTCAGAACAAGCTTCAGCCTTATCTTTACCATGCTTCTTCTTCTTCTTCTCCTTTAGAACTTCTTCGGGTGATTGGTCACTTCTAGGGTGAGTTCCCTTTGTGTGAAGAGATCTTGAATCACTTTGTATAAACCTCCTTGGGGTGCATTAGTGGTTGAGCCTTGAGGCTCTTCTGTTATCTGAACACTTTCATTTAATTTCCTCTTACCCTTACTCTTTCCTACCAGAGCTGTGGGTTCCTCTTGATTGACTTCTTCTTCTTCAGCTTCCCTCACAACTAACATATTTCTCGGCAGAACCGATTTCTTCATTTCATCAGTCCTTCCACTAGACTCAGACATCATCTTCACATTTTTTACAGGGTTTCTTTTCCAATTTTGAAACAATTGATGGGTCATCTTTCTTTTGGGGTTGATGGATTCTCCTTTCTTATCTCCGATTTTGTCTCCTATAGCAGATTGCAGAATTATGTTGATTAATATTCCATAGAGCATTTTTGCCAGAGCTCTTCATCTTCTTTGAGCTGAGCATCCACTTCCCAATCCATTCTATGAGCAAAGCCCCATAGTTGAGTTGAATTCTGAAGTAGATTGATGTCATGAGCTTCAGTTGGTTCTCATTCATAGAGTCGTGGCCAAAGCGTTTGCAGCATATGCATTTCCCAATAATATCAGCCAGAAATTCATACTTCTAGGGAAACTCTTTCTTCATGTAGCCCTTGATGCCTTGAAACTTCTTGTGGTACATCTTCTTCAAACCTTCATGAAAGTTGATGACATTCACAGATGAAAGGCCCTTTGATTTAAAACCTAGGGCTAGGTTTATATCTTCAGTTCTGAGCCGAATCTGCACTCCCTTGACCTTTGTAGTGATGATGTCATTTTCAAAGACTCCATTGCAGTAGAATTCTTTCACCAGCTTCAGGTAAATCCTTGTGTTGGTGCTCATAGCTTCTTCAGACCATCTTTCTTCAGAAGGGTCGAAACTTTGTGGAACTTTGGGTCAGGTATCTTGAATTCATCGAAGCATAGTTGATAACCAGATACAACATTGGAAGCAACCATTGATTACTTTGATTTTCTTGAAACAAACATAAATTAGTTGAGCGTTCTGAAAGCTAGGGTTTCTTTTAAGAGAGAAAGAGAGAAATGATCTTTTGAAATTCAAAGGTGAACCATCAAAAGACATTTTCAAAATGTATTTATAACTTCCCTCCTAACAATCTACAGAGTGGGGCACATGTCGAGTTCTATAGGGCTCCACGATTTTAAGTTCTGTGAAAAGTACAGATCTGCCCTTAGCCCCCCCTGAGCTAGTGTATCCTTCAGGATGACTATGATTATTGAGGTTCCTCCACGATCATTGAGTTAATTGCTGAACCTGCTCCACGAGCATTGTCTCTCCAAGTTCTTGTGATACATTCTGAATTAGCATTCCTTTTGGGTTAAGGTTGCTTAGGAAGGTCCAACCTGTAAGACCCCAACTTATTATTAATAAAATTTAATTTTCTCTATTTATTATTTTGAAATAGTAAGGGTTGATTTGATTAATGTGGATAGTTATGGGTAAAATACGCAAATATTTCAAAATAAGCAAGTGGTTATAAAATATTCATTGTTGTTGGGAATATTCGTTTGGTCGTGGAATATTAAATCTTGTCGGGGAATATTAAATGCATTGCTAGTTGCCCATGTGTGGGCCCCATAACTTGAAAGCGATTGGATGAAGAAAGCGACAAATATAAGTTGTTTAAAAATAATAGCGTAGTTATTACAGATTAATCTTGTTAAAATACTCGGTGGGTAAAAACAGAGTAGCACCAGATTGCACCAATTATTGATTCTTACGTAAGAAGGCACTACTCAATAATGGTTACGATAATTCTTTATTCAATATTTTATTGATTTAATAATTCTTTGCGTTGATATTTTATATTCTTTTGTTATAATTGTCATTACACAGTATTTTTTCATTATCGAAGCAATAATTCATATTATCTGAATAATATTATTAGATAACATTATTGGCAATGTCTAGAAAGTTACATCTAAGGAGAGGTTTGGTCACCTAATCTTGCGCCATGAGAAGGAAAAAATCTTTATTGGAAAGCCCCTCTTCAGGAGGAACCATACAGTTGTCAATATTGTTATTCGTAATATTATTTGTGAATAATTAATTATTGATTCATATGATAAGAAAAATATTGATTTTATGTGGATATAGATGGAGAAAATTTTTAATGTGACAATTGTTGAAAATTGAAATTTTATCTTTTTCTGATAAAATAATTCATTTAAATATATTATTATATTTTAATAATATAATAATGGTGATATTTTTACAACGAATGTGGGATATATGAGTATATGAGGAGGAAGAATATTTTTGTTGCAATAAATGTTTAAAACATGTTAAACATGTCGGTGGACCCCATTTATTGACTGAAATTTGATTATAGCCTGTAAAATCGCATGTTTATGGATTTCGGTCAATTTCTGTTTGGAATTTGGAAAAACTTTCTTCTGCAAAGTTGTAGAGAATTGAATTTCCTATATAAAGCAGCGAGATTCGAATTTTCTAATAAAAGGGCTATTTATTGTGAATTATTAAAGTTCAAGCTCAAAATAATTGATTTTTGGAAGTTTTAATTATTATTTTAAAGAAAAACGTTTTTTTTTGCATTTAAGTGGGCTAACATGTGATATTAATTCTTTGAAATCAGATCTTCAAAGATGGGCTAAGGAAATTTATAATATATATTAATATTTTATTAAATTTTTTGCTTTGGTGTTCTAAGCATTTTCTTATAAATAGGGTGCTTAGGTTAGAATTGAAAATCACACCAGAAACTGAAGTTTTCTCTCTCTATATTATCGAGCGTATTCTTGTGAGTATTTTGAGTATACTTTGAGTATTGTTAGGCGGTGTAAGTTCCTTCAAAGACTATACCCTAGATATTCCAATTTAGAAGTACTAATCTTTCGAGGTAAGGGATATTATTTTTTTCGTAATGATATTATTTCTTCAATATCATTATGTTGAAATATTGATCTGAAGTTTTTATCAAATTTGGAACTTTTGGTGTCGGAGTTACTATTTACGATATCTCAAGACTATTCACGATATCGACACTATTCATCGAAAAATGAAAATTTTTCTTTTCGTCAAAATATCTATTACGGATACTAGCTTTGATTGTATCCATGCTTTGATCATTCTTGAATTTTACACCCTTTGTAATTATTTTTGAGGTATTTTTTTTTTGACTTGGATAAAACAAAAGTACGAATCCTTAATCCTTAATCATTGTCATTTTGTTTCTTTGGATTCGTTTCTTTAAAAAAATATTTTCATTATCTTCGGTCTTAAATGATGATATTATGGAATATCTTTGGCTTGTAGTGCAAAGATGAATGATTTCTGAAGAATATCTTTGGTAGTAAAAGTAAAGATGAGCAGTGTTTAGATGAACATGACCAATGATGAATATCTTTGGCACTGTAGTAAAAAGATGAATATTTGATTCGGATATATATTGATTGATGTTACAGGGATAAAAGATAGACGATGAACTTTTAAATTCATACATAGAAGATAGTAGTTTGCATTCTCTACTTAACTCTTCTAATGAATTATTATTTCCGCTGCGAATATTGATTTAAAATTTGTTGTCTATTGTATTCTATTAGATTTTTTCCTGTTGAAGACTAACGATAATTTGTTGTATATTATCTTAGTTATAATATTCTTTATTGAGCTAGTTGAGCTCACCCTTTTCCTTTTTGTTCCATTTTTCTTCTCAGGAGGCGAGAATATAGCGAGTACGAGTCGGGGTTTGGAATGAAGGTTCTAGAGAGAGTTGTTTAGTAGTCCTCACCATTTTTGTAAAATAATGTATCAATAAATGTGATGAGGATTTATTTGAGTATAGATATTGTCTAGAAGATAATATTTGTATTCAAACTCACAGTTTCTTGTTGTAATAATAAGTTGTAGTTGTTTACATACCATGTATTGACAACTCAGAATGGGTGATGTATACCTATTTTGGGGGCGTCACAGTTGGTATCAGAGCTTAGGGATATGATCTCTGGCGGAGATCGGGGAATAGAACTAGGAGGGGAGAGACGAGTAAATCCTTCGTTAGTGTGTCCTACCTAAGCTTATTTTTTTGTTGGTCAGTATATAAGGATATTATGTGATATATTGATTTCCTTAATTAACCCTTGTTTTATATGTGATTTGAGAATGTCGAATGAGAATATTAACAATGGAAATGAGACCGTGGAGACGCTGTACTCACCAACTAGGAGAGCGTGCAACAGTCGGCAATGTTCCTCCTGTGAACAACACCATTGGCGAGATGATGAACGAGGGATGTTTAGAAGTTTTTGCAGTTCATGCAAAATCGCACGAGGAGACTCGTGTTAAAATACGAGGAGGAAATGATAGCAATTCACGGGTTGTCACAAACCAAGCGATTCAAAGAGTTGGGACCACGAATTTAAGGGAAAGCGAGATCCGATCATGGCGGAAACATGGGTCAGCAAATTACCAAGATATTCGATATCTTGGGATGCATGGAGGAACAGAAGGTTCCATTCGCCACCTTTATGTTCCGTGGCGAGGCGGACTCATCGGTGGGAGTCTATGAAGCGTACCCATCCGGTACGCACTCTCAAAGATGTCCCGGGAAGCGTTTTTAAAACTATTTAATGACAAATACTTTCACGAAAATGTTCATTATATGAAGGAAGTGGAGTTCATCGATTAGAGCAAAAAACACGATGGCGGTGTCTCGAAGACGAGGCAAAGTTTGCGAGAGTTATCGAGTTTGCACCTCATTTGGTGGAGAATGAGGAATGTATGACGCGGATGTTTCGAGAGGTTTGAAACCCGGATACGTCAAGATCTCATTTCTCATAAACTTTCTCTCTATTCGAGATGTTGTAAGCAGGCTCAATTATTAGAGCGAGATAACGAGTACGGTCAACTAAGGGACCATAACCGAGATTGTACCGGAGATAGCGATCAACATAATAATGATAAACCGGAGGAGAAAAGCAGACGGACAAAAATGGTAACCACTCTGGTGGTAATCATGGCCATGAAAATAGAAGAAGCGAGTCGGGGAGGAGATTTTAAAAAGAGGAGATTTAACAACGACCATGTGAAGACGAGCAGGTCACCGTGACAATCGGTTCTAATCGGAGGAGAAACGACCACCGGTCATATGCTATAAATGCGGAAAGAGGACATATCGGTCAAACTGGCCCACAACAGTTCAAGGTATGCTATAATTGTGGAAAGGAAGGACATATCGCTCGAGATTATGCGGTGGCGAAACCTAGTTCATGGGGGACGGTGACTCAAAAGATCGTCTCGGAAAAGTCAAAGTCAACGATTGGGAAGAGCGTTTGTTGTGGTGGTCAAAATGCGAGGAACCTAAACGAGGTGATCACGGGTAAGCTATTTATAAATTCTTGCGAAGTTTATACCTTACTTGATCTGGGTGCTACCCATTCATTTATCTCTCTGCATGTGCTCAACGTTTAAACTTGACTCAGGAGAAATTAGACTTTGACCTATCTGTGGAAACTCCGTTAGGAGAAACTTTCATCACATCCTTTGTTTATAAATCTTGTTTGATTCAAGTTGGCACCATCACCTTACTGTTGACCTTATCTCTTTAAAGATACTTGCTTTTGATGTGATTTTAGGGATTGATTGGTTAACTACTCATCATGCCAAAATTGATTGTTTTCGAAAGGTTGTTAGTTTTCATATTCCTAACCAACCTGTTTATGCAATTCAAGCAACTAAACCATTAAAATCAATCACCGCTCATATCTAATCATAAAGCTATTCGTTTATTGAAAAATGGATGTCAAGCTTTCTTATCCCATGTTATGGATTTGAATAAAGACACGTCAAATTTGAATAATGTTCTGTTGTTATTGACTTTCCGACGTATATTTCTGAAGAACTTCCCGGTCTACCCCGTAGCGTGAAGTTGAATTCTTTATTGATCTTGAAACCGTACAAAGCCCATTTCTAAAACCCCATATCGAATGGCTCCTATTGAACTTCGAGGAGTTAAAGGTCCAACTACGAGGAATTGTTGGACATCGGTTTCATTCGCCCCTAGTACATCTCCTTGGGGTGCTCTGTTTTATTAAGTAAAGAAGAAAGACGGAGTATGCGACTTTTGTATTGACTATCGGAATTGAACCATGTCACCATCAAGAATAGGTATCCTCTACCTCGTATTGATGACTTGTTTGACCGATTCTGCAAGGGCACAATTCTTTTCAAAAATTGATCTTCATCACGGATATCATCGGTGAAGATTAGGCGAGGATATTCTAAAGGCGCCTTGAGAACTTCGGTATGGGCATTATGAATTCTTAGTCATGTCTTTCAAACTAACTAATGCTCATGCGGCTTTCATGGATATGATGAACCGAGTATTCAAGGAATATTTGGATCGGCTTTGTTGTTGTCTTTATTGATGACATCCTCATATATTCCAAAAGTCGTGAAGATCATGAGCACCATTTGAAGTTTGGTACTCCAAAGGCTTCGTGAAAACAAACTATATGCCAAATTGAAGAAATGCGAGTTACGGCTTGAGGAAGTAGCATTTCTTGGGCACGTCAGTGTCAAAACATAGAGTATCCGTGGACGTGAAGATTGAAGCAATACAAAGTTGGGAGCAACCGAAGTCGGTGGCCAAAATACGTAGCTTTACGGGTCTAGTGGTTATTATCGGAGATTCGTGGAAGGTTTTCTCGAATCACTACTCCATTAACTCGGCTAACTCGGAAGGATACACAATTCGTTTGGAGCGAAGAATGCGAGAAGAGTTTCCAAGAGCTAAGAGGAGACTTATTTAAGACTGTTCTAACAATACCATCTCGGTTGGGATGGATTTGTTATCTCTCACGATGCGATGCTTTGCAAAGGGTTAGGATGTGTTCTCATGCAACGTGGGAAAGTCATAGCCTATGCCTCGCGACAACTTAAAGAGCATGAGAGGAATTATCCTACTCATGATCTAGAGTTAGCGGCCAGATCGTTTTCATGCTTAAAGATATGGAGGTACTATCTATATGGGGAGAAAGTGGAGATATATTCGGACCATAAAAGCCTTAAATATTTCTTCACTCAAAAGAACTCAACACGCGGCGGCGACGTTGGCTTGAGCTATTAAAAAAGACTACGACCACACTATTCAATACCATCCCGGAAAAGCGAAGCGTGGTGCGTAGCGGCGTTGAGTAGAAGATCATATGCAGGAATGAGTGCGATGATGTCAAGTATACACATAGAGCCAACTTTAATAGAAAAGTTAAGGTTGCTCAAGCCACCGGGCCGGGCGATGCGTATGAAGAAGAAAGTACAAGAAGGAGCTATTAGAAGCGAGAATTGATGAAGAAGGAATACTTGAGTCCACTCTAGACTTTGTGTTCCTAACGACTCGATTTGAAGTACAAGATTATGAAGGAGGCACACAATACACCATTTGCAATCCATCACGGAAGTACAAAATGTATCGTGATCTTGACATACATTTTGGTGGAACAATATGAAGAGAGAGATTGCAAAGTTTATCTCGATGTGTTTAACTTGTCGGCGTGTAAAGGCGGAGCATCTAGTACCTAAGGGTCCGTTGCAACCACTTGAGATTCCGAAATGGAAGTGGGAACATATTACCATAGATTTCGTTACGGGTCTTCCTACGGTTTCTCAAGGCATCAATGCTATTTGGGTTATTGTTGATAGATTAACCAAGTCCGCTCATTTCTTTTGCGTCACGGAGACTTATTCCTTGAGCGTCTTGCTAGTATGTACGTGAATGAGATTGTGAGGTTGCATGGCATGCACCTGTATCCATAGTTTCGGATCGTGACCCAAGATTCACTTCAAGATTTTGGGTTAGCTTGCAAAAAGCTATGGGCGCGGATTTACGATTCAGTTCGGCATACCATCCTCAAACGGACGGACAATCAGAGAGGACTATTCAAACTCTTGAAGATCTATTAAGACTCCGTGTCCTAGACTTCAAGGGCGGTTAGGATAAGTATTTACCATTGGTGGAATTCTCCTACAACAACGAGTTATCGAGCAAGTATAGGTGTGGCTCCATTTGAAGCATTATATGGACAAAAGTGTCGATTTCTCAATATGTTGGGATGAGGTGGGTGAAGCAACATTGTTGGGACCCGAGAGTTAATACGATATGACTCACCGAAAAGATCCAAATGATTCGACAAGCGTGATATAAAGCGGCACAAGATCGACAAAAGAGTTATGCGGATCTTCATCGAAAGTACGCGTGGAATTTAGTGTGGGGATCATGTATTGTTGCGAGTTGCTCCATGGAAGGGAGTTATAAGATTTGGGAAGAGAGGAAAGCTCAATCCACGATTTATTGGTCCATTTCAAATTCTTGACCGAGTAGGAAATGTAGCCTATAGACTCGCGTTAACTCCGAGTATGTCTCGTGTTCATAATGTGTTTCACATATCTGTACTTCGTAAATATGTGAAAGACCGAACCACATTATAGAGTTAGAGCCAGGACGAGATAGCAGAAAACTTAACGTATGAGGAGGTACTGTCAAGATCTTGGATAGGAAGGAGCATGTCCCACGCCGCAAAGGTCATACCACAAGTTAAAGTTCGTGGAGGAATCATGCTATAGAGGAAATGACACGGGAATTGGAAGCGGAAATGAAAGCGAGGTATCCTCACCTTTTGAAACACAGTGTGTATCGCGTTAATTTCGAGGGACGAAATTTCATAAGGAGGGAGGTTGTAAGACCCAAACTTATTATTAATGAAATTTAATTTTCTCTATTTATTATTTTGAAATAGTAAGGGTTGATTTGATTAATGTGGATAGTTATGGGTAAAATACATAAATATTTTAAAATAAGCAAGTGGTTATAAAATATTCATTGTTGTTCGGGGAATATTCGTTTGGTCGTGGAATATTCAATCTTTGTTTGGGAATATTAAATGCGACCAGTATAAACCATGTGGGCCCCATAATGTGAAAAGCGATTGGATGAAGAAAACGACAAATATAAGTTGTTTAAAATAACAAAACATAGTTATTCTGAATTAATCTTTGTTAAAATACTAAATTGGTTAAAAACACGGTAGCATTACGATTGCACCAATTATTGATTCTTACGTAAGAAGGCACTACTCAATAATGGTTACGATAATTCTTTATTCGATATTTTATTGATTTAATAATTCTTTGCGTTGATATTTTATATTCTTTGTTATAATTGTCATTACACAAGTATTTTTCATTATCGAAGCAATAATTCATATTATCCGAATAATATTATTAGATAACATTATTGGCAATGTCTAGAAAGTTACATCTAAGGAGAGGTTTGGTCACCTAATTGCGCAAGAAGAGGAAAAATCTTTATTGGAAAGCCCCTCTTTCTGGAAGGCCATACGGTTGTCAATATTGTTATTACGTAATATTATTTGTGAATAATTAATTATTGATTCATATGATAAGAAAAAATATTGATTTTATGTGGATATAGATGGAGAAAATTTTTAATGTGACAATTGTTGAAAATTGAAATTTTATCTTTTACGATAAAATAATTCATTTAAATATATTATTATATTTTAATAATATAATAATGGTGATATTTTTACAACGAATGTGGGATATATGAGTATATGAGGAGGAAGAATATTTTTGTTGCAATAAATGTTTAAAACATGTTAAACATGTCGGTGGACCCCATTTATTTTGAAATTTGATTATAGCACGTAAAATCGCATGTTTATGGATTTGGTCAATTTACATTTGGAATTTGGAAAAACTTTCTTACGCAAAGTTGTAGAGAATTGAATTTCCTATAAAAGTTCACGAGATTGAATTTTACGATAAAAGAGCTATTTATTGTGAATTATTGAAGTTCAAAGCTCAAAGAAAGAATTGATTTTAGAAGTTTTAATTATTATTTTAAAGAAAAACGTTTTTTGCATTTAAGTTGGCTAACATGTGATATTAATTGCTGAAATCAGATCTTCAAAGATGGGCTAAGGAAATTTATAATATATATTAATATTTTATTAAATTTTACGCTTTGGTGTTCTAAAGCATTTTCCTATAAATAGGGTGCTTAGGTTAGAATTGAAAATCACACCGTAAATCAAGTTTCTCTCTATATTATCGAAGCGTATTCTTGTGAGTATTTTGAGTATACTTTGAGTATTGTTAGGCGGTAAGTTTCCTTCAAAGACTATTATACGTATATCCAAACTAAGTACTTAATCTTTCGAGGTAAGGGATATTATTTTTTTCAGTAATGATATTATTTCTTCAATATCATTATGTTGAAATATTGATCTGAAGTTTTTATCAAATTTGGAACTTTTGGTGTCTGAGTTACTATTTACGTATCTGATGACTTTATTCATGTATATACGATACTTATTTACGAATCTGACTTATTATTCATAGAAAAATGAAAATTTTTTCTCTTCGTCCAAAATATCTATTCTGGATACTAGCTTTGATTCTATCTATGTTTTGATCATTCTTGAATTTTACACAACTGTAATTATTTTTGAGGTATTTTTTTTGACGTGGATAAAACAAAGTACGAATCCTTAATCCTTAATCCTTGTCATTTTGTTTCACTGGATTCGTTTCTTTAAAAATATTTTTCATCATCTTCAGTCTTAAATGATGATATTATGGAATATCTTTGGCCGTAGTGCAAAGATGAATAGGTGTTTAGATGAACATGACCAACTGATGAATATCTTTGGCCTGTAGTGCAAAGATGAATATTTGATTCCAGATATATATTGATTGATGTTACTGAGGATAAAAGATAGAGCGATGAACTTTTAAATTCATACATAGAAGATAGTAGTTTGCATTCTCTACTTAACTCTTCTAATGAATTATTATTTCATTGCGAATATTGATTTAAAATTTGTTGTCTGTTGTATTCTATTAGATTTTTCCCTGTTGAAGACTAACGATAATTTGTTGTATATTATCTTAGTCATAATATTCTTACTGGGCTAGTTGAGCTCACCCTTTTCCTTTTTGTTCCATTTTTCTTCTCAGGAGGCGAGAATATAGCGAGTACAAGTCGGGGTATGGAATGAAAGTTCTAAAGAGAGTTGTTTAGTAGTCCTCACCATTTTTGTAAAATAATGTATCAATAAATGTGATGAGGATTTATTTGAGTATAGATGTTGTCTAGAAGATAATATTTGTATTCAAACTCACAGTTTTACTGTTGTAATAATAAAGTTGTAGTTATTTCTGTACCATGTATTGACAACTCAGAATGGGTGATGTATACCTATTTTGGGGGCGTCACACAACCTCATAGTCTTTACTAAGGGTCATGTTTGTCCCTGAGGCACTTATTAGAATGGCTACTTAGACTTGATAGAAATGCTATCATCACAGTGGGCTTCTCTGCCATGTCGAGACTACTCCACGATCGTGGTTTCTCTTAGTTATCTCTACGATTTTAACATAGTCTTTTTTTATCTGCATGGTTAGCACCAACTAGAGCATAGAATTTATGGTTATAGATTTAACATACCTAAATCACTTATCAATTTATTAAATCTTGATTCATCTAAGAGTTTTATAAAGACATCAACAAGTTGATTTTCAGTAGAGATGTATTGTAAATATATAGTTCCATTTTGAACATGATCTCTAATAAAATGATATCTTATTTCTATATGTTTAGTCCTATAATGCATGACATGATTATGTGTTATTGTTATGGCACTTGTGTTATCATAGTGAACAGGTATAGACTTGAAATCAAACCCATAGTTTACTGGCTGGTTTTTCATCCATAGGATTTGAGCACAGCAGCTGCCTACAACAATGTATTCAGCTTGTGCTATTGAAGTTGATATTGAATTTTGCTTCTTGCTAAACCAGGATATAAGTCTATTTCCTAGTAGTTGACAAGTGCCACTGGTATTTTTTCTATCAATTTTGCAGCTTGCAAAATCAGCATCTGAATATCATGTCAGTTCAAAGGAGGACTCCTTGGGTTACCAAAGTCCCAAATGAGGTGTGCCTTTGAGATACCTAAAAATTCTCTTTAGAGCAGTTAAGTGTGATTCCTAAGGATTAGCTTGAAATCTAGCACATATGCTTGTTGATAAGTAGGTTTTATACCTACTTATCCGGTATCTATTACTTGAATTAGTTGCTTAAACCTATGTTTCTTAGCTACTTTTCATACATTTTATGTTATTTTGTAGGCTATGACATAACATTGGCATGAAGAAGCAAGGAAAGCAATTAGGACATCTTTTGGACCAAAATACGCAAGTAAATGAAAGGAGGGAAGATTGAAGGACTTTTAACACCAAGTTGGATGAATGTTCTTAGCTTGGAACTTGGATTATATTATAGAGCTTCTTCTTAGCTTTTTGGAACATCTTGAATCATCCCAATCGGAGTTCGGATGCGAGAGTTATGGCCATTTTATCAACAAAGATCAAAGTTAAGAGTTGTCATGCTTTCCCAGTGCGGGCCGCGCCTAGAATGGCTTGGGGACAGTGCGAGGCGCACTAGGCGGCTAGGGAGACAGCTTATTTGGGTTATTTGATGTCTAATTTGAGCTAGAATAGGATTCTTAGTTGCCTAAATTGCTAGGATATCCATTAGAACTATAAATACACGAGGAGAGGCATAAAAGAGAGGAGATATAGGCTAGTTTTGGAGGATTCCAATAGATTAGATTAGAGTAAATTAGATCAAAACCCTAGTTCTTATGGGATTGGGAGATTGAAGCAACTTGGAGACCATTGAAGATCAAGAGCAAGAGCTTGAGGAAGATGGAGATTTGCTGACAACAGATTTATTCTTTACTCTACTCTTATTTTTTATCTTTTAATGATTATTCAATTGTGGATTCTTAGTTTCAATTCAATAATCATGAACTAATTCTTTGTTTGAGATTACAATGGATCTTATTGTGTAGTTTATTTTAATATGTTTCGCTATCAATTATTATGTTCTATTGTGAGGATTGTCTATTGTGATTTGGACTTAATTGCTTAATTGCCTAGATATCAATTATCGTGATAATCTATATGAACTCGAAAGATGAAGTATTGATTTAGATCTTATCATGATAGCATGTGTTTGTGATTTCTACATAGATGGAATACATGATTCGTGTTTAGGATAGAGATATGCCTTTACGCCATATGTAATCTTATAGAGAGATTTGTATTTTAAATCCTTTTTAATTGTAATTCCCACAGAGATATAGTGGATTAGTTAATTAGGGTGTCTTGCTTAATTCTATCATCTGTGGATTTAAGTGAGTATGGGTATTATGCATCGAGAGGTGGTTTTATCTGCTTTAGTGTTCTTGATTAACAATTCAAGATAGAGAATAATTGATGAGAAGTGTGTTAACTTAAATGAAGCAATAAGTGAAGTTGTGATCTTAAATCTCCGTAATCTTAATTTAACTAGTGGTAATTAGAATTAGTTTAATTATAAATTGAAATTCATTCGTTTAAATAAGATTGAGTTGGTTACGGGTTAGTACTTGGTGATTTTTATTAAACAATTCCTCGTGGGAACGATACTCTACTTTCACTTTATTACTTGTTGACCACGTATACTTGCGTGTTGTGCGTAATTAGATTTTACCCAACATATGTTGCAAACATTATGTTTGGTCTATTGGTAGTTAAGTAAAGAAGAGAGCATATCATACCTCTGTATTGAGTAATGTCAATACATTTACCATTCTTATCTTTGTCAAGCTTAGTTGCTGGAGTAATTGGTGTTTTTATGGGAGAGACTGATTCCATGCCATACTTCTTAAGTAAGTCTTTAATGTACTTGGCTTGATTAATGAAGATACCTTCATCAGTCTGCTTCACTTACAAGCCAAGTAAGAAATTCAGCTCACCCATCATGCTCATTTCGAACTTTCCCTGCATAAGCTTGGAAAATCTCTTGCAATAATTTTCATCAGTAGAACCAAAGATAATATCATCTAAATACATTTGAACTAGTAAAACGTTATCTTTATGCTTCCTAAGAAATAATGTGGTATCTACTCTTCCTCTAGTGAATCCATTTTCAATAAGAAAGTTAGTTAATGTTTCGTACCATGCTCTAGGTGCTTGTTTAAGTCCAGAAAAGGTTTTGTCTAATCTATAGACATAATTAGAGAGAGTTGGATTGATGAAACCTGGAGGTTACTGAACATATACTTCTTCTTGAAGTTGACCATTCATAAATGCACTTTTGACATCCATCTAGAAAACTTTGAACTTCTTGTCTGCATCAAAGGCAAGGAATATTCTGATAGCTTCTAATCTAGCAACAGGTGCAAAGGTCTCGTCGTAGTCGATGCCTTCTTCTTAGGAATAACCTTTGGCCACTAGTCTTGCCTTATTCCTTTTGATCACCCCATCTTCATCCATTGAGTTTCTGAAGACCCATTTGGTGCAAATAATTGGGTGACTTCTTGGTCTAGGAACTAATCTCCAGACTTTACTTCTTTTAAACTGATTCATCTCTTCTTACATGGATTCTATCCATCTCAAATCTTGCATGGCATCTTCTATCTTTTGGGAGTCTTCTATTTGGTGTAGAGTGATAGAAACAAGATCTTATATTGATTCTTGCATTTGGATCTCCAATGTAGTCTTGAGTGTGATCTCTTTCCCATCCTGTTCCTGTTGAACATATGTTCTTTGCTTTCTTTCTTATCTCGAATTCTTCAAGATCAACTTTTGTCTCTTGTTGCAGAGGTTCGTCGTCTGGTGTAGTTTTTTTCACGATCTCTTCTTCAGGCTCGACGATTCCATCTTTTTGGACTGTGATCGTGGTGCTGGGCTCGACCACCTCATTCGTAGTGTCTGGATCATTGATCGCAATTCCTTGTGGTACAGACTTGCCTGAGTCTGTTTCATCAAAGATGATGTGAATCGAGACTTCAACACTTAGTGTCTTCTTGTTGAACACTCTATAGACCTTGTTGTCTCTGGCATATCCAAGAAAGATTCCTTCGTCTAACTTGGGTTGGAACTTAGTCAAATATTATTTTCTATTGCTAAGAATGTAGCACGCATAGACGAACACATGGAAATAACTGACATTTGGCTTTCTTCCTCTCCACAGCTCGTAGGGAGTCTTCTTTAGTGTAGAGTGAACAAAAGACCTGTTATGAGTGTAGCACACAGCGTTGATAGCTTCTACCCAGAAGTATTTAGGCAGATGAGCTGCTTCTAGTAGAGTCCTTCGTGCTTCCAATCAACGTTCTGTTCTTCCTTTCAGCTACTTCGTTTTACTGTGGAATTCGTGGAGCTGAGAAGTTGTGACTGATGCTATTGTCTGTGCAAAACTGATCCATCTCAGAGAAATCGAACTCTCTTCCATGATCACACTTTATAGCCTTGATCTTCTCTCCTTTTTCGTTCATCACCAGCTTGAACATCTTGATGAGTTGGAAGTTTATTTCATCTATAGAATTTAGAAAGAACACCCATGTGAATCTTGTGTAGTCATCCACTACGACCAGTGAGTATCTCTTCCCTCCAAGGCTTACAGTTAGAATTGGCCCAAAAAGATCCATGTGAAGTAACTGTAGGGACTTATCAGTTGAGTAGACTACTTTGCCTTTGAATAAGCTCTTAGTTTGCTTTCAAAGTTGACAGGCGTTGCATGGTCTTTCTTTGATGAAGCTGAGCTTGGGTAAACCTGCTACTAGATCTTTGGAGGCCAGTTTTGACATACTCTTGAAGTTGAGATGAGACAACCTTCTATGCCATAGCTGTAACATTCTAGAATTTTAATTGTAATATTAAATATTTATTGAATTATATAAATATTTAATGGATGTGTTTATCGTTGAATAAATATTTGTTTAATTGATTTGATTTTATTTGGTTAATTATTTGTTAAATAAATAATTAATGCATTAAGAAAATTATTATTATATTGATATTTCAATTTAATGGTTGATTATTTGTATTGAGTTATGTGATTAAATGATTTATTTAATTAATTGTTATTTCAATTAATTAAATTAAATATGAAAGCTTGATTAAATAAAGTGTGATAAATAAGTATATTATAATGAGTTATTAAAATAAATTAAAGTAGTTTAATTTAGTTTTATCCAAACAAGGTTCAAGGATATTAAGTGTTTAATTTTTAAATGGTTTTTGCCAAACAAGGCCCTATGGCTTTTGGAATTCTTTTAATTTTAAATTATATAAATAAATAAAATAAATTAAAATAGTAAATATAATATATTTATAATATATACGTTTCTTTTAACTGATGTTAGTTATTAGGATTATTAAGGTTATCAGTTTTTTTCTTTTGCGCTTAAGTGCTACATGACTTGGTATTTGGCTATATTGAGAAGAGAGTTCAGAGAGTTTGATAGAGCTTGACAGTGTAACTTGAGAGAGATTGAGAGGAAGCTTAAGGATTTCAAAGCTAATTCAGTGGGGTTTGCAAGGAATTATCACGCTAATTGAAGGTATTTTCCCTAATTATATATTTATGCATATATATGAATTCACGGCATGGTTTGTTTGTGTTCTGTGAAATCAAAATTGGTGAATTGTGGATATATACTTGGTAATTATGATGATACATGCTTATGATGCTAGAGTTATGTTTAAAATAAGAAATTTGTACACTAACACTACAAGAAAAAGGCTTATCAGCGATCGTCTATCAGCGACCGCACGCGGTCGCAGATAGCTATCCGCGACCGAGTGCGGCCGCTTATAGTCGTCGCACAAAATCTGGTCGCTGGGATGCACATTAACGACCACTACTAGCGACCGACCTATCGGCGACTGATATGAGCGACTAAAATGACAAATGTGGTCGCTAAGCTGAGTCAGCATGGTCCAGGGCCAAAGCTGACGTGGTCCACGTGTCAGCGACTGCTATCAGTGACTGCATGCGGTCGCGGATACCCTCAAATATTTAGCCGTCGCTAATAACTATCAGCGATCGCATGCAGTCGCTGATCTGCAAAAAATGAAAACCAGATTTTTGTTGTTTTGCAGAATTCTCAAAAACTTGTACCTGTTTTGTACCTGCTTTATCCCAACACACATACACAACAGTATAAATAGCATGCACAATAATATAAACATTCATCGTCCACCGACACATACACCAAACTAGTATATAAACATTTAAAAACCAATATGAATTGAATAAATATAAACAAATCTAATATTGTTTAAGTAAAATGCATCACTATTTTGCAGAATGAATATACAAGTACAAGCTTATCAAATAACTACAAAACAACACTAAAGCAGGTATGTCAAGCATTATCGCCTCCTTGATCACCCTGTAATTAACAAAATAATAAAACAAGTTACAAATATAGTAACTATGTTGATATTGGTATATATTATGACAATATATACAACAAATTGATTTTATACCTCGTCGTCATCCCCATCCCGTCACGATCTCGCCACCACTCATCGCTTTCACTAACTCATCAGGACTCAGAGCCCCCAGATGCCCGCCCAGTATCTTCAGAAGATCTCGATCTCGACATATAGCTCTCACACAGTCATCTGGAGTATGAACAGCTGCATGACTCGATGACTATGAAGACTGGGTAGAAGAGCAGCCTAAGCCACTGAAGGATGGGCGTCGTCGTTGTCCTTGACCTTTAATGTAGTTCTTCTTCACAACAGATGCCCTCTCCCACAACTCTTGATCAATAGGCGGACGTGGAGTGCCTTCAGGATAACGCTCATTCAATAAACTCTTATAAGTATCTTGTCATCATGTTAACAATTAAATAGTTAAAAATAAATTCTGTAAGCATTGATAAAAAAATCAAGTTGTTAAAACATATTACCGCTATCTGGATAGCATCAAGCAGACCATCACGGGTGGCCATGTACACATCCAGCCAATGGATAGGCTAACCTTGAGACTGAGACTCCTATACAAAAAATAGCAAAATATTACTAAGTAAAAATGTGATATATTTTCTACAATTCATGATTGTAAACATATTAAAACTTATAAATACGCACCTGGCGGTTATATCTTCAGAATCGTGAAATATCTTGCCCCTTGTATGTTCCTTTAGCCTTTTCGCCATCGAGTACACCGAGGATCTGTTGGTGGCGGCAGTCTTTCATCTTTTCAAACAGCTCTCAGCTCTCCATTGGTCGCATATCTCAGTCCATATGGACTGGGTGCACCACCAGGGGCTATTCTCGTGCATATAATGCTCTCCCTGACCTGGATGGTCGATCTCGGCATTGTGAAGGGCATTTTGTCGTTCATTGTTCAAATTATCCTTGGTGCGGATGGCGTACTTCTGCCAGAATAATGTCTGAATCACTGAAGCCTGCGCATTCTCCTATCTATACCTTTTCTGCAAATAAAACAACAATAATAACATTACTAAACAATTATCCTTAATTAGAATATTATATTATCTGTCATAATTAAAAAAAACATACCTGAAATTCAGCCTAAACAACATCCTTGTGGGCAATAGGTGTGCTCGCCCACGTAATCACATGTGTAGGCCAATTCTGTAAACACATCTGTGATATGCACTTGACGATCTTATTATCTGAAAAATCACTATAGTATACAACAATTTACATCAACGATAAGTAGATATATTAAAGCAATTTACATCTAAGTTCTATATATCTTGTATAAATGGAATCTAAAATGCTTATATATAAATGATATGAGACATACGTGATATTCGAAGGAGGGCGAATCTGAATAAAAATCCGATTATCCAGGATTAGTTGGGGCCTTGGGCACATGATTAGGTCCCCTACCCAACCCGCGCTTTTTCTACGCTGCTTCAAAAGCCATCTGTATATTATAAATTTCAAGATGTATATATGAGTTATATTTGATTACATGTATATATGAATATATAAAATGACAATAAACATGACAGTGATATAATCATGTATATATGAATATATAAAATGACAATAAACAAAAATTGCATTTAAATAGTTAAGTACATAAACATGACAATGATATAAAAAACATGTAATACTAAACATACATTTCATTTGTTCAAGTGTCTGATTCAGAATCATCTTGTATATGTGTTGTAGATTCATAACCATCATCTGCTTCAGATTTAGTGTCAGATTCAGTCAATAACTCTTCTTCCTCAATATCAATATCATCTGACAAAAATATTAACTCAGGATCTAATTCATGTGGTTCATCTCCACCATCTAACTGGATTACTTCATTGTCATCCTCAACATTTATTATAGTTTGACTATAAAGCATCTGCTCTTGGTAAATCTCCCCATCAACTACTTCTACACGACTACGCGAGGGAGTATGAATTACAACTTATCAATCTGTAGGTGGTCTATCCCTTTTCCTAACAGGATTAGGAGTATAATACACTTGTACTATTTGAGTTGGTAAAATAAACGGATTGAAACCACGAGTGAAAGAAACAAGTATGGTTGTTTCATACACATCCAAGGAGGCAAGTTGTACGGAGTAATAATCATTGGCCAACATGAGTACGGAACAGCTGAGTTGCTAAACGGATTGAAACCATCGGTGGACAATCCAAGCCTCACATTTCTAGGTTCTAATGCAAACCTAGGATGTGCTAAGTTGAAATCTTTTCAAGCCTGCCCATCCGCGGGATGATTTAGTTCTCCATCTTTAGCTGGAGATTTCGCATGCCAACTCATATGTTCAGCTGTTCTTGAAGACATGTACAATCTTTTTAGCCGATGTCTTATTGGAAAATACCTTAGAATATTAAATGGTATACTTGATTTTTTTGTAGTCAAACCCCTCTTTATTAGGCCTAAAACGCTAATGACTGCAAAACGTGCACCTTGTCATCTGTTCATTTTCCTTATAAAACAACATGCAATCGTTGGGACATGCATCGATCTTTTGGTATCCAAGACCCAACTTCTTCACCATTTTCTTACAAAAGTAATAGTTACTAGGTAATTTCTCACCGCCAGGCAACATACTCTTAATGGCCTTCAAGAGTGACTCAAAACACTCATGGCTCATGTTGTGATCAGCCTTGATGTTAAGTAATGTCGCCACTACAGACAATGTAGTGTGTTTGGTGCAACCATGCCACAATGGCTCGCTACCCTCGTCTAACAACTTAAAGAAGTATTTGGCATCAGAATTCATAGGTTGATCTCTGCCTTGTTCCCAATCAAAATCTGACCCTGCAATATCATGAACCATTTTATTCATACGATGAGTACTGCTACCCAAATTATGTACTTCTGTGATGCCACCATCTCTTCTCTGCCCATGTGCCCACCAACATTCTTCGTAATTTCCCATGAACCTAGAAACAAGTAAATGATAGTTTACCACGTCTTTGTCCATATAATTTACATTTTTACACTTCAAACATGGACATCGATTCAAGAATCTGACCATTCATACATTAGGGTGAATATCGCGATACTCCAAAAATACTTGGCAACAACTCTAAATCAAATTGTAGAAGAATTATCTGGGCACTTGACTTTCGTCGTGCCATCCAACTACGGTCTGAATAGAGGTCCATGATTCCACGGTACCTACTACAAGCAACATGAGCTTATTAATCATATAACTTGAGCATACTTGTAACCATATGATTAACATTTTAACATACTTGTAAGCATATGACTTAAGCATACTTGTAACCATATGACTTGAGCATACTTGTAAGCATATGATTAACATTTAAGCATATTTGTAAGCATATGACTAGAGCATACTAGCCAGTAAGCATATGACTTGAGCATACTAGTAAGCACATAAAGAGCTCGTTAATATTATAAATGTTTGCAACTTTCCAACCAATAAAAAAATTTCGCTAGAGTCTCCCCTATAATATGGACTAGCCACATGCACAACGACATGTATATAAAGCAGTAAAAAGTTTAGGAGTATACTACAAATTCAGAGTTCTAAAAACTCATGCTTTCATTTTTGCAAGCTTCTATCTTTACTTTACACATGAGCTAAATAATTAACTTACTTCTGATTAGGGCACTTATCTCTTAGTTCTTTAACTTCAGAGTATGATATTCCTGATGTTCATTAATATTTTTATTCCATTGGAATGCGTGATTGTTTATTGAATGTTTCGATTTTAACAGTAGTGGAGATCATGTCCTTATCGGGTAATTGTTGCAGTTGCAATTTTTCGAGCATCTACTTTTAGTTTAGTATTCCTGATAAAAGTTTTTTGTTGGCAGTAAAATATAGAAATCAGTTGCAGATTTTGAAAATTATGGTGCGCAAAGTAATATATTTACACTTATTCTTATTTTCTAAAATAATTATTATTTTTAATATTAGTAAATAATTCCTCCAAAAATCAAGGTGGGCAATTGCTCATCTTCCTCATAAGTTGCATCTGCCCCTGAATTTGTAATATTAAGGATTAAGGAATGATCCCCATTAGTCTTCACTATTTCCTTTTTAGATATTTAAATAATACATGTAACGCCCCGAAATCCGGTTTACTTTCAGACCCGGACTCCGTGAGTCATGATTCCATTTCCTTCCAAACATACCTCATTATATAGCTAAATATAATGACATACATTCTCAAATCTCAGGTTCTCGAAACCTTATAACCTCTTTCATTACAAATAATGATAATTACATTATGCTTTACATCTTACACGAGTGACTTTCATCCGCCACCAAGGATTCATAACTGTTCATTAAACTAGTCTATAGTTTAATTCTATCATTCTATATTACAAGTCTTTATTTGCTCTTCACGCACATTCATATACTGAATGACACTTCGTTTGGATACCGCTCAGCTTGATCTTTATGGGATCTTTAAGTTCTTTCTAACATCGTTCGCTGAAAATGTTTTTCATTTAAAGCATGTGTGAGCATTCAATTACCCAGCAAGTCATAACAGTTGAACAAACAACTTGAAGTTGAACTTCGATAGCAGAACAAAGGTTATGAAGCAGCTTGAATAATAGGAATAGTCTCGATTCCTATCATCTTAAAACATTCAGTCACTTTCACTTTGAAATACTTTTATTCTTCTACCTTTTTCATACACATCTTGTCTGGCTAGAATCATTAGCCCAGACTTAACAATAACGGTTCATGTATAAACAGAACATACTTGTATTGAACAGTTCAATCATAGAACAGTTCATCTCAAGAAACATCGAAGTGTTCAAATTGTGGCACAAGGCCTCATACATACTACCACCTTGTACAAATATCGCACATTTGCACATAGACACAACTTCTCAAGTTCAACATTTGAGAAGTTCAAGAAACTAGCATTCATATAGTATGAATGAAGTTAGGAAACTTGCCTTACGCACAGCTACATCTTATAGTTTACGCTGAACTGCTCATTCCAAATCCCTATATAACACATAAGGAAATCACACGTACACCAATTAGTCATATACTTGACTTACACATTGGTTTACTTAACTTTACTTCTTAGGGTTTGCGCTCTTGTAATCTAAGCTTACACGACTAACTTTTTTCTACCGGTTTACGGCTTCATGACATACGGAGATGTCTTAACTTAACACGTTCATTATCTTTGATGTTTTACATTCTTACCTTCTTCTTATAACTTTTCTAGGCACAGCGTACATCGCTTCTCTGCTAGTAGTCCATATGGTACTCTGAGTGGTTTCCCACAAACAACAAATAAACAAGTTCCCGTTTCATCTACACTGCCCACATAGTGAGTTAGATCAGTTGTCAGTTTTGTATATACCTTCGCTCTCTGAAGGAATTGTTTAGCCCAGCTCCCATATGTAAACTATCAAAGTTATGTTTGTACCATAACCTAACTTCTCTTAACTTATATGAACCATTAAACTATAATGTTCGTTACGTCAAATTCTTATTTCTTACGGCTTTTTGGCAACTAAATTCCATACCTCAGGATTCATTTCTTATCGTCTAAGTTATACAGTCTTTTGTATACTCGAAACGATCATTCAATGTCAATACTATAAGGTCATAGCATTAAACATTTCATATGAACCTATTCATACCTTACAACGTCCAGTTCCTTCAACTCAGAACGTTTATCCAAGTTATACTTATTAACTCGACTTCTTAACATTATACGTTATTATCTTTAACTCAGTTTCTTCACCGTTCACGGTTAAACAACATTCTTCATTATCTTACGGTCAAACCATACACGGAGTGTAGGTTCTGCCCATTTAATATTCATATACACTCAACCCTTACATTGGTTAAAGCGTTTAACACTTACCTTTCATTCTAACATTCTTTATCCAGTTCACATCGGACTTTCGTTACTCTTATTACTGTTCGCTATGGATTTTTACGATAATTCCTATCTTCCTTACTACTTTCGTCAACGTCCAAGTCATACTACCATTGTACACTTAGAATGTTCATCCAACGCAACTATGATTCACGAGGATCGTTTACGTATTCGATGTTCACGTTGCTCGTCTCTTAATCTCTTACTCGACCTTTACTCAAAGTTTTAATTGCATTCATCATTATCCATCCCATGAACCCCATGTTCATTATTCATTATTAATGTCGAAGCCATACCGTTCGTTGTATGCTAAGACCGATAGTTCATCACAACAACGTTGCGTTCACAGCGTCTATATGCTTTAAACTTATCTCTCATTATCACAACATAACATCAAAATGTTACTTGTTACCTTCGTCACTCAACGTCTAAGGAATCATAATCATAGTAATCCCTCACATTCTTTCATCGTGACTACGGTCCCTGGATATCGATTCCGTAACCCGCGTTTGTATTCTTTTAGTCTAGTTTAATCTTTCCGTTCAACCATTACTAAAGGTTTAACTTGCTTGCTTAAGCATTATTTTAGGTGAACTATATGTTCATACTTCTTTCTTGCACATCCTCCAGTAATTGAGAAATAAAAATCTCATTTCTGGGCATTGACTGCTGACTGGCCTTGCGGCTATTGCGCGTCCCTCTCTCTCTCTCTCTGCACACTTACTGCACCCTACTTCACCTTCTTCTTGATGAAATGCATTATTGCGGCCAAACCCTTTGTTATCTCTCGTGATGCGACGCCACTCTCCAAAAGTTTATGGCCGAGTTAATGCCAGGCAGGCCACTTTAAAAAAAGCTCATTGCAAGGGCTGCTGAGCTTAGCTTAAACCCTAGAAAAATTTCTAAGTCTTGCATTAAGTTTGAGACACGTACATTATGATCTCATAACTTCTTCGTTATAACTCGGAACGAGGTCATTCTAAAGTCATTCTCTTCCTTATCTTACGTACTTTAATACCCATTGAGGAGAAATTCATTCTAAATCCATTACGTGCCATTCGATTGACTTGATCTTCACCCTTTATTCATTTTACGTTTTTAACGCTCTTCGTTCGTTCGTCCGTAATTCGGTCATCCGAACTCAGAACTTGTTCATTCTTGAGTCTACGAATCACATTTTCTACGTTCTCTTACTTATTTATGAAACCCTACACGTTCGGGTTCATTTTCTAACTTTCTAATTCTCGTTCGTCTTTTACGAAAATTTTGCCATAACTTCGTTATAGCTAAGTTTTAATCCGTTCTTCATGAACGTTTCTACCATTCCTAACCAAGCAATAAGCAACTAACTTATACATGATGGTTTTAAGCTTGTCCATCAACAACAATTATCTTACGATGGTTTTAAATTTGTCCATCAACAACAATTATCCTACGATGGTTTTAAATTTGTCCATCAACAACGTTCTTCGTGTTCTTCGTTCGTTCTTCATTTCAATCGATATTTTGGATTACGATTCTTCTTTTTCTTGGAATTTGATGCTATAGAACATCATTCCTTACTTATTTCACCTACTCGTTCATATAATTCATTCGGATCGCTCAAAATCCTTACGAATCTTATACCTCCTTAAGAAATTTATAAACTAAACTTCAAATTCTAATTTCTTCGTTTTCTCATTATATTAACCATATGAAATCATTACTAATATCTTTTACTTCTTATTCTCATTAAGCTATGTTTTTGACATAGAAAACTTAAAGAAAATATTAAAAGAAACTAGGGTTCAGATTACCGTTCTTCTTTAATCCTCTTCCGTTATACAAAGCCGGTGATTACAAGCTTTTCTATTTCACGATCACTTTTGATCCAAGCATTCATGCTCAAACTCTTCCTTCTCCCTCTTCATCTGAGCTCTCGCTCTCTCCCTCAAGTTATAAGATTTTCAAAATCCTAAAAAAATGAAATCTAGCTTTATATTTATAGAAAACCAAAGCTTAGGGCAAATTGGTCATTTCGCCCCCACCTCCTTACTATTCCCACCTCCTCCAACACTTAGCCACCAAATAAACTTGGTCTCCACCCTTACTTGGTGGCCAAGTGGCCGACCCACATGCCAATGGGTCACCCCATGGGTTGCTGCATTGGTTCTTACCCATCCGTTTACCCGTCGGTTCGATCCGCGGTTTCTTTTCTTGGTTTGGGCCTTAACCCTAATTCTTATTGGGCCTATCTTGGGCTTGATTTCACAAATCATTGGGCTTGACATAATCCAAGTTCCAATGGATTCTACAAATTCCATGAACTCAAAGTCCATTAAGACTAGTCGTATTCTACGCATTTATTCTCGTAATCTCTTCGTATTTAGCTCGTACGATATTCGTATTATACATCGTACTATTCTTCTTTCTATACTAGTATAATAACTCGTATCATACTCGCATTTCTCACGCATAATAACTCTAGTTATTATACGTACTCATTACATTCTCGGAACTCACTTTTCCTAACCCTTAGGTTTTGAGTCCGCAGGCGAAAACTTCGTTTTTGCCATAACTGAAATATTATTTAATATTCCATCACGTCTCAACATTTTACGTAATCAATAACTTCCCGAATTTCAAAATAAATCTCTGAGCAGAAACGGATGAATAGTGCCTATTTCGTCTTTTTCCCCAAAAAATATTTTGTTCCCGGAAAACTTTCATTTTCGTCTTGAAAATTCTTACTCGTTAAATCTAGCTCGTAGCTAGAATCCTCCCGACTTATAATCATCCTAGGTTATAGAACGATTAATAAACACATAGCACATAATAGTATTAATAAAAATTCCTTTTATTAATAACTAATTCTTTAAACCTAAATTCTGGATAATCCAAAATCTCGGGTTGTTACAATTCATCCTAGATTAAATATAACATTTTGAAAGGAGGAAAATTATACTTATTTCTGTCAAAAGAGGTATTGACATAGAAGGATAGAAAGATGGAAGGATGGAGCTAATGGTCATCCAATGGACCCATCCTCTTAAACCTCTTTGGTAAAATACATTTTTAGTACTTTTTTATCTCCAAATTTATCATATATGTACATGAAAAATAACTTCTTCAAATAAAGCCTTTTTCCCAAATAACGCATAACTCATTCAATGCCACGCACACACTCTTTTTTGTGAAGAACCCATTTCAGTAAACTAGCACATGAACACCATTGAAGTGTCACTATTTAAACTTTAAAACCAAAGTATAGTCTATACATACAAAATGAGAGAAAACAAAATCAAAAACTCCTTTTGAAGTTTCATAGTCTTCAAAAGCAATTCAATCAGTGCCCAATACAATACAAAAAACATTATATTTCATTTATAGACACTAACACACAATCATATAGAGAGTAATAGAGCATAATATCATTGTAATGAGCAAATCAACAAAACCCAGAAAGAGAAAAAATAAAAATCATCATATAGCCCTAAATAGTACAAATTATTCCTCTAAATATATAGGAGAGATAGAAATAAATTGAAAGTTCATACCTTTAATTAGAAACCGATTGTAGGTATTGTCGATTTTGGGAATCACTGTTCAGAACAACAGTGAAGGGACTGATGGCGACGGTGATGGCAGAAATGGAGGTGGAGATGGCAGCGTCCCTCTTCTCCTTCTTCTCTTCTCCCCCTTCTCCCTCTTTTCTCTATTACGCCCTCTTTTTTTTTCCTTCAGTCTGTTGTGTCGAGAGAATGACTGAAGCTGTTAACATTAAGTTTGATCAACGAGCGGTTGCTAATTTTTAATGATATGGACTTATCAGCGACCGCATGCGGTCGCTGATATTAAGTGGTCAAACAAAACCTTGACGCCAATATTTCGTGCCAAATTTTATGAGACAAATTTGTTCTAGCGACCTCTCAGCGAACCGCATGTGGTCGCTAATATTAAATAACGACTAGATTAATATACGGTTGCTAGTATTATTATCAGCGACCGGTTATGCAGTCGCTGATTGTATTGGTCGCTGTTAGGCCTTTTTCTTGTTGTGTAATTTCGTTTTAACAATAGAAATTTTGTCAGTATATGTATTTTCATATAGTTCATGAAAAGTATCAATTATAGTGGCTATTTAGTTTGTGAAATTATAAATTTAAGCTTGATTATGTTAGTTCATTAAGAAATGAGCATAATGTAATTTGAATGAAGTGATTTGGCCAAGTATTGAAGTCACAGTGTTGATTTATGGGATGAATATCAAAAATGGAGTTTTATATAAAAAACTTGGAATTTGAGAAATTAAAATAGTTAGAAGTGTTGTTAAAATGTTTTAATTGATGGAAAATGTTAGCAATCATGTTTATGATATTGTTATATTTATTTTACATGTTATTATTCATGTTTGGTGGGTGAAATTCCTGTTAGTTGGCTTAATTCGTGTAGCCGTTATGCCATGATCTCTTGGTAGCCAAGCCATTTAATCGATTTAAAATCGCACGGCCGCCATGATTTGATTTGAGACATTGAAGTCTGCTAATTCTGTTGACTTTGAACGTTCAATGTAACTTAGCTTAATGTTAGGTTCATGTGAGAATAATGTAACAAGAAGGTTAAACAGAGTCATGTTAGGTGGATTTTAAATTCAAAGTTGTAAAAGTGATTAGTAAGTTACGAACGTGTTATGCGTAACTTAGTTTATACAATGAATGTTAGATATATGTTGTGATGTTAACACTTGGGAATTCTGAAATATATATGGTAGCATAAGACATGTGCTAAAATAACAAGTTTAGCTAGTAATGTGTTTTATATTGAAAAGTAAATATTAGTCTGTCTAATAGATGTTGTGGTTTTAATATTGTGTATAGGTGAACGTGAGTTTTAATATTTTAGCTTACACTCGAGGCAAGTTGTCTAACTCTATATTTTCGGTTAGTTAGTTCTATTATTACATTGTGTAACTTCATTCTTTTGATTGAGCAAGTTTCTAAACTTCTCTTTTTACATTGAGCAAATTTTCTAACCCTACATTTACATTGAGAAAGTTTCTTACATTAATCTTTCATTAATCGAATTCTTGTATTCCTCATCACTATTTGAACAAGCTAGCTATGACTTAAACTTTATTCAAACAAGTTTTGACTTCCAATATTTATTGATGCATTCTAACTTGTTTATTGTTAGACAAGTTTCTTTATTGTCCTTCATGTACAATGAATGCAATTTTCTTGAATTCAAATTTCTAATGTTGAATTATCTTAGTTCGTTTACTTAACACAAGCCATTCTTATAATGAGAAAGCTTTAATTTTAGCTGGTTATTACTTAACGTATATTCAATAATTATGTTATTATTGATCAACTGTTGTGTTATCAAACACTATTGATTCAACTAGTCCTCTAGTTGATGTTCGTTAAACTTCAAATTACCCTTGCAAACTTATCCAACCCAAACTTTCTTTGGTGCGGACTTGTACTCTAAATACTTAGATGAACAACCCTATTATTAGGGGTTTACGCTTAGCGTTGAAATGTTTGTGCACAATACATTGTACGAAGGATTGATCCCCCTAAGTACATGGAGCCCTTATAGTCTTATATCTTTTAAAGTTAAAGTTGAAAGATTACTTATAATTGTGGACATGGTTCGTGGTCATTAGACCCTCAATAGTATATTTTAGAATGTTAATAGAACACATCATTCATTTCTATTGAGCCTATTATTTGGCAAATGTTGTAAAGTTTATTCATTCTTATTTCAAGTGAGCTTTGTTTGCTCACTCTTACTTATATAACCATTACAGCTAAGGAAGAGAAGGTAGATGTACCTAGAACCAGTAAGGCCAAGGGGAAGATGAACAAGTTTTGAAGACTTGTAATATGTTGACAGTTATTTATCAGACTTTAATTTGATTGATGTAATGAATCATTTATTTAATTTCCGCATTTGAATGATTGTAATTAAAGGTTAGATAACTTAGGAGATAATTTTTTTTAACGTAATCATGTATGGGCAGGTTTTATTATTCAATATTATTATGATTAGGTAGTTAGATATGAATGTTTTGATTAAGTGAACACCAAATCTTGAGGTAATGAAGTACAAGGATTTGGGGGTGTCACAAGTAGGGGAAGATGAACAAGTTTTGAAGACTTGTAATATGTTGACAGTTATTTATCAGACTTGAATTTGATTGATGTAATGAAGCATTTATTTAATATCCGCATTTGAATTATTGTAATTAAAGGTTAAATAACCTGGGAGATGATTTTTATTAACGTAATCATGTATGGGCAGGTTTTATTATTCAATTTTATTATGATTGGGTAGTTAGATATGAATATTTTGATTAAGTGAACACAAAATCTTGAGATAATGAAGTACTGGGATTTGGGGGTGTCGCAAGTTGGTATCAAAGCTTTAGGTTATGAACCTTAGGTGGGGAAAAAGCCTTAGGAAATAACCTTTGAAAAGATAGTGGTGATAAATTCTTATCGAGTTTTAAGGAAGAAGTAATAAAACACTTATGTGCTTATGTGATTATAACTTATGTGCTCGTGAGTGTCGAGAAGTAATGATTAATAATTAAAACTTAAAATTTTGTTGTCAGGATGACTTATGTCGGAGAATCCAGTCAGGCTAGGGAGGAGGGACCTCAGATGCCTATAGAGGAGGAGCCTCGCGATATTCAGGTTGCTTGGGAACAACTACTGCCACGGGAGTCAGCCCCGTTGGTCACAGTGGTGGAAGATGAGGATGATGATGTGGAGATGGATGAGGAGGATCCCGTTGAGTTTCCACAGGAGAATGAGGATGACGAGGATGAGGAGAAAGAGACTCCACTAATCTCGATAGCCGCTCGTATGTACGATGAAGTCTACGACCGTAACATGGAACTTCAGGATACAGTCGAGGAATTGCAAGAGATAGTAATGGAGAAAAGCAATCGCAATGACTCGGTAAAGAGGCGGTGAGATCCAGGATCGTGAGGAACGACTGACTAATGTCGAGGAGAAGCTAGTACACACAGAAGGAGAGAAAGAACAGATGATCGAGGTGATCGCGGAACTGAAGAACAAATTGAAGGAAGAAGCTACTACTAGAGCAAGAGCTGAAGACGCATACGAGGAAGCTTTTCAACGAACCGGAATAGCAGCGAGAGACGCACAAGTAAAGAGGATGATGATGGAGGAGATGGATAAAGTATTCAACACCATGATTAATCGAGCTCAAGATCGGGTCATGGGATATCCTATTCAGTTCGAGACGTTGCCATCATACATTTTAGATCGCAGAATAATGTTCCAGATCATGGAGGAAGAATGTAGTAAGGCTAAGCAGTATCTTAGTAGAACATCGTAGTTTTTATGCGATTAATAAATGTTAAATAAATTATAAATCCCAAGTGCAATGAAACCTATGGGATATGATGATGATGTTATCCTGAAACTTTTGTAGTTCAGGAAAGTAATGTAAATAGCAGTGATGCTATTGTTTTATATTTTCAAAGAAATTATGAATAAATAAAAGTTATTATTTCATTAAAAGAGTTATGTGTTATGTGGTTATTTCTTTTGTGGAGGCAAGTTAAGTAGAAATTACTTAAAAGAGTTGAATAATAATCTAATGAGTGTATTTTTAAATAGAAAACGCCTCCCAGACGTCAACCACCACGACAGAGAACCACTGAAGGAACTAATAACGACAATGTTGATCCTAACCCCATTCAACAGCTAGTGACGCTACTGACAGGAGCGTTGCAGAATCAAGCACAGAACCAAAGAACAACATTTAAGGATTTCAAGGTGGTTGGACCACCTAAATTCCGTGGGTCCATGAATCCAGTCGAGGCACAAACCTAGATTATGGAGATAGAAAAGGTGTTCGATGTTGCTAGGGTAGGGGATGATCAGAAGACTGCTTTTGCAACATTCATGTTGAAAAGTAGAGGCTAGTTATTGGTGGCAGGCCAATAAAACTCATGAAGGGCCAGGGGTGATGACCTGGGATAGGTTTAAGGAGATATTCTTTGAGACCTATTTCCCAGAGAGTTCAAAGAGTCAGCTAGAAGTGCAATTTTTGGAACTAAAGCAGGGAACGATGACGGTATCCGAGTATGTCGCTAAATTCAACGAGTTGGCTAGATTTGCGCCTTATCAAGTCAGTACGGACGAACGCAAGGTGAAGATATTTTAACAGGGACTGAAGCCCTAGTTGTACAATAGTATTTCCCTATTCCAGTTGAAGACTTTTCAACAGTGATAGAGAAAGAAATACTCGTTGAAGGTGGAGGCGAGGCAGTGACAAAGTTCAATCATGAACAGAAGAAGAAGAAGAGTGAGGTGGAGATTAAGAATGGAGGTGGTAGTGGTGGAAACAACAACAACAACAATTTGAAAAGGAAGTGGAATGGAAGCGTGGGTACTAGAAACCAGCAGGGTAACCAACAAAACAAGAAGTTTGAAGCATGTGTTATATGCGGGAAATTTCATAAGGGTGCGTGCTTGATGGGGAAACGAGTATGCTTCAATTGTGGTCAGGAGGGTCACATCACCCCAAATTGCACTCAACCTAAGAATAATGTGTACTTCACGTGCAGATCCAAGGATAACTTTACTCGTGAATGCCCTAAGAAAAAGGCTAGTGAGACAACCAGAAGCAATGGAGGTAACAATGGAGGTACATGAGCCATTGCGGGACCTTCAACATCAAACAAACCCACAGCCAGAACCTTCAACATGACTGTGCAAGATGATGTGCAATCAAAGGATGTGGTGTCAGGTATTATCCCAATCAATGATATAAATGCTTATGTATTATTCGATTTGGGTGCTACTTGCTCATTTATATCTGATGAATTTGCTAAGAGGTTAGGAATGCCTAGTGAAGAATTGATTTTCCCTTTGAACATAAAAATTGCGAATAAGGAAGTAATCCCTGTTAGATTCGTATAGAAGAACTCTATGGTGAACATTAAGAAGAATATCTTGATGGTAGATTTGATTCTGATTAGACTTGGAGAGTTTGATGTTATTTTGGGAATGGATTGGCTATTCAAATATGGAGTGGTAATTAATTTCCAAAAGAAGTGTATAAACCTTATGACCTTGTCAAATGTAGTATTCTATGGTAGCAAGTCGCCTAGACAAATGAAATGTTTGACGATTATGCAGGCCAAGAAATTGTTGAGTCAAGGTGTGTGGGCTATTTAGCTTACATAGTTGAAACTTAGAAGAAGAATGTTAAACTGGAAGAGATACCAATGGTGAGGGAATTTGAGGATGTATTTCCAGAGGATTTGCCAAGACTTTCACCTGATAGAGAAATTGAGTTCGTGATCGACTTAGCGCCGGGAACATCACCGATATCGAAGGCCCCGTACGGAATGGCTCTGGTAGAAATGAAGGAACTGATGGTGCAATTGCAAGAACTGCTAGATAAGAAATATATCCAATCGAATGTATCACTGTGGGGAGCGCCAATGTTATTCGTGAAGAAGAAGGATGGGTCGATGCGTCTTTGCATTGAGTATAGAGAATTGAACAAAGTCACTATTAAAAACAAATATCCATTACCAAGAATAGATGACTTGTTTGATCAGTTGAAGGGTGTTAAATACTTCTCGAAAATAGATTTGATAAGTGGGTATCACCAATTGAAAGTGAGGAAGGAGGATATACCTCGAACGAAATTTAGAACTCGGTATGGACATTACAAGTTTTTGGTGATGTCTTTTTGTTTAACCAATGCACCTGCTGCATTCATGGATTTGATGAATAAGGTGTTTAAACCATTCTTAGACAAGTTTGTAGTGGTATTCATCGACGACATTCTGGTGTATTCCAAAACTCAAGAAGAACATGTGGAACACTTACGTTTGACATTGGAAACACTAAGAAAGGAAAATTTATACGCAAAATTCTCTAAGTGCGAATTTTGGCTAGGTAGTGTACAATTTCTTGGGCACGTGATTGATAAGGATGGGATTTCAGTGGATCCATCAAAAGTGGAAGCTGTAATCAATTGGGAACAACCAAGAACACCGTCGGAGGTAAGGAGTTTCTTGGGACTGGCCGGTTATTTTAGAAAATTTATTCAAGATTTTTCTAAGATAGCCACTCCGCTAACAAATTTGACAAGGAAAGCGGTAAAATATTTTTGGACGGAGAAGTGTGAAAAGAGTTTTCAATATTTGAAGAAGAAGCTAAGTGTGGCACCTATGTTATCATTACCAGATAGTACAGGAAACTTTGTGGTGTTTAGTGATGCCTCAAATAAAGGGTTGGGTTGTGTTCTTATGCAGAACGACAAAGTAATTGTGTATGCATCAAGACAACTGAAGGATTATGAGAAAGGGTATCCAACTCATGATTTGGAATTGGCTACAGTAGTATTTGATCTGAAGATATGGAGACAATATAACTATGGAGAGAAATGTGAAATCTACACAGACCATAAAAGTCTGAAGTATATTTTCACACAAAAGACCTGAATATGCATAAAAAAAGATGGATGGAATTGATAAATGATTACAATATTGAGATCTTTTATCACCCGGGCAAAGCGAATGTGGTTGTAGATGCTTTGAACAGGAAAGGTCGGGAGAAGTTGATGTTGATAACCACTCAGGAGGAGCTTATTTCAGCAATGACAAAGCTAGAGTTGGAAATCAAATTTCCAAAGGAATCTAATGAACGACTATTCCAGATAGATGCTAGTCCAACTTTGGTGGACAAAGTGAAGAGTGCTCAACTACAAGATAAAGAGTGTGAAACGATCAAAGAGAAAGTAGTCGAGGGAAGTGATGTAAAATACAAGATCGATATTGAAGGGTTATTGAGATTCGAGGAAAGAATTTGGGTTCCAGCAGTACCAGAGCTTAAAGATGAAATGTTGACTGAAGTACACAACACAAGATATTCGATTCATCTAGGAAGTATGAAAATGTATCAAGATTTGTGGCGACATTTTTTGTGGCCAAATATGAAAAAAGACGTTGCAAAATGCTTGACATGTCAAAGAGTCAAGGCCGAGCATCAAAGACCAAGTGGATTACTTCAACCGTTAGAAATACCGGAATGGAAGTGGGAACACGTGACAATAGATTTTGTGGTGGGTCTTCCAACTACTTAGAGAGGATGCGACGCGATTTGGGTGATAGTGGGTGACCGACAAAATCGGTAGACTTTTTACAATAAAGATCGATCGATTAGCAGGTTATGACGTTAAAGAGATCATTTTCGAGGCTAATAAAGATTAGTCGAGAGAGAGATCTTGAAGAATGTATAGGGAACCACAATTGCGAATGAGTACAACATACCATCTGTAAACCGACGGGTAAAGTGAGCGAACAATCCAAACATTGGAAGATATGTTGAGAGCATACATCATGGATTTCAAAGGAGTTGGGAAGATTACCATTGGTGGAATTTCGCTTCTGACAGCAGATTACCACGAGAGATCGCCGCCTTTTGAGGCATTTTACGAAGATAAAGTCAAGAGAACTACTTTGGGAAGAAGTCGGTGAACACAATGTTAGGATCAGAAGCGGTACAACAAACCATCAAACTCATCAGAACAAGATTGGTAGCGATCCAAGAAGCAGACGGAAAAGTATGCCAATCAACCGAATTTGAAGTAGGAACTTTCGTTTTCCTAAAAGTTTCTGGAAGACCCCAAGATTTATTGGACCATTCAAGATACTACGAAGAGTGGGGAAAAGGTACCTCGAGTTGGAAAACATTCATAATTTAATCACATTTTATTATTACGATAGTATAAACCCGATTCAAGCGCGTGATCAGAAATACGAACCGGTGCGATTTAGTAAAGATTTGTCTTATGAAGAGATTCATATCCGGATAGTCGACGAGGAAGAAACAAGTGCTCGAGAAATAAAGTGATACCTTACGGTGAAGGTGATATGGAGAAGTGAAGTGGGAAAGAATATGACAAATTACCACGAGTTATTTGTTTAATCTATGTCTTCGATTCTAGGGACAGAATATTTGTAAGTAGGGAAGAATGTGATGATTTGATTGTTTGAATTGTGATTCTGAAGACATAATCCTTTTAAGGAGGGAATGATGTAACATTCTAAAATTTTAATTGTAATATTAAATATTTATTGAATTATATAAATATTTAATGGATGTGTTTATCGTTGAATAAATATTTTTTTAATTGATTTGATTTTATTTGGTTAATTATTTGTTAAATAAATAATTAATGCATTAAGGAAATTATTATTATATTGATATTTTAATTTAATGGTTGATTATTTGTATTGAGTTATGTGATTAAATGATTTATTTAATTAATTGTTATTTTAATTAATTAAATTAAATATGAAAGCTTGATTAAATAAAGTGTGACAAATAATTATATTATAAGAAGTTATTAAAATAAATTAAAGTAGTTTAATTTAGTTTTATCCAAACAAGGTTCAAGGATATTAAGTGTTTAATTTTTAAATGATTTTTGCCAAACAAGGCCCTATGGCTTTTGGAATTCTTTTAATTTTAAATTATATAATTAAATAAAATAGTAAATATAATATATTTATAATATATACGTTTCTTTTAACTGATGTTAGTTATTAGGATTATTAAGGTTATCAGTTTTTTTTCCTTTGCGCTTAAGTGCTACGTGGCTTGGTATTTGGCTATATTGAGAAGAGAGTTCAGAGAGTTTAATAGAGCTTGACAGTGTAACTTGAGAGATATTTAGAGGAAGCTTAAGGATTTCAAAGCTAATTCAGTGGGGTTTGCAAGGAATTATCATGCTAATTGAAGGTATTTTCCCTAATTATATATTTATGCATATATGAATTCACGGCATGGTTTGTTTGTGTTCTATGAAATCAAAATTGGTGAATTATGGTTATATAATTGGTAATTGTGATGATACATGCTTATGATGCTAGAGTTATGTTTAAAACAAGAAATTTGTATACCAATTTCGTTTTAACAGTAGAAACTCTGTCAGTATATGTATTTTCATATAGTTCATGAAAAGTATCAATTGTAGTGGCTAATTAGTATGTGAAATTGTAAATTTAAGCTTGATTATGTTAGTTCATTAAGAAACGAGCATAACGTAATTTGAATGAAGTGATTTGGCCAAGTATTGAAGTCACAATGTTGATTTTTGGGAAGAATATCAAAAATGGAGTTTTATATGAAAAACATGGAATTTGAGAAATTAAAATAGTTAGAAGTGTGGTTAAATTATTTTAATTGATGGAAAATGTTAACAATCATGTTTATGATATTGTTATATTTATTTACATGTTATTATTATTGTTTGGTGGGTGAAATTCGTGTTAGTTGGCTTAAGAAAAGCGTCAGTAGCCATGTTCGCAGAACCGGAGTATGTATACGTATACGACCACATGATCTCTTGGCGTGGTAGCGCCTGTGACCATGCAAGTGTGCGTAATCCAATCGATAAAAAACTAGTGCTGCGCGCGATGCCCGGCCAGACATTGAAGTCTGCTAATTCTGCAAACTTTGAACGTTCAATGTAACTTAGCTTAATGTTAGGTTAATGTGAGAATCATGTAATAACAAGGTTAAACAGTCATGTTAGGTGGATTGTAAATTCTAAGTTGTAAAAGTGATTAATAAGTTATGAACGTGTTATGCGTAACTTAGTTTATACAATGAATGTTAGATAAGTGTTGTGATGTTAAAACTTAGGAATTCTAAAATATATATGGTAGCATAAGACTTGTGCTAAAATAACAAGTTTAGCTAATAATGCATTTTTAATTGAAAAGTGAATATTAGTATGTCTAATAGATGTTGTGGTTTTAATATTGTGTATAGGTGAACGTGAGTTTTAATATTTTAGCTTACACTCGAGGCAAGTTTTCTAACTCTACATTTTCATTGCGTTAGTTCTATTATTACATTATGTAACTTCATTCTTTTGATTCAACAAGTTTCTAAACTTCTCATTTTATATTGAGCAAATTTTCTAACCCTACATTTACATTGAGCAAGTTTGTTACTTTAATCTTTCATTAATCGAATTCTTGTATTCCTCATCATTATTTGAACAAGCTAGCTATGACTTAAACTTTATTTAAACAAGTTTTGACTTCCAATATTTATTGATGTATTCTAACGTGTTTATTGTTAGACAAGTTTCTTTATTGTCCTTTATACGATGAATGCAATTTTCTTGAATTCAAATTTCTAATGTTGAATTATCTTAGTTCGTTTACTTGACACAAGCCATTCTCATAATGAGCAAGCTTTAATTTTAGCTTGCTATTACTTAACGTATATTCAATAATTATGTTATTATTGATCAACTGTTGTGTTATCAAACACTATTCATTCAACTAGTCCTCTAGTTGATGTTCGTTAAACTTTAAATTACCCTTGAAAACTTATCCAAACCAAACTTTCTTTGGTGCGGACTTGTACTCTAAATACTGAGATGAACAACCCTATTATTAGGGTTTTACACTTAGCGTTGAAATGTTTGTGCACAATACATTGTACGAAGGATTGATCCCCCTAAGTACGTGGAGTCTTTATAGTCTTATGACTTTTAAAGTTAAAGTTGAAAGATTTCTTATAAATGTGGACATGGTTCGTGGTCATTAGACCCTCAGTAGTATATTTAGAATGTTAATTGAACATATCATTCAGTTCTATTGAGCCTATTATTTGGCAAATGTTGTAAAGTTTACTCATTCTTATTTCAAGTGAGCTTTTTTTGCTCACTCTTGCTTATATAACCACTACAGCTAAGGATGAGAAGGTAGATGTACCAAGCACATGTAAGGGCAAGGGGAAGATGAACAAGTTTTGAAGACTTGTAATATGTTGACAGTTATGTATCAGACTTTAATTTGATTGATGTAATGAAGGATTTATTTAATTTCTGCATTTGAATGATTGTAATTAATGCTTAGATAACATGGGAGATAATTTTTATTAACGTAATCCTGTATGGGCCGGTTTTATTATTCAATTTTATTATGATTGGGTAGTTAGATATGAATGTTTTGATTAAGTGAACACCAAATCCTGAGGTAATGAAGTACCGGGATTTAGGGGTGTCACAAGTAGGGGAAGATGAACAAGTTTTGAAGACTTGTAATATAATGACAATTATTTATCAGACTTTAATTTAAATGATGTAATGAAGCATTTATTTAATTTTCGTATTTGAATGATTGTAATTAAAGGTTAGATAACCTGGGAGATAATTTTTATTAACGTAATCCTGTATGGGCGGGTTTTATTATTCAATTTTATTATGATTGAGTAGTTAGATATGAATGTTTTGATTAAGTGAATACCAAATCCCGAGGTAATGAAGTACCAGGATTTAGGGGTGTCACAAGTAGGGGAAGATGAACAAGTTTTGAAGACTTGTAATATATTGACAGTTATTTATAAGACTTTAATTTGATTGATGTAATGAAGCATTTATTTAATTTTCAAATTTGAATGATTGTAATTAAAGGTTAGATAACAAGGGAGATAATTTTTATTAACGTAATCATGTATGGGCAGGTTTTATTATTCAATTTTATTATGATTGGGTAGTTAGATATGAATGTTTTGATTAAGTGAACACCAAATCGTGAGTTAATGAAATATCGGGATTTGGGGGTGTCGCAAGTTGGTATCAAAGCTTTAGGTTATGAACCTTAGGTGGGGAAAAGCCTTAGGAAATAACCTTTGAAAAGATAGTGGTGATAAGCTCTTATCGAGTTTTAAGGAAGAAGTAATAAAACAATTATGTGCTTATGTGTTTATAACTTATGTGCTTGTGAGTGTCGAGTAGTAATGATTAATAATTAAAACTTAAAATTTTGTTGTCAGGATGACTAATGTCGGAGAATCCCGTCAGGCTAGGGAGGAGGGACCTCAGATGCCTATAGAGGAGGAGCCTCGCGATATTCAGGTTGCTTGGGAACGACTACTACCACGGGAGTCAGCTGCGTTGGTCACAGCGGTGGAAGATGAGGATGATGATGTGGAGATGGATGAGGAGGATCCCGTTGAGTTGCCACAGGAGAATGAGGATGATGAGGACGAGGAGGAAGAGACTCCACTAACCTCGATAGCCGCTCGTATGTACGATGAAGTCTACGTCCGTAACGTGGAACTTCAGGATACAGTCGAGGAATTGCAAGAGATAGTAGCTGAGCAACAAACTGCAATGACATAAAAAGACGGCGAGATCCAGGATCGTGAGGAACGACTGACTAATGTCGAGGAGAAGCTAGTACACTCAAAAGGAGAGAAAGAATAGTTGATCGAGGTGATCACAGAACTAAAGAACAAACTGAAGGAAGAAGCTACTAGGAGAGCAAGAGCTAAAGACGCATACGAGGAATCTTTTCAACCAACCGGAATAGCAGCAAGAGACACACAGGCAAAGAGGATGAAGATGGAGGAGATGGACAAAGTAATCAACACCATGATTAATCGAGCTCAAGATCGGGTCATGGGATATCCTATTAAGTTTGAGATCTGCCATCATACATTTTAGATCGCAGAATAATGTTCCAAATCATGGAGGAAGAACATTGTAAGGCTAAATAGTATCTTAGTAGAACATCGTAGTTGTTATGCGATTAATAAATGTTAAATAAATTGTAAATCCCAAGTGCTATGAAACCTATGGGATATGATGATGATGTTGTCCTGAAACTTTTGTAGTTCAGGAAAGTAATGTAAATAGTAGTGATGCTATTGTTTTATATTTTTAAAGAAATTATGAATAAATAAAAGTTATTATTTCATTCAAAGTGTTATGTGGTTATTTCTTTTATGGAGGCAAGTTAAGTAGAAATTACTTAAAAGAGTTGAATAATAATCTAATGAGTGTATTTTTAAATAGAAAATGCCTCCTAGACGTCAACCACCACGACGATAGAGAACCACTGAAGGAACTAATATCGAAAATATTGATGCTAACCCCATTCAATAGCTAGTGACACTACTGATAGGAGCGTTGCTAAATCAAGTATAGAACCAAAGGACAACGTTTAAGGATTTCAAAGCGGTTGGACCACCTAAATTACATGGGTCCATGAATCCAGTCGAGGCACAAACCGGATTATGGAGATAGAAAAGGTGTTCGATGTTGCTAGGGTAGGGGATGATCAGAAGACTGCTTTTGCAATATTCATGTTGAAAACAGAGGCTAGTTATTGGTGGCAGGCCAATAAAACTCATGAAGGGCAAGGGGTGATGACTTGGGATAGGTTTAAGGAGATATTCTTCGAGACCTATTTCCCAAAGAGTTCGAAGAGTCAACTAGAAGTGCAGTTTTTGGAACTAAAGTAGGGAATGATGATGGTATCTGAGTATGCTGCTAGATTCAATAAGTTGGCGATATTTGCGCCTTATCAAGTCAGTACGGATGAACGCAAGGTGAAGAGATAGGGTTTCAGTGTTCCAGTTGAAGACTTTCGCAGTAGTGATAGAGAAAGCAATACTCGCTGAAGGTGGAGGCGAGGCAGTGACAAAGTTCAATCAAGAACAGAAGAAGAAGAAGAGTGAGGTGGAGATTAAGAATGGAGGTAGTAGTGGTGGAAAAAATAATAACAACAATTTGAAGAGGAAGTGGAATGGAAGCGTGGGTACTGGAAACCAACAGGGTAACCAGCAAAATAAGAAGTTTTAAGCATGTGCTACATGCGGGAAGTTTCATAAGGGTGTGTGCTTGATGGGGAAACGAGTATGCTTCAATTGTGGTTAGGAGGGTCACATCACCCCAAATTGCACTCAACTTAAGAAGAACGTGTGCTTCATGTGCGGATCCAGGGATCACTTTGCTCGTGAATGCCCTAAGAAAAAGGCTAGAGAGACAACCAGAAGCAATAGAGGTAACAATGGAGGTACATGGGCCATTGCGGGACCTACAACATCAAACAAACCCACAGCCAGAACCTTCAACATTACTGTGCAAGATGATGTGCAATTAAAGGATGTGGTTTCAGGTATTATCCCAATCAATGATATAAATGCTTATGTATTATTCGATTTGGGTGTTACTTGCTCATTTATATCTGATGAATTTGCTAAGAGGTTAGGAATGCCTAGTGAAGAACTGATTTTCCCTTTGAACGAACATAGAAATTGCGAATAAGGAAGTAATCCCTGTTAGATTTGTATACAAGAACTATAGGGTGAACATTAAGAAAAATATCTTGATAGTAGATTTGATTCCGATTAGACTTGGAGAGTTTGATGTTATTTTGGGAATGGATTGGCTATTCAAATATAGAGCGGTAATTGATTGCCAAAAGAAGTGTGTAAACCTTATGACCCCGTCAAATGTAGTATTCTATGGTAGCAAGTCGCCTAGACAAATGAAATGTTTGACGATTATTCAGGCCAAGAAATTGTTGAGTCAAGGTTGTGTGGGCTATTTAGCTTATATAGTCGATACTCAGAAGAAGAATGTGAAACTGGAAGAGATACTAATGGTGAGGGAATTTGAGGACGTGTTTCTCAGAGGATTTGCCAGGACTTTCGCTTGATAGAGAAATTGAGTTCGTGATCGACTTAGCGTCGGGAACAACACTGATATCAAACGCCCTGTACAGAATGCCTCTTGTAGAAATGAAGGAATTGATGGTGCAATTGCAAGAAAGAACTGCTAGATAAGAAAATATATTCAATCGAGCGTATCACTGTGGGGAGCGCCAGTGTTATTCGTGAAGAAGAAGGATGGGTCGATGCGTCTTTGCATTGAGTATAGAGAATTGAACAAAGTCACTATTAAAAACAAATATCCATTACCAAGAATAGATGACTTGTTTGATCAGTTGAAGGGTGCTAAATACTTCTCGAAAATAGATTTGAGAAGTGGGTATCACCAATTGAAAGTGAGGAAGGAGGATATACCTCGAATGGCATTTAGAACTCGGTATGGACATTACGAGTTTCTGGTGATGTCTTTTGGTTTAACCAATGCACCTGCTGCATTCATGGATTTGATGAATAAGGTGTTTAAACCATTCTTAGACAAATTTATAGTGGTATTCATCGACGACATTCCGGTGTATTCCAAAACTCAAGAAGAACATGTGGAACACTTACGTTCGACATTGGAAACACTAAGAAAGGAAAATTTGTATGCAAAATTCTCTAAGTGCGAATTTTGGCTAGGTCGTGTACAATTTCTTGGGCACGTGATTGATAAGGATGGGATTTCAGTGGATCCATCAAAAGTGGAAGATGTAATCAATTGGGAACAACCAAGAACACCGTAGGAGGTAAGGAGTTTCTTGGGACTGGCCGATTATTATAGAAGATTTATTCAAGATTTTTCTAAGATAGCCACTCCGCTAACAAATTTGACAAGGAAAGCGGTAAAATTTGTTTGGACGGAGAAGTGTGAAGAGAGTTTTCAAGATTTGAAGAAGAAGCTAAGTGTGGCAACTGTTTTGTCATTACTAGATAGTACAGGAAACTTTGTGGTGTTTAGTATGCCTCACATAAAGGGTTGGGTTGTGTTCTTATGCAGAACGACAAAGTAATTGTGTATGCATCAAGACAACTGAAGGATTATGAGAAAGGTTATCCGACCTGAATATGCGTTAAAGAAGATTGATGGAATTGATAAATGATTACGATTGTGAGATCTTTTATCACCCCGGCAAAGAGAATGTGGTTGCAGATGCTTTGAACAGGAAAGGTCGGGAGAAGTTGATGCTGATAACCACTCACGAAGAGCTTATTTCAGCAATGACAAAGCTAGAGTTGGAAATTAAATTTCCAAAGGAATTCGATGAACGACTATTCCAGATAGATGCTAGTCCAACTTTGGTGGACAAAGTGAAGAGTGCTTAACTACAAGATAAAGAATGTGAAATGATCAAAGAAAAAGTGGTTGAGGGAAGTGATGCAAAATACAAGATCGATACTGAAGGGTTACTGAGATTCGAGGAAAGAATTTGGGTTCCAACAGTACCAGAGCTTAAAGACAAAATCTTGACTGAAGCACACAACATAAGAGATTTGATTCATCTAGGAAGTACAAAAATGTATCAAGATTTGCGGTGACATTTTTTGTGGCCAAATATGAAAAGAGACGTTGCAAAATGCTTGATATGTCAAAGAGTCAAGTCCGAGCATCAAAGACCAAACGAATTATTTCAACCGTTAGAAATACCGGAATGGAAGTGGGAACACATCACAATAGATTTTGGGGTGGGTCTTCCAACTACTTAGAGAGGATGCGACGTGATTTGGGTGATTGTGGACAGACTGATTGTAACGACCGAGGAATTCAGATCCTTTGTAAAATACTTGAAAGAATTAAATAATGAATAAAATAATATTATTTGTTATTATTATGTGTTAATAAGATGTATGTCGTTCTATAACCTAGAAACGTCAGAACATCGTAGTATTTAAACCACGTGAATGAATTAAAGTGTTTGAATATCCAAGACGAAAATAAAAATTTTCCGAGAAAGTTTACGAAAAATACTATTCACCTTTTATTGCTCGGGAATTATTTTTTAACTTTCGAGAAATACGTAACGTTATAATATCAAGGTGAGATGGATTATGTAATAATAATCTAAGTATGGAAAATTTAACAATTATTATAATTATTCAAAAATTCACTTCATATATTATTTAAATAATATATGATTATATAATCATGGAAAATAATTGATAAAAACATTTTTGCTATCAAAGTAATTATTATAAGAATATACTTTATAATAATCAATAATTCTAAAATAAAATTATTTGTAATCATGTATATAATAAATATATTTTTATTTACCACATAATTACATATACACATTATCTTGTACAAATCCTCATCCTTAAAATAAAAAATATTTATACGCAAAATTTCTTCTTTATTTATATAGAAAATATCGGGTTGTTACATTCACCCTCCCTTATAAAGATTCCGTCCCCGAAATCACCGCATTTTAAAAATCTATACATACAAGGGTACATAGCATACATAATCATTGCAAGTAGATCTTGATCAACTTTGATCGAACTGATCTTTAACTATCCACATAAAGTTTGTCTTTCTGATTAAACAGAAATTTAATTTCTAAAAGAACTCAAATCCCTCCCTCAAAATTTCTTTAAAAATAATTTACTATACATAGGAAAATCATGCAAAAGAAAATAAGAGTTATACGAATAATACCTGGAGTTGCATTACCAGCTGCCATCGTATCCTGGACAGTAATGTTGTAGACCCTTCGTTAATTTTGTTGGTTTGTTTGACGAGGTCGGTCCGATGATTGCTAAAGTCCCGCTTCCTGTGCCAGTATTCTCACTTCCTGCCTCCGTCCTTCTCTTCGGACAATCATATGGTGTTAAGTCGATCCGCACAGAAAACACCCACTGTTCATCCTAGGATTGGGGCAGTTGGGAGAGATATGGCTCTCTTGCCCGCACTTGTAGCACACGAACTTTCCTTTCAGACACTCCCCCAAGTGGTTCTTCCCATAATTCTTACACTGTACTGCTATCTTCTTAACACCTTCTTGTTTTACCTGCACACTTCCAAAATTGTTCCCCTTTCTCTTGCTACTACCACCCCTATTCCCACTATTAATTTCCACCTTCCCAGCTCCTTCGGTCTTACCCTTATTCTTCATCTCCTTGTTGTAGAGGCTCATGGCCTCACTTCCCTCCTCAGCTATAATTGCTTTCTCCATGAGTGTTGCAAATGTAGGAATCTGTAACACTGCCACCTTGTTGTAGAGCCAAGATTTTAATCCCAGCTCAAACCTTCTAGCTTTCCTAGTCTCCATATCAACTTGATGCAGAGCAAACCTAGCTAACTCATTAAATTTAGCAACGTATTCTGACACCGTCATGTTTTCCTGCTTCAACTCTAAAAATTTCACCTCCATCCTAGCCTGCATACTAGGTGAAAAATAATTTTGAAAAACAAAGTTTTGAACCTATCCCATGTAACTACACCTTCTCCTGCCATCACCTGATTCGCTTCCCACCAAAAGTTTGCCTCCCCTTCATCATGTAGGTCGTAAAAGCGGTCTTTTGCTCCTCAGCTACCCTAGCTACCACAAACGCCTTTTCAATCTCTTTAACTCAAGTTTGGGTTTCTACAGGGTCAGTTGTACCTTTAAATTCTGGCGGTCCTACAGCCTTAAAGTCTTTGAAGTTCGCTAAGCGGTTGTTGTCCTTTGGTTTCAATGATTGGTATTCCTTCACGATAGCTTGTGCTACCATGTTTGCAAAAGTTTCGATCGGGTCTACTTATTGTTGTCCCTCAACGTTGTTGACAGATTCTTCTGCCCTTTGGTTTCGAGTTCGACGTCTTGGCGGCATTATCTAGTTAAATAAAATCATAACTTTAACTTACATTCTAAATCTTATCGCATAAGATGAGTATATCAAACTCGTTTCATTACTCAAACATAGGTTCATATTCATTTAACGAATATTTTTTACATAGCATAACACATAATGCTTTAAACATCAGTTATCCCTTTGGGACCACAAAAGTCGGGATTTAGAGTCTTGACTAATACAAAAGTTGGAAACATTAAATTACACAGATATACTTATCATACATATTACATTAAACACACCTACACAACAGAATCTATACTACATATTTATTACACCGTTTTCTTAGACAACCTTTCGTTTGATGACCTTCTATCTAACATATAAAACATGCTCCTGGTTTATAGTCAGGACAATACAGAGTGGTATGTCCTTCATAGCCGCAAAGGTAACATATTCTTTTCCCTTTCTTCTTATCGGATTTTCCTAAGCCATGGTCTTCTATCTTTCTTTTCCCCTTCTTGTTCGGAGCTGCACACGATGTGTTTCTTGAGGCTCCCATCTGATCAATTTGGATTTTAAGCTTATCCTGCTCTTCCATTGTTTCTATTAACGCATGTCGCAGTTGACTATTTAACAGCTTTTCTATCTCCCACAACCTTTCCAGAGAAGAAACCTTGCTCCTCAGATCCTGCACCTCCGTTGATGTTTGATCAACTTCAACTTTAATGTCCGAATCACTATCTGTCAGCTCCACCATCTCCGGATCTGGTACTACATTTTCTACAATAACCACATCATCTGAGTTATTTTCATTATGAGCCTCCATTTCAGCTATTGGCTTCGATATCAGCTCGGGTGTATGGGTTTAACCCTTCTTCATACTATAAGCATATAAGAAGCCTTTTCCACCAGACATCTACACACATAAATTATCCTGATTAGCATATAGTATATACTCACAGCAAACAAGAGTTTTATATAAGTTATCTTTTATTTTGTTTGACAATGAATTTATTCAATTCATCTCTTTTTAAACTCTATATGAGTTATTTATATTTTCAACGTTTCCCTCTGTTCTAAGGTTATAGCCTAAGGTCTAACCCACCTAAGGTTTTTAACCCTAAGCTCTGATACCAACCTGTAAGGCCCCCAAATCCGAGTACTTGAAACCCGAACTCGGTGCTTCACGATACCATTTCTATGAGCGGAATAATACTAATAATAATAACAATAATATAAAGATCAACTTAATTTACATATTTATCAGAGTCTGAATCCCAAGTACGTAACCTTTAAACATTCATTACAACACATGATAGATTATATATATCATATTTATCTTAATAAAGTTAACTATTACCTAAAGTAGCATTGTGTTCATTCAGCAACCTTTCCCTTTCCCTTTCCCTTTCCCTTGTTCTTAGTAGAGCTTTCTGGTTGTTCACACTTAGCTGAAAACATTTAAATTAAGCAAGGATGAGCATTTGAGTGCCCAACAAGTAATAACAATTATATATATAAGCTGAAAGAATTTAAATGTTTTCTTTATACTACCCTTCTATAACGATTCAATAGTTGTGAAGTAATCTGTACCAATGATAATAATATAGCAATGCTATACCAAATCTTTGAAACTACGTACTTACTATAAATAGGGTTTAGGTGACATGCTATGAACATTGTTTTCAATTTTTGAATAGGTTAATTAGAAATTCATCTGCCAACCGTCATAACTTACGGGCGTGGGGGTGATCAGCCCGTTATGCCCTGCATTGATCAATACTACGTGCAAGAACGAGGGTATCGTTCCCGTATAGGGATGTTCATACTTGTCTGGGTTCCAAATCAAAGGTTTTATCTTGTTCAACAATAATCTATAATTCAATATATATGTATACGGGTAATTGACAAAGGTATATCAACATGTGATTAAATACAATGATTATCCAAGTGGGGACAATTGTATAACCATTTATAGAAATTAACGAACAGAATATATATATCTGAATTACTATATAATAACATGTTGATAATCAATGAGCATATATAATATAAGGTTAATAATCTGTACAGTAATAATATAATTCATAATTATTCTTACTCATGTCCATTGCATAAAGAAAATGCAAAGGTAAGATACTTGCCTGATGCGCTGCTTACAGTTCGTAACTTAGTTCTATCTTTTATATCACGACCTATCATTAGTCAGATCATTCGTTCGATTAGAACAATATATCTCAACACATAATACTGCTTATTGCAGTCAACACATAACCTAATCACATTGTTATATATGTTTAACAACCATTGAATCACAAATAAACACTTATACAGTCAAAATATCTAAGTCCAGATCAATTTCTGAAACATGTCGGCGTACCGAAAGTTTTATCGGGTAATTATCGAGTCTAAGACTATATCCTGTAACTTAGTATCAGTCATATTATTTTTAAATGACTTATTATAATTTTAAAACATTTATTATAATTTATCATGAATTTTCAAACATCGGAATCATTATTAAATGATTTAAATATTGAATAATTCTATTATCATTAATATTTAATTAATATTAAACTATTAATGAAATTATTTCCAAAATATTAAAGTTATTTTATAATAACTTAGAATATTTTTAAAGTATTGATATTACCCTTAAATGATTTTTAAAACATTTAAAATCATTTTTGAATAATCACCATTAATATTAAAGTATTAATGTAATATTTATCAAAATATTAAAAGTCATTAAGTATAACTTAATAATATTTTTAATTCATTTTATCCTTTTTAAATGATTTTTAAATTAATAAAACTATTTTTAAACTATTTATTTAATATAATTATTAAATAAATTTAATATCATTAATACTAAATTAATAATCATTATCATTAAATTATTAATGAAATTATCCTTTAAATATTAAAAGTTATATTTTATAACTTAAAATATCTTTAAACACTTTATTTTTATTTAAAATGATTTTTATAATAATAAAATTATTTTTAAACTAATTTATTTAATATAATTATTAAATAACTTTAATATCATTAATATTAAATAATTAATGAAATTTGTCTTTAAATATTAAAATTTATATTTTATAACTTAAAATATTAATAAATACCTTTTTATTATTTATAATGATTTTTAATGTATTAAAATTATTTTTAATTAATTTATTTAATGTATTTATTAAATAAATAACGTATCAATAATATCCAAATAAATATTAATATTTATGAAAAATATGTTAAATTATTAAAAGTTAATTTTTATAACTTAAAATAATTTTTAAAATTAAGTTTCTAATTTTCGGAATTTATTTACTATTTTTAAATGATTTTTCGAAATTAAAATAAATATAATTATTAAATCTGTCGCTATAGCCTTTAGCGACAAAATCTGTCGCCTTAGGTGTTCTTGAGGCTCAAGAACATTCATATGCAGTTAACGAGCTGGCTACTTTGACCACTGATTAAACGCTTATCAAGTAGTTTCTAGGCATGTTGTTGGTCAGAGCATGTAGTTCTGGTGTAGAACTACAAGATCCAACAACAAAAATGATCATATCATTCATAACCAAAGAGATCTCAGCCTTCAAACAAGCTGTCAGAGCTGTTCTTCATTTTCTGGGTTACCCAAAAATGAAGAACAGTTCGACTGCTCATATTTGGGCTTCCACAACTTATGATCTAGGTGATGTTTTAGTGATTTAAGAGATCCAAGTTGTAGAACACATGTAGTACTACAGATCTATCACCAAACATTATCATGAACATAATAGCCATAACAGGTCCGGTCAAACCATGTTAGAATCCACGCTCATGAACTTTCTGGGTTACCCAGAAAGCTCATCCGTGAACTTCTGCTTGGTTTGACCATCCCCCAAATTCCAGTATGATGGTGATAAAACTGATCTAAGAGCATCAGAATGTAGCATATCTATCATATAATAACCATATCACAACAACAAACACAAATCAACAATACGTTACGAGATCAGAGGCCTCAAAATTCTTGTCAGACCATTTCTGGGTTACCCAGATTTTGTCCAGTTATGGTCGGTCAACGACTTTTGACTAACAATAACTTGCAATCTGTTGAAGATATGACCTTGATTCAACTTCCAGAGTAAAGATATTATATCATACTACAAGATCAAAGCTACAAACAACAAAAAGACATAACAGATAAAGATTGGTGGCCACTGACATTCGTTGTTAGACCACTAAGAAATTTTTTTACAGTTTTTGAAGAACATTAAATTCGAGCCTCTAGATGTTATGGATCTAACATCTAGCAACCCAGATCATTATTATACACTACTAACAACATATTTTAACACTGAATCATAATATCTACCAAAGGATTGTTGGACAGATTTTGAATTAGGGTTTAATACCTTTCTTTGATAAATTTTGATTTCTAGCTTCTTGATCTGTTACTGGTATGCATGGGACTGGTCTTGGGATCTGATATAGCAAATATTTTCGTGGGTCTTGAGCTTGAGAGAATTTGGTTGAGTGTTTGAAAAAAAAATGGCTAACAAAATGAATTCTCTCTCTTAATCTATTTATACTACATAGATTCAATATATCTAACATGCAAGGTGTCAAAAGAGATAAACTTGGATGATATATAGAGCATGTGCTATAATCTAGAGTGATGACTTGCAAGATATGGATAAGATTTGCAAAAAAAACCTATCCAAAAAGGGTATTTTAGTAAACTAATAAAACATTTTGTCCATGGCATTTGAATCTAGGTTTTAATCAATAGATTTTAAACCTTAAGGTTTCCCAAATAATTTCTGGGGTTTCAAAAATTAAGATTAAAGTTCAATAAAATTTTAATTTAACCACACTAATTAAAATTAGGGATTTTAATAGAAAATTAGGGTTTTAAAATAATTAGGGTTCCTAAATAATAATTAGGGTTTCTAATTAACCTAAAATTTTGCAATACTCAACATTAATCAAATAACACAATTTCTTACCAATCACAAACTCCGGTTTGAGTTTCAAGTTACGATTTAACACAGTAAAATTAGGGTTTTCAAATATTGTACCATTATTGACCAATCCTTAACAGTACGTACATACCGTACATATTTATAGCACTGAAAAATCAAAATATAATATTATTCTCATTCCTTGATAAAAATCCAAAATTAGGGTTTCGATTCCATATATCGATTATTCTTTCATATTTAACCTTATTAATTAAGGTAAAATAATTAACTTAATAATCTGTACTAAAATTCATATAATAAAACAATTATTATAATTATTCAAAAAATCACTTCATATATTATTTAAATAATATATGATTATATAATCATTGAAAATAATTGATAAAAACATTTCTGCTATCAAAGTAATTATTATAAGAATATACTTTATAATAATCAACAATTTTAAAATAAAATTATTTGTAATCATGTATGTAATAAATATATTTTTATTTACCACATAATTACATATACACATTATCCTGTACAAATCCTCAACCTTAAAATAAAAAATATTTATACGCAAAATTTCTTCTTTATTTATATAGAAAATATCGGGTTGTTACAGGGGGTCTTGGAAGAGAGTTGTGCATAAATGAGCAATGATGTAACATTTTCTCTCTCTAATTCTATTTATACAATGACTTGTAATGAAGGCTGAGATATGGCTGCTGATTTTGCTGAGATTTTGAGCATGTGGGGTTGGTATGAGTTAGTCACCAACTCACCTAAATGTCAAAACCTATTCTAGCTTCAATAATACAACTAAGGGTAAAAAGGTCTTTTGGTAAATCATTTTAATGGCAAAATTGTAACTTGTCAAACCCTTAGGGTTTAACCCTAAGGTTTAGCACAAATTATAGGATTTTCCAACTAGGGTTTGTAAAAAATAATAAAATTGTAGTTTCTAAAAATTATAATTAGGGTTTCTTAATCAATTAGGTTTTTAATTACTTAACACTTTGCTAATTAGGTTTAGGAGACACTAATTAGCATTACACCTTCCAATTTAGCGATTAGGGTTTACCCTAATCAGATTAGGGTTTATAATATAAATATTAGGATTTTCTAGAAATTTAATATTTCTAAATATTAATTAGGGTTTTGAATAATTAAGATTCTCCCTAATTAGGGTTAAGTTTTACTAAATAGTATTTATCTTTCCAATTTAGCAATTAGGATTACTCAATTAGCAATTAGGGTTTAAATTTTTTTTTTTAGCATTTAATATTCCTAATTTATACAATTAGGGTCATCAATATGCAATTAGGGTTTCTTAAATAATAATTAGGGTTTCTTAATTAACCTTAAATTATGCCATACACGACATAATTCAACTGACACAATTACCACACAGTCTTAAATTTCCCAATTGAATTAAAAATAGGGTTAAACAAATTAATGCTAGGGTTTGGTCATAAGATATCATAATTGACCAACATTATCAGTCCACACATATACAGTACATATTTATAGTACTAAAATAAAATAATACTATTATAAATATCATTAATCACATAACATAATTACTAGATAGATTTTAAAGTCTCATTTGACTTTAACTAGGGTTTATCAGTAACATTAAAATTGTTCCATCAAAACTGATCCTCACATTAACCTTACACACACATAGATACCTAATTATAACAACGACAAATAATAATATAATATTATTATTCTCATTCTTGATCAAAATCCAAAATTAGGGTTTTGGATTCCATATCCGATTTTAATCATTATATATAACATTAATAATTAAGTTAAAATAAATAACTTAATTAATCTGAAATAAGTTCATATAATAAAATAAAATAATTATTATAATAGTTCTATAATCATTTCATATATTATTTAAATAATATATAATTATATTTTCATGGAAAATAATTAATAAAAACATTTCTATTATAAAATTAATTATTATAACAATATAGTTTATAATGTGCAATAATTCTAAAATAAATTTATTTGTAAACATTCATGTAATAAATATATTTTTATTTATTACATATACACATTATCTTTTGCAAATCCTCATCATTAAAATAAAAAAAGAAAAAAATTTATATGCAAAATTTCTGATTTAATTGTATAGAAAATATCGGGTTATTACATTCACCCTACCTTATAAAGATTCCGTCCCCGGAATCTCCATTTTAAAACCTATACATACCAGGGTACATAGCATAGACAATAATTGCAAGTAGATCTCGATCATAATTTGATCGAACTAATCTTTAACTATTCACATAAAGCTTATCTATCTGCTTATACGAAAATTTGATTCCTGAAAGAACTCAAATTCCTCCTTCCAAATATCTTTATAAAATAATTTACTATATATAAGATAATAATATATAAGAAATAAAATTGGTTTGTGTAATACCTGGAGTTGCTTCCCTGGCTGTCGCGATATCTTGTACGGTCATGTTGAAGACACTTGCAGTTGATTTCGTTGGTTTGTTTGTTGATGTTGGTCCCGTTGTCACCAGTCTCTTGCTGCCTTTTTCCTGTATTTGCATTCCTTACCTCCCTTCTCCTTCTTGGGCAGTCTTTCACCTTATACTCCATTGATCCATATTGTCGATGTCGGGATTTTTGGGTGTCCCTTTCCGTTACTTGCTCTTTGGTGTTCTCATTTTAGGTGAGATTTGTTTGAAAAAATAAGTGAAAAAGGTCCGACATGTATAATGTCAACGATGGACTGTTAAGAGTCGCCAGTTGGTTTTTTAAATGGTTGTACCAACACAACCGAGAAAAGGTTTGCACATTGACCTAGTGATGTGACAATCGTTATACTGCCTGTGAAACCGAGATTCTGCTAGGTTCGGGGACTTGATTATGAGGGGGGGGGGGGAAGGTGTTAGGCACCCCCCGACATCCGTGTTACCACGGTTACCGCCTCTTTTCAAGAAACTATTATCTGAGTGTGTGTGTGTGTGGGTCAATGTGCTGTTATATGGAAGTTGTGCGAGGCCTCGTTCGAACCAATAGTCACAGGGTTTGAATTTATGTAAAAATTCAATTTTTAGCAAGATATGGCAGTGATGTTTTATAAAAGAGTTTTTTTCAAACCCTGATGCTTAATAGGAATTGAGACCTTTTACTATCTCACTTTATTAAGTGATCGGCTTGATTGATTTTTATTTGACGGATGCGAGGAATCCGTACGAAAATAATATACAAAAATAATGTCGACTTCCTCGTGGGTATGGAAACCATCTGAGGAAATTCAGACACCACAGAATAATTTACAAGTCGCCATAAATGAAAATGTCCATCACGGAACCGAATCTAGATCCAATGAGTTGAATCTGTGATCACATGATTCCTAGGTGCATGTAATGCCGCAATTCATATGAAAGCGATGAAGGTATATATATATAAAAGTCAGAAAATATATATATATATGATCACCAACCACGTAAGCACCTCCATGGGGGATCGAAATGTAAATAAAGTCAAGTAAGAAGCGATCGCCACGAAGGAAACTCAGTGCATTTAAATATATATATATATATATATATATATATATAAAGCAATAAACGCATACGAGGATGTAAAATCTGTGCTCATCGAATGAGTTCGATATATATATATATATATATATATATATATATATATATAAGTGAATAAATGCACCGGATATAAAATCTAGGCTCATCAAATAGAGTTAAAACACATAGTTAATATAATATATATATATATATATATATATATATATATATATATTAAAGCAAGAAACGCCTGCATCAAGTTCAGCTCAATCGAGGCATAACTCGATAATGTTTATATATATATATATATATATATATATATATATATATATAATATATATATATAGAATGAAACCACGCATCAAGTCAGGGGCAAAAACAAGCAACACGACTCTCGCGTGTAGAAGGGTGTGTGCAAAGATGAAGGGAAAAACTCTAAAGTGTGTGAGAAGGCTTAAAGCTGACTGCTAAAAAAGGCTTCTATATCTTTAGAGTGGGTAAACACTGGCTTTTGTGGGTACAAAAGAGGCTATATATGAGCTCACAAGTGTTTAAAAGGGGGAAAATACACTATATGGGCGAGTGTGGAGAGAATTGTGCAGGGTTTCCCCATCTTTTTCTCTTTCAAAATTAGCACCCCAAGCCCTCTATTTATAGGCATATTAGCCACAGGTGTACCAGAGGAAACCCGGGTTGGCCCGGGTTTTTTGGGTCGGGTCATCTCGAAATACGTGCACTCAGGCATTGTAATGTCCACTCGAACTTTCAGAAGTGCAATCCGGGCATCCGTTTAAGGTATACATGACCTATTTTGGACCGCCGTTGTCGAGAGTTATAAGATGGCATGTGATTAGAGTTTGTGCGAAGTCATTGAAGATGGGACGATGCCCTCCGGTCTTCAAGCTTCAACTTTTATCCGTTACCCCGCACAATAGTTACTCAGGATTGGTTAGTCTTGTGGGACATTGTTGCGTAGAGACGTGATGTGGCATAGTGTTGATGAGATGACGATGTTGCCCCTCACCGGTGTTATCGCCGGATTGGGCTGATAAGGCAGACGTTGCTCAAACGTCGCTGAGATTGGACTGCTGCAATTATTGAAGGTCCTCATTGTCACCTTTGAAGTGTGTCTGTCTTCCCGATGTTATTACCGGGTTGGTGTAGTGTATCTCGTTGTGAGCACTGAGATTGAAGTTGGTCACATTTAAAACAAGCATTTCCGGGGTTATCACCGAAATTGCATTCCTCGGGGTCATCACCAAGGGTGGTGGCTATTCCCATGGTTGGGACTGAGACTGGATACCTCGGGGTCATCTCCGAGATTAATCGATCTTCTCCGGTGTGTGTTCCGGTATTGTATCTGCAGGTCTCGGGGTTATCTCCGAGGTTGGATTTGGTTACTCCTAGACTACGATCCGGGGTTTGATCATCGAACTTCCAGACTATCCCAGAGATACAGTTTGGATTGTCTCTCGTGGTTCCTCTTAAAGACTTAATCTATCCTCCTGCAATGTTAGTAACAGTAGTATAGAAAATTTTGAGTGTCTATAGATGCCCCTCTTTATCATACTCATGCATGGCGATGCATGGGTAGGATAAAGAATTCTAGACACTTAAAACGTAACAAGACGAACATAGTACTATGGATAGCAACATGATGCCAATGTATGATGCATGTGTATGGGGTTGTAGCCCAACACGCTGGGGATGATTGCTGATTCCCTGTTGCTTCAACTGGGGATTGGCAATGCTGACCAGATTCGATGTGTAAGCCGAGTCTGTTAGGATGTTGATGTTGGAGTTATCACCAAATCCCTGTGTTTTTGATTATGACTTGATCCTGAAGATGTACCTCTTATGTGTAAGAGATCTGCGGGGATAAGGCTTGATCTATTTGAGGATGTGTATAACATATTCCATCATCTATCCTCTTTGATAAAATTGACCTTTCCTGGTTAGTATTGCCAGCGTATGTCAAGATCCTGTTGGATTTACAGCCAAAAACAAATGTTGTCAGGGGTACATGACCTTCGTTGACGTGTACTTCACCGACATATGAATCAACAGTTGAAAAATCTTATGGGATATACGGTCAAGGCTTCTTGACCTTCATTGACATGTGAATCAACGAATAGAGCATCAGATTGCGACCTTTGTGATCCCGAGTAGAGATATGCGATTCGGGAATACGAAATGGGTGTGAAAACCTTGGATAGCTCTAGAGTTATGATAGGTTTAATTGCTATCGACTGAAATAACGTCAAGGCTGCTTGACCTCAATGGACATGCGTGTCAATGTCTTGAATGTACGTTGTAATCCCCTGCCCTGATTTCACGTTGTAACCCCCGTCGGGGATCTACTAGGGACTTATGAGTGAGTATGCAATAATCACACAACCCTCAATGCTTTGATGGGTTTACTTGCCATCGGCTGAGATAACGTCAAGGCTGCTTGACCTTCGTTGATTGGTGTGTCAACGGCTGAGCACGCGTTATTACTCCAGCCAGAGATATACGTTGTAACCCCCGTCGGGGATATACGTTGTAACCCCCGTCGGGGATCTACGTAGGGTACGACCCGGAGTCGGCGGCATCAGACCTGTATAAGGTATTGTCGTATGTGACTTGTGACAACTGGGATCATTTGTAGGGTATACCTTGTATTTAGGTGACTACCAATGAGTGCTGTACAAATTCAAAGTCTCATCTGAGAAGACCAGGATTGTATGCAGTTTTGCTCAATCGCGTGGCATTTTTATTCTCGATTTGACCTTTTTAGTCCGTAAGAACTCCGTTTCAACTCGAACTGGACTGAGTCAGAGGGGTGGGACCCCCATAGGGGAGCCACAGGTGCACCTTCTACAGTCGCAGGTGGGCTTGCGGCCAGACGCAGATTATAAATCCTGCAGGCTGGTCTTCACAAGTCATTTTTAACTCGCTTCGCATAGAGAAAACCGTGAGCCATCTTCAGATCTGCTGAGTTTGGGTTGCTTTCTGCAAATTCTGTCACCGTACAAGTGTTTTACACTATCCTGGTAACGTATGCATGTATTTTTTCCAGTTTCTGTCCGTTAGATTGTGAGTTATCGCACGAAATGCATCTAAACACATAGTAGTGATTATGTATGCACAAATGACTTGATAAAAAATATTCAACATAGTAAATGTTAGTATTAAACCAGGCTGAACATAATGATGTGAAAAAATTTGACTTCTGAGACAGTCAAATTGGCACCTTTTTCTAATATTTTTTGTCCTATTTGAGGTCTAATGAGCAAAAGGTAGAAAGGCAAAGTACTCCTAGCATTGAGGTTGGCCTTGTGCATGATGATTTTAATTTTTAATGCATATATTATGTATATGACTTTGGGGCAGGTGTGCTACTGAATGGCCACCTAGACATGCCTATGTGCATGTGGATAGTCTTATTTTCAAAGGGGACTATGGCAAAAATTTTCCAAATGTAGGCCTTATGTAGTCATGCACTTTAACTCTATTATATGCTAAAGTAAATGTATGCATGCATATAGTCATAAATTCATTTAAAAAAACTCCATGTAAGGAAATACCACACCCTTTCTGAGGTGATTTAGAGACTTGTTGTCAGATATTATGGATCCAGATCGCCGAAAGCGGTTCTTGGGGACCACTTCAGGCATTTGCACGGAGGGGCTTCAAGTGCCTCGTCCTCGTTTCATCGACATGACCTTTCACCGGCCAGTGGTGGAGGCCATGAAACGTCTGTCCGGTGTAGATGTTCCGGACGTTGAGGACAAGGAGGCGGATATTTCGATTGAGGATCCCGCCTCGCCGCACATGTCCTTGCAAGGAGCTTTTGAGCATTCAGTGGTGAACCCAGAGTTCTTTGGGTGATTTGGGCGTACATCCATCGATGTATTTGCATGCTAACGAGGTATGGCGTTAGACTTTGATCTTCCTTATTTCCTATCGATGAGGATTAAAGGGTTTTGATGTTAATATGCATTTCATGCAGGTTCCTGGTTTTACACAGCCTCGAGGGAACTAGTTTTGCATTCACTCCATGTACCAGGCGCTTCATCCTGACTACAGAGCAGTAGTGCATGAGTGGGGATTCGGGGCATTTTTCTCCATCCTTCCCCGTCGTTGTCCCTGGGGTTACCTCGAGACTTTGTCTGCGCGATGGTTTCATCAGACTCAGTCACTCCATCTACTGGATTGCGAGGTGATGATGACGCCTATAGATTGGAGATTTATCACAGGTATGGAGTTTGAAGGGGAGATTGCCTTGCATGGCTAATAATATTACCCCTCATCGCGTTAGATCCTTATTAGGAGTTCCGACGGAGGCGCCAAAGGCGTGACTATTCGTTGTGTCCTTTGAGCGTAGATGCTATGAAATGGGCTATTGAGTGAGCCCATGCTCGATGATGTCAGGATCGTGGATCGCGTTCTGCGGCGATTGTTCTCGATGATCATTTGAGGTCGCTTATAGCAGATAACTCTTCCACCAGATCTTTCACTTTGATTCACACACACGATGTGGACCGTATAAGAGAGTATGACTGGGGCTCTTACACCTTTGCCTATTTCCTCCGGGGAATGCACATGTTCTCACAGGGTTTGGCCGAGGCTTGGCTAGGATTTTACCCTTTTCTGCTGGTGAGTACTTCTCTTATCTTTTCCCATTCCTAGGTTAAGAGTGTTTACTGATAGCAGATATTTTGCCATTGTGTTGGCAGTTTTGGGCCTATGAGTGGCTCCCATGTTTGCGTCCTGTGAGTGTGTTTGGTTTAGATACCTATCCACGAGGACGACGATGGCACCATTCTATTTTGCCGGAGGTCCCCGTGGTCGAGGATTCAATCACCGCCAGAGTACAAATGGAGTTCTTGATGGACGGGTACCATTACATGGATTCCTATATTGAGGAAACATTTGACCATCGGCTTTGAGGATGGACATCCCAACCGAGTCGAGTATTTGGTCTCTACCAGAGAGTTCCTCTCTTCACCGATGGAGGTGGGAGCTCTATTTAGGAGAGCGTGCTATTAGGAGCACCATAGGGAGATCCATACACCGATCTTGCCTCTCCCGCCAGCGCCATTGGTCTCAGATCACGGTCACCCGTCACCGATATCCCATTGTTGGGGTCGACGGTTTTTTGCATTATCGAGAGGGTCCACGTACTCAGAGAGGCGTTCGGTGGTGGTGGTCTCCTCGTACTCTTGGAGCCCGATCCCGCCACACAGATTCATGGGGATATGGTTCCGTGATCTTTGATGATGACGGATTGGGTAGCTTCAGGTTCGAGCTCGACTCATATGACCCATATTGATAGCTTGACCCGGCAGTTGGATCGAGCACACATATTTATCCCAAGATTTGGGTAGAGATCCGAGAGAGAGGCGAGTCATTTGTTCCTTCCGGCTCTGGTGTTGGCCCCTCAGACGACCCATTTGGTTTTTCTGGTGCAGATCCTCCTCTTTATAGGCCTGACACCCTTGTTGATAGAGATCCAGTGACTTAGGAGGAGTTACATCCGGTGGACAGGATTGAGGACGTAGACATCGAGACCCTGGTTTTCTTCTGATGTATATTCTAGTAATATCTTTTGATAGGCCTCTGTTTGATATTGGGTGGCTGTTACCCATTCTCGCTATATCTTTTGATAGGCCTCTTGTTAGTAGTAGGCGGGTGTGCCCCATTTCCGTGATTTGTAGTCATGACAGAGTCGATGTATTAGATGATGATATACTTAGGAATGTATGTACCGTTTTTCATTCCCTATATCATATTGCCATCCACTATCTATTATGCATGTATCATGTTATGCATATGTATATATATCAGAGATATTCTAGCATTGACCCTCGAATGGTCTTATGACACGGCCCACACAGATGTCTTCTTCGACGATTAGTCAGATAGATCATACCCACCGTCAATTGGTGGCATTAGGTATGCGATCGTGGTACGATAGCACGTCACCCCTGAGATAGGGTGACCAGAGATCGATTCATTGGAGCCTACCATGACTTTATTGCCTTTTCGTGTTCTTACAGGATTTATAGATGGGATCTTTAGAGCATTGGCTACCGACAAGTGTGTATTCCATTTTGGCACCCATAAGTTGACTCTACTGCGGAGGAGTATGCACGCTTGACGATGCCGCCTTTAGATGCACCTTGCGTGCATCGGCTTTGGGAGACATGAGTAGACGATTCATGACTCTCTCACGTAGGATTGAGGCACGAGTAGTGCGAGACAAGTCGACATCTAGCCATGTGATCTCCCAAATTTCAGTATTTAATCGATTTGGCTCAGAGGATAGCTATTCACGATATTCAGGAGATTTCACCACACCGGAGGACCATTGGCATTTGGCCAGAGTTGATGTATCGTCATTGTATGCAGATCGTCATATGTCTATATGCCACGATATATGGACAAGATAGACATTGGTGTTATTATGGCTGTGAGAGCTCTTAGAAAGGGTCGCACCATTGTACCTATGATCGTAGAAGAGACCCTGCGATCGGCATCCTATTGTTGCACGTATCCCATGTGAGTGTTCACAGGGAGTTCGGTTATGTTATACATGTGGTTTATGTCACACTTGAGACCGGTTGGTACCCTTAGACAATATGGGTATTGGTTCTCCCATGATGTGGCCATGTCATACTCCTTTCAGCCATCAGAGTGTACAGATGCTCAGTCCTGGTCCATATTTCTGGCAGATATCAGAGATCCATTCAAAGATATTGCTATGCTTGGGGCTTGCTCACCATATGACTTCATTACTCACGCTCTGCATGGATTTTCTCCCTTGGTCGGATTGAGGGCGTGACTACTTATCACCCATCTGGCCGTGATGTCATGATTCGACTGGGCCCGAGATTTCCATCCTTTCGAGGGGGCGATAGTCAACATTCACTTCTCGATATCTCTCAGCAGAGGACCGATCCTGTGTGTATGCTTGTTGGGATCAGCGTGAGATAGCTTCTTTTTCTATCAGTCATCCGTAGTTCGCAGAGTATTCCGCATGGATGGAGACAAAGATTTTATCACCGCAGAAAAGATTCGCAGATCTCGGATAGTGAGTCGATGATGCAGAGCCCATGGAGGCCATTGATACCTACATCGAGGAGGAGCCCGTCATTGGGTTGCCAAAGATTTCTTCCGATTCTCCTAGTACCAAGATTGTTGTGATTCAAAGACTTAAGACAAGATTTTAGAGCAGAGAGTCTTCATCCGATGACCTTTGAGAGAGACCAGATTCGATCTATGATGTCTACCGCTCTTGATGTGAGGGACGCCGCCTATTGGAGAGAGAGACGAGGCATTAGATCGCAGAGATGTCGTTGTTGAGCGGGATGAGGCTATATCAGCCAGAGATGCAGTGATAGTTGAGCGGGATAGTGCTATATCTGCCCGGGATGTAGCCGTCACAGATAGTACTGCAGTGAGGTCCCTTACCACTGGCATGATTGCAGAGATGAGCGCATATATTGATGATCATATGGTCACCATGCAGATGGCTACAAATCTTTTGGGTCGTGTGGATATTCTCATACAAGAGACCACAGCTTCGCCTCCGTCTTCTAAGAGGGACGCCATGTTAGGCTTGTTAGCTCGCATATATCCTGACTTTTAGATGAGCTTGTATTTACACCGCATGCACTAGCTTAGCCATTTTATCATGTACGATTTACATCAGTATATATATCAAACAACATTATATATGACAGGAAATATATATCACTTTTTTTGGATATGCCTTGCTATTTGCTTGATATTTTTGCTCGCCGCTTTGGTTGTGATCTCTGATGTATTCTCGAATTCTTCCTAGGTGGATGGACATTGAGTTGTCTCTGGATAGTTCAGAATGGATCATTGATCTATGTGTATCCCTACCATCTTTGGTGTCTTGGGACTAATTTCTGGATGGAAATATGGAGAGGAGTGTGGCTTTCCTCTCTGAGATTGACCGTACCACAGATGGTCGCTAGTACTTCTATTTAGGAGAAGCCTAGTTAATTCCACTTCTTATGGATTAGTGTTACTCTTCAAGGCATGACTGCAGCTTAGATGGTCGCCGAATCTCTTATTTGGGAGGAGTTCAGGTAATTCCATCCCTTCGTCCAAGCCAAATGAAATGTATTGGATCAAGGATGATCCTAGTACCAGTTGACAAGGGTTTGTGTTTTGGTAGGGGTGAGACCGCACCATGAATGGCTTTCCCACGCACTCCTATTGAAGAGGAGATCAGTTCACGTAGTTTGAACTCGTGTAAGAGGTTCAACGTTGATATGGCGTAAATGGTGTAGGAATGTTTTTTTGTTTCGTGAGGAGAAGAGGGTAGAAATGTTTTTGTGGTTTTTGTTTTATCATGACCGGGCCATGTAACATGGTTGCCCACATACTCTCTATTGAGGAGGAGATTAGGTCGAAGTAGTTCGCCTCGGTGAGAAGAAAAGCGTAATCCCATATGCAGTCGAAAAGGGAAGAGAAATTTTAATCCTAGGTTGAGGATAAATTGCAGGTATGAGAAGTTTGATCCCAGGTATGGGTAGCCAAACTACGAACGCAAGAGGTTCAATCCGCGGTGGGATGACCTAAGTTGTATGAGCGCAAAGGAGAAAGCCAAGCTGCTGGCTTGAAGAGTACGTTTCCCTGAGGGGCAAAGTGTAGAAAAGTTATATGAGGTAAAGGGTTAAAGAACCGGAATGACTGGTGACCTGATGATTATGCACCAGGGTGTTTGCTGATTACTTCAGACATAATACCGTTTCACGGTGTTTGAGTTGATGAGTTGTGGAAATTCATCGCCGTCCATTTCTTGCAATCTGAGAGCGCCTCCTGTCAATACTTTCTTGACAATAAACGGGCCTTCCCAGTTAGGATTGAATTTTCCTTTAGCCTGATCTTGGTTGTCAAGAATCTTCTTCAAAACCAAGTCATGTTGTTTAAACCGCCAGAGTTGGACTTTTTTTGTTGTAGGATCCTGGCGATCCTTTATCGATATAATCGACCATAGAAGATAGCCATGATTCGCCTTTTCGTCTATTAGAGACAATTGGTGATACCGTCTTGTACCCATTGGTCTTCATCCAAATTTGAGCGTTGATCAACACCGAGAGATTCCATCTCAACTTCTATGGGGAGCACCGCTTCCATCCCATAGGTTAAAGCATAGGGGTTGCCCCAATTGAAGTGCGATTGAGGTTCTCAGAGGCTAATAGAGTCAAAGGCAATAGGTCGTGCCAATCTTTGTGGTTGGCGGACATCTTTTGCATAATCTTCTTGATATTTTTGTTAGCCGCTTCAACAAAGACCGCTCATCTTTGGACGATAGATGATGAGTTGAGATGTTTGATGTGGAATTTACTACATAATTCCTCGATCATTTTGTTGTTGAGGTTTTGGCATTGTCTTACACAATCACCTCTAGTTGTCTATATCGACAAACGACATTATTTTCGATGAAAGCAATGATTACTTCTTTAGTAACCCTCGGGAAGGAGGTCGCTTCTACCCACTTGGTAAAGTAGTCGATCATGGTGAAGATAAAACCGATGACCATTATCGGCTTTAGACTCAATGGGCCCGATAACGCCCATTCCCACATTGAGAAGGGCCAAGGCAAACTTATATTGTGGAGTTCCCGTGGAGGGGCGGTATAGCATTCCCATGAATCGCAATCGATAGCATCTTTTGACGTGGTCATTGCAATCAGCTTTGAGAGATAGCCAATAATGTCCCGTCGTGAGGACTTTCTTGACAAGGAGGGAGCCACTCATGTGGGGGACACAGACTCCGCCATGGATTTCATCCATAAGCCTTTGGGCTAGATCTTTGTCTAAACATCTAAGGAGACCTAGTCCTGCAGATCTTTTGTAGAGCGATCTCCACTCGTGTAGAATTTTATAGCAAGTCTATAGATCCGCCTTTTCTCAGTCGGGCTCCCCTCAGCGGGTGTAGATCCATCTCGTAGATATTCCTTGATATGCTGATACCAAGGATATTGGATGGGAGGTAGCTCATCTGATACTTATCCAACGTAATAGGGCCTTGTGCAGGGAAATTGTGACGCTCGACAAATGTTCTTTGTCTGATATGCGAATCAGGGAGGCCAAAGTTGCTAATGCGTCCGCAAAGTCATTCCTATTATGAGGAACATGTAGAAAGGAGATTTTTTCGAACTCCAAAGCCATCTTCAATACCTGCCGATGGTAAGGCAGCAAATGTAATTCCTTGGTTTGATAGATTCCAATGGATTGCCTGATTACCAACTCCGAATCTCCAAAGACAGTTAACCACCTGATGCCCATTGAACAGGCAAGTTTTAGACCCATGAGATGACCTTCATACTCACGGTATTATTGGTTGGCCGATAAATCAGTAATTTGACTGACGACGGATATTGCTCCCGTATCGATACTAGAGGCGCTCCAGCTCCGTAACCTTCCATATTAATGACTCCATCAAAATACATCTTTCATGATTGGCGTGTATCAGATCGATGGTGTTGCTTGCTACTATCATTACTCCTTCATCGGGAAATATGTTTCAAGGGTTTGAAAATCCCTCGAAGGTGCGGTGACACCGATTGATCCGCGATTCCTTGACCTTTGATGGACTTTTGAGTCATATATACGATGTCAAATTATTGTAGGATCAACTACCATCTGGACAGCCGTCAATTTAACATGGGTTTGCTGAACAAGTACTTGAGAGGATCCACGCAGGATATGAGGTGGGTTGTGTGACCATGGAGGTAATGCTGTAACCTTATGGAGGCCCATGCCAAAGCACAACACGTCTTTTCGATCAGAGTGTACTTGTGTTCACTTCGCCGCTAAACCTTTTGTTGATGTAATAGATAACTCGTTCTCGGCCTCTATCGCCCTTCCGTCCAAAGATGCAAATCCCATGGCATTGTCACTTACTGGACAGTACATAAACAGGGGAACATCATCCCTGGGTGGCACTAAAATGGGAGCTTTGACTAGCTATTTCTTGATTGTAAGGAAGGCCTTCTGACACTCGTCATTCCATTTTATGGAGGAGTTCTTCCTTAATAGCTTGAAGATTGGCTCACAAGTTGCTGTGAGTTGGGAGATAAACCTGCTAATGAAGTTGATTCTTCCCAAAAATCCTCGTATTTCCTTCTCTGTCTGAAGAATGGGCATTTTTGTGATGACTTGGATTTTGCAGATCCATTTCAATCCCTTTGTGGTCGACTAGAAATCCTAGCAACTTGCTCGATTTAACGCCAAATGCGATTTATTTGGATTCAACTTCATGTTGTACTTACTTAAACTGTTGAACAACTTTCTTAGATGGTCTATATGGTCATCCTCCTTCCGGATTTGATAATGATGTCATCCACGTAGATCTCAATCTCTTTGTGCATTAAGTCGTGGAAAAGAGCCATCATAGCTCGTTGATAGGTAGCTCGGCATTGATGAGGCCGAATGACAACCGTCTATAGCAAAAAGTTCTTCAAGGAGTGATGAAAGTAGTTTTCTCACGATCTTCCTCAGAACCATTATCTAATGATACCCGCAAAGCAATCAAAGAAAGGAGTACATGTCGTATCACAAGCAAAGTATTGTCAATGAGAAAATGGATAAATGGCACGGAAAGTCAGTCTTTTAAACAAGCTTTATTCAAGTCCCGGTAATCCACGCAAACTCGCACCTTTCCTCCAGGTTTAGGTACGGGCACGATGTTCGATATCCACTCAGGATATGTAGACACCATGATGATGCCAGCTTGAAATTGTTTCACAATTTCTTCTTTCACTTTTAAACTCCACTCAGGTTTCAATCGCCTGAGTTTCTGCTTGACTGGCTTAAATCCCTCTTTAATGGGAAGGCGATGAAGTACAATGTCAGTGGACAAACCCACCATGTCTTCATGAGACCATGCAAACACATCTTGGAATTGGGTTAAAAGCGTAACCATGTCATTCCGTTGGTTTGGGGTAAGGTCTGAACCAATCTGGATTAACTTAGGGCTTTCTAAGGTTCGAGATTGAAAGAAGTGGTTTGATCAAGGTTGGGTTTAGGTTTGTCTTTGACCCATTCTTGAATTTTCGAGGAAACTCAATGTCATCCTCAGATATCCACAAAGGTCAATTCATCTCTACATCAAAGGTACAATCCTTGTGGAGAAGAGGCATCAGACGCTAAGTACAGCACATCTAAGTTTAGAGTCCTGAAACAAAATATGATTTCACTTAGTATATATGAAGTGTGTTGATCATACACAGTGTTAGCATATACTGGAAAAATAAACTGCTAATACAATACAAAAAAGTAAGTAGTTATTATATCTACAGGGCAGAAAGAGTTTCTGCCGGCTTTACCCTTGACGACCAATGCAAGGAATGCTATTCCAATTCGCAAGGGAAAAGTCTGGGTGGACCGTAGTGATGGAGGGATTGTCATCATCCTCCCTATCCCAAATGATGGCCATTACATCTGGGCAATCATCGTCTGGGGTGTATCTGTTGGTATGTTCATCCTGAACGATGATGCGTATACCGGACATCATCCGTATGACGTCTTGCTTTATTCTTCGTTCCTCTTGTTCCACTGCGGGATTTGGAACAAAGATTTCTTTTCCTTTCACCGGTACCGGCTTGGGACATAACATAGCCATTACGTTGGCTGGCACCTTTACGGGAGGTTGTGCGGACTCAGAGTTTGAAGGCGAAGATAAATGCCACATGGTTGAAGCTAAAGGAATTTGCTGATGTTTATAAGGATTCCTGTGACTAGAACTGGCAGAATAGCCTAGCCCAAATTGTTCCAAATTTTGCTTCGTTGTTTAATTGGGTACTTGATACCACCGGCAATCTTTACCCAACCCTTGTCCCGATTTATGACCCAACGACATCATTTCTTGAGTGGCCGACATTACCTCGACAGAAATCTTGGGTTCGGGAAATGGTGCTCCAATAGCATGGTATTGGGTGTTGCTTATTTCCAAAGCATGAAAATTGATTTGGTTCCACACATCGCATTGGCATTGATGAATGGCATATCTCTCGTGTTGAGGAATCTCCGGTTCGGCCGACCGCGACTGTGCTATTGTTAATAATGTATTTCAACTGTTGATGAAGAGTGGAGGGGACTGCCCCTGCCATGTGAATCCATGGTCGTCCCAGGAGCAAGTTGTATCCCGAGTCTATCTTGAGTACATGGAAAGACACGCAGAATGTGTGCGGACCAATTTCGATTGGCAGCTCAATTACTCCGACCGAGTTACGGCGGGCTCCATCAAAAGCTTTGATGATAGTATGGCTACTCCAAATTCGGTTGAGATTAATGTTCATCTTCACCAAGGTAGCATATGGGAAGATATTCAGAGAGGAACCTCCATCTATTAAGACTCCAGCTACCATATATTCGGAGGACAAGACCGCAATGTGCAACGGTTTGCAATGACCGGTCCCTTCGGGCGGTATGTCATCATCAGTGAAGGATATCACATTATTGTTGAAAATGTGATCAACCATATGTTAAAACTTTTCCGTATCCACTGATGTCGGGAGATAGGCTTCTTCTAGAACCTTTAACAAGACCTTCCGGTGACTCTCGGAAGTTAGGACCAAGTCCATAATTGATATTTGTTGTGGAGCTTCTTTCAAGCTTAAAACCACAGTGGCTTTGTGATGACCCATAGTGTGGAGGAATTTTTTAATCTTCTCCATGGGTATTTTCCCCTTGGATTTGATGGTAGGTTTCATCACCCGTGGGGGAAGATACATGGATTTTCCTTCGACATCGCAAAGAGTTTATATGTGAGGTGGATCCTTCACCTTCTCCATAATTCCACGAAATCGTGCAAGCTAACAATAGGATATTGTGCTCTCTGATGGCAAGTTGATTGGCTTGGGAGCAACCACTTTCAAAGGGTTGTTGCCTCCCTTGAGTTGAATTGTTGGCGTTGTGAGTAAGGTATTAATCCCATCATTTTTAGTGGATATGATCGCTACCACACTCTTCCATTTGGTAGGACTCGAATCCTCACTGCACGCAATATACTGTGTCGTTATCGCCAAAGTATTGAGACACCACTGTCGATTAAATTTTGAATAAGATGACGAAGTGCCCAAAGATTCTTACGTGTTGTGACTACGAGATCGGGAGTGATATTGACATACTCCATTAGAGTTGTACCATCCCCAAGCTGGGGTTGATTGGAGGTAGAAGGAACCGATCCTTCCTTTATTGATTAACATATGAAGGATTTCCTCCATAGGTTGGCCCAAATAGGTGAATTCCCTTTTCGTTGGCGAAATCCCGACCAAGCTTTGGCATTTGCTCTCTTCGTCACTTTGTCTTCCAAAGATTTCATTTTTCGAAAGTGACGAGGGAATATTCATGACAAGAGGTAGGAGGCGGCATGCTCTGGTCGATTAATTGACGGTCACTTGATGTCGATAAGTCACCAATTTCGCCAATTGCTTCAATTTATTTGCAGAGAGCTTTCATCTTTCGTTCCATTGTGAATTGGAACTTGGCATAATCCCATATTTCATCACCGTCTTTTAATGGTGCGGGAAGATTCACAATTTGAAGTTGGAACTCGTCCATTGCTCCAATTAATCATGTTGACCTCTTCATCTTTGTGTTAAGGAAGAGGGTTGTCTTGAACATGAGGCTAATCCGGGTTTGGTGACCACGATATCCCCGTTGTCTATTAGGTCCCGGATCTTGTGTTTCAAGGACCAACAATCTCGAGTATCATGTCCAGTGCCCCGACATGATAAGCACATTTCTAGCAAAGATTGAAACCCCATCCATTAGGGGTTTGGTGGAAGAAGATGCGTAATTTTCTTTTGTGTTGTCAGAAGATTAAGAATGTTCTCGAGGGTATCCCCTAAGGGTGTAAACACTCGAGGCGTTTGACTTCTCCACCTTTTGGTACCGGAGGGTTTCTGTTTGTCTTTGGAAGGGAGTGTAGTTTCTCCTTTGAATAGACATGTTTTGATTGCCTTTCTGCCCCTGTAGTATCATGGAAACATCTTCCTTTTTCTTTTTATGGACCCTCCGGGGGTTGTTCCCATAATTTCCAGATTGGATGTGATCCGCAACAGCTTTGAGCACCGCTAGGTCTTGAATCTTTCCTGACTTCAATCCCATCTCAGCCATCTCCCCATGCTTGACCATTTCAGAAAATGGTTTGCCGATGCCGGCTAAAACTCTCTCATAGAAGGGAGCTTCTTGTATATCTATGAAAGTCATGAACATTTCTGATTCTGTCATGGAAGGACTAACTTGGGCGCGACCAGCATCTCGACCTCTCGAGCATACTCTCTCTCGAAAGACTGTTAACTGCTTTCTTGATCTTGGTAATTTGATACCAATCAGAGCCATCCGAGTTTGAAAACTATATTGAGTGTGGAAGGCATGTGCTAGCTCTTTCCGACTATGGATTTTGGAGTTGTCTAATCTTGTGTACCATGAACCAGGCTTCTCCGGTTAGACACTTTTAGAATAATTGCATTTCGAAGTTTTTCATCATCTCAGATAGGATCCAAGTTCTCCAATAAATACTTTTAAATGCGTATAAGGATCTCCTAACCCGTCATATTTTTCAAAGTCGAGTTTTAAATTTTTCGGGTAATGAACACCGTGAAAAATACAGATCAAGATATAAAACACTCCCATGTGTTCCAATTCCTTTGATAGCCTTGAAGGGTCTCTTCTATTTGGAGGACTTTCTTTTGATGTCACCGTTGTCCGGATCTACAGTGGGATGGGCAAGATCAAGAGTTTTGTTGGTCGATCCAACTGTGGTTCGTGTATGGTAATAACCGGATTCCCTTGTGTGGAGGATTCAAGATGTACGGGTATTTTTCGACCCTATGTAGACTAGTGTAATTCCTTGAGTAGTAATTCCAAATCAGTGATTTGTTTGCTTCATGATAACTGGATTAGTACCGTAGTAGGTCCGATTGATTCCTGTGATGAAAGACTTGCATAGTTTAGTCTTTAGGGAATGTATGCAATAACATGCTATGTGATGTGTCCATTTTAGGAATTTTTATCCCGCACTTGACGGTGTCATTTTGAATTTTTATAAGCATGTTAATATGTATGTGTACACATTTATTCATATTTCTCATTACATGGAGATAGATATGGATTGAAATTACAAGTAATTGTGTTTACAAGTAATTAAAATGAGAACATGAAGAGACTTTCTCCTCGCTTTGGGTTTATCAGAGGCTGACCTATCTTAGGTTACTCTCGCAGCTTTTTGGCATGAAGATTCCCAAATCATTGCAATCTACTTGCGGGAAGTTAATCCGGTCTTTCAACTGGAGCGAATTTGGTGGTGCCTTTCCGAGCCTCGGAGAATTAGTCTTCTCACGAGTCCAAGAATCAAACAATGCCTTTGCGGTGGGGATAGCCTCCGGTGGAGGGACCACACAGCACATACATTCATAGCATACATCGTATTATGGAATAAATTTGATATAATGTTATAGTTGTAGGTAATATTTATAAATTTTGCAAAGTATGCAAGTTGTTATAAAATATTACGTTTGGTGTGGGAATATTCTTTTTGTTAGGGAATATTACAATAATGGCTCGATCATTAGTGGACCCCTAATGTAATTATTGTCGGATTGAGAAAGCGAAAAAAATATTTTATAAAATAACTTGGCGGAGGTGTTACCGTTAAAAGCCATTGAACTACCATTGGTAAAAGAAATGCGATGTCTGGCGTGGTTGCATAAGTAGCTTTACGGTATTGATTATTGATGATTACGTGAAGTCACTCATTTATGCTCAATTATTGCTACGATAATTAACGCATCATATCTATTATATTATTGATTCAATTATTGTCACAAGATTATCATCATGTAATATGTTATAGTATTAAATCAATAATTGAGACGATAAGTTATAAATGATTAATAATTGTTGAAAGATTAAATATGTGTTGATGAAAAATAAAATGATTTGTGGTAAGTTTGATTATTTTATGGGGGCTCATATATGTCATCATCTAAGAGTCTCTAACGTCGATTGTATTTACCTTCGTCGATAGTAATTACCTTCGTCGATAGTAATTACCTTGTGAATAGTAATTACCTTCCGTCGATAGTAATTACCCTTGTGAATAGTATTTACCTTCGTCGATAGTAATTACCTTAAATCGATAGTAGTTTACCTTGTGAATTGTATTTACCTTCGTCGATAGTATTTACCTTCGTTAATAGTAATTACCTTTACCAGACGTCGAACCACTTGTCGTTTCACATTCTGAGGCGTCGAACCACTTGTGCGTTTCACATTACAAGCGTCAAACCACTTTTCTTTTCACATCATTAGTCGTCCGAGCCACTTGCCTTTTCACTGACGGTGCTAAGCTAGAAATCTTCTATAAATAGAGAGGCCTAGGGCTTCATTATTTTCACGAATTCATTCAAGCTATAGAGAGAGAAAGTATAGAGAGAATAAGAGAGAAAGAAGAAGAGTATTTTGTTACTACACAACTGCGTGAGATATTCAATCTCTACCCAAAAGTAAGGGTGTTATTCTTTCTTATTCATGAAGAGAAGCTGTTGTTATTCAATTATTATTATACATTGGAATAACTTTTGTATCTGTGCCAGTTTACCCTATACTTGGTGACATTCTTCTATTATTACATTGGAACAACTGTCTCATGTGTTTTTGGGACACTGGTTAAAATCTTTATTATTATTACATTGGAACATCACATGCGTATGTTTTACAGGACTGGTTCCGTCTTTTTTATTATTACATTGGAACATCACATACATGTGTTTTACAGGACTGGTTAAAATCTTTATCATTCTCATTGGAATATCCTATCTCATGTGTTTTACATTTGGTTCCATCTTTATTATTCTGGTTGGAACATCCCGCTTTGGTGAATTTCACCGACACAGTTCCGTTATTATTATTCTGTTGGAATAACTTTGCATGGATACATCGAAATACCGCATGCATGGTGATTTCTTTTGTTATTCCATTCTTTATTATACCGATTGGTTAAAACTTTGACTTCTATACTCCATGAAATTAGTAGAATATCCTTGATATTTGCGTTTCATCTAGTATCTTTTCATGGAAATATTTCTTGATCATTCTTGAATTTTACTCTACACAACAATGATCGTGTTGACAATTTGGACGTTAATAATTCTGGATAAAATAATTCTTGAACTTGTTTTATTGAATTCTTATATCATTGTCATCATCCTCATGTTTATATTTTTTGAAAGTCATACGGCACCTGTAGTGCATAGATGGACTTGGTATGATTATGACCGAAGAGACTATTTGTGTAATCATAAGTAGTAATGTTACAAATGATGTGATAAAAATCCTCGATGGTAGTAGTGCATTGATGGACGATTGTTGGCATGATCATGACCATTAATGAATACACAAATATTCTTGGCAGTGTAGTGCATGAATAATTGTGGTCGTGATACTAAAGAATATCCTTGGTCAGTAGATGCGGGGTGATTCGATGATGTGGAATATTTATTAAAATTTGAGTCTCGACTATAATGATGATGAAAAACCTTTTAAAACCTAAAAGATAGTAGACTTTATTTTCTCTTGACTCTTTTAATGGATTGCTTATTTCATTTGCAGATTAAACTTGATTTCTATTGTATTTTATCGGTTTAACATTGTTGAAGACTATTGATAATTTATTCACGTTATCTTAGTCATAATATTTCTTCTTTGGGCTAGTTGAGCTCACCCTTTCTTTCCTGTTCTCTTGAGGAAATGAGAATATAGGTGGGACGAGTCTGGGGAAGCAGTGATGGTCACGAAGATAGCATTAGTAGTCCTCACTATTCTATGAAATAGTGTGATAATAATTGTAATGAGGACTTTTTTTGAGTTTGTATAATATCTAGTAGGCGATATTTGTATTTAAACTCACGATTTATGTCGTATTGTACACTTACAGTTATGTTAATAAGTTGTATTTAAATTACATACCATGTAAGTGGCGACCCAAGATGGGTGATGTATACCTAATTTTGGGGCGTCATGGGTTAATATCGAGCTTAGGGATATGATCCTGGCTAAGATGTGAGAATAGTACTAGGAGGGGAGGCGGGGAATACCCGCTAGTATGACCTACCTAAGTTTATGTGCTATTTTATTGGTTAAAGGAAGATAGGGATAATTTGTTACACGTCGATTAACCTTTTTTTTGTGGCGATGTCTGAAAATGACATCCGAGAATGTTGAGAATAGCAATGAAGCTTGCAGCGATCGTTGATTCACCACATATGATAATCGAGGATAATGTGCATCGAAGGCGATAATCCTCATGCAAACAACAACACCGACCAAATGATGAATGATTAAATGTTCGGAGGCTTTATGCGATTTACGCTGCAGTGATGAGAAAGCGACTCTGTCCAAAGCGTAGGTGGAAACACGAGAAAACTCTCAGGCGGTCACCGCATTAAACAATTCAAGGAGCTGGGACCACCGGAGTTTAAGGAGAAGCCAAAACCACTTACGGCGGAAGCATGGATAAAGCAGATTACAAGATATTTGATGTCTTGGGATGCTCAGGAGAAAAAGGTTCCCTTTGTCGCCTTTATGTTGCGCGGAGAGGCGGATTCTTTGGTGGGAATCGGTAAAAGCGTACTCAACTTTGCCATCTTGAAGATATCTTGGGAGAAGTTCAGAGGCATTCAGCGACAAATACTTTCTGAAAAGTATTCGCCACATGAATGATCGTATCGCAATACGAGGCAAAATTTGCGGAGTTATCACGGTTTCGTCCCACTTGGTGGATAATGAAGAGAAATGGCGCGAATGTTTTTAAGAGGTTTGAAGCGGAGATCGTCGACATCTTATTTCTCATAAAGCGTGTTTGTATTGAGGATGTTGTAAATGGGCTCGATTAGTGGAACGCGATAATGAGTCAACACAACTAAAAGAGAAGCGGTAAGCAAAATTATAATACCGGTGAGAGTAGTCATTGGCGGTGACAACAAGCGTGGAGGAATCAATGGCGGATATGGTAACCACGCCGGTGGTAATCAGGGCCAAAACAATAAGAATGGACATTTCAAGAAAGCGGAGATTCAATGATGGTGGAAAGGCGTCGGCACCGGCACCCATTGTTAAGGAAGGAGAAAGACCACCTATCATATGCTTCAAATGCGGAGGAGAGGGACACATCGATCAAAGCTGCGTCATGCCGTCAAAGCATGTTATAATTGTGGAAGAGAAGGTCACTTAGCTCGATTTTGTCGTTTATCGAAGATAAATTGACTAGGATGGAGGCACCAAAGGCCATCCCGGAAAATTCAAAGCCGGTAGTAGCAAGAGGAGAGCGTTTGTTGTGACCTCCCAAAGAGCAAGGAATCGAATGAGGTCATCACGGGTAAGCTTATCATAAACTCTAATGAAGTCTATACTTTATTTGATCTGGGTTCTACCCATTCTTTTATTTCTCTACTTGCGCTCATTGATTAAATTTGACTCAGGAGAAATTAGACTTTGACTTATCTGTGGAAACTCCGTTGGGAGAAACCTTCATTACATCCTTTGTTTATAAGTCTTGTTTGGTTCAAATCGGTACCCTCACATTACTGTCGATCTTATTTCATTAAAAATACTTGCATTTGACGTGATTACAAGGATTGATTGGTTAACTACTTATCATGAAAAAAATTGATTGTTTTCGTAAGGTTGTTAGCTTTCATATTCCTAATCAACCTATTATCGCAATTCAAACGACCAAACCATTAAAATCAATCACGGTCATCTCAAGCCATAAAGCTATTCGTTTATTGAAAAGCGGATGTCAAGCTTTCTTAGCTCATATCATGATTTAAATAAAAATAAATCGATTTTAAGCGATATTCCTATTGTTAATAAATTTCTGACGTATTCCCGAAGAACTTCTGGCCTACCCTAGGCGTGAAATTAAATTTTGTATCGACCTTGAACTAAGTACAAAACCTATTTCCAAAGCCCCATATCGAATGGCTCTATTGAACTTCGGAGTTAAAGACCCAACTAGAGGAATTGTTAGACATTGGCTTTATTCGTCCTAGTACTTCTCCTTGGGGTGCTCCTGTTCTATTCGTGAAGAAGAAAGATGGGAGTATGCGACTTTGTATTGATTATCGGGAGTTGAATCATGTCACCATCAAAAATAGGTATCCATTGCTGCGTATTGATGACTGTTTGACCCGATTGCAAGGAGCCAAATTCTTTTCAAAGATTGATCTTCGTTCCGGATATCACCAATTGAAGATTAGAACCGCTGACATTCCAAAGACGGCTTTCAGAACTCGGTATGGGCATTATGAATTCCTAGTCATGTCCTTTGGATTGACTAATGCTCCTGCTGCCTTCATGGATATGATGAACCGAGTATTCAAGGAATATTTAGATCACTTTGTGGTCGTCTTTATTGATGACATCCTTATTTATTCCAAAATAGTGAAGATCATGAGCAACACTTGAGGTGGCACTCTAAAAGCCGTGAATATAATCTTTATGCAAGTTGAAGAAATGTGAGTTACGGCTTGAAGAAGTAGCATTCCTTGGGCACGTGGTATCAAGTCATGGAATATCTATTGACCCAGTGAAAGATTGAAGCTATTCAAAATTTGGGAACAACCTAAATCGATGGCCAAAATCGTAGCTTTCTCGGTTTATTTGGTTATTATCGGAGATTCGTGGAAGGATTTTCTCGAATCGCTACTCCATTGATTTCGGTGACTTGGAAAGATACAAAGTTCGGTTGGAGCGAAGAATGTGAGAAGAGTTTTCAAGAACTCAAGAGGAGACTTATTTGACTGTTACGACAATACCATCTCGCTCGGAGGATTTGTCATCTCTGATGATGCTTGAGCGGCAAAGGGTTGGGATGTGTTCTTATGCAACATGGAAAAGTTATAGCTATGCCTCGCGACAACTCAAAGAATATGAGAGGAATTATCCTACTCATGATCTAGAGTTAGCATTGTTGTCTTTGCACTTAAAATTTGGAGGCATTACTTGTATGGGGAGAAAGTGGAGATCTTCACGGATCATAAAAGCCTCAAATATTTCTTCACTCAAAAGGAACTCAACATGCGACAACGACGTTGGCTTGAAGCTGATTGAAAGATTATGATCATACCATCAATACCATCACAAAAGCGAGCGTGGTAGTGGTAGCATTGAGTAAAAAATCATATGCAAATCTGAGTGCGATATTGTCGAAAGGCCTATTTTGTGTGACTTGCAAAGGATGGAGATAGAGTTAAAGACTCGAGGGACGCGTGTGATGATAGCGAGTATCTGAGTAGATTCGACTTTAATCGATAAAGTTAAAAAGTCGCTTCAAGCTACGGACACTGGAGCGATGCGTATGAGGAAGAAAGTTCAAGAAGGTGCTATCTTAGGAAGCGAGAATCGATGAAGAAGAAATACTTGAGTCGACTCGGACTTTGTGTTCCTAACGACCCACGATTTAAAGTATAATATCATGATGGGGCGCACAATACACCATTTGCAATACATCACAGGAGTACCAAAATGTATCATGATATTCGTCATACATTTTGGTGGAAGCAATATGAAGAGAGAGATAGCATTTTTTTATCTCAAGGTGTCTAACTTGTCAGCGAGTTAAAGCGGAGCATCAAGTACCAAAAGGTCCATTGCAACCACTTGAAATTCCGAGAATGGAAGTGGGAGCACATTACCATGGATTTCGATTACGGTCTTCTAAGGTTTCTCAAGGCGTTGATGCGATTTGGGTCATTGTTGATAGATTGACCAAATGCGCTCATTTCTTACCGTCGAGAAACTTATACACTTGAGCGTCTTGCTCGTATGTACATAAGCGAGATTGTAAGGCGCATGATATGCGGTATCCATAGTTTACGATCGAGACCCAAGATTCACTTCACGATTTTGGGTTAGTTTGCAAAAAGCTATGGAGCACGAGACTTACGATTTAGCTTTCGGCATATCATCCTCGAGCCGGACAGACGGACGATCGGGAGGACTATTCAAACTCTTGAAGATCTATTAAGACTACTGTGTCCTTGATTTCAAGGGAGTTGGGACAAGTTCTTACCATTGGTGGAGTTTTCCTACAACAATGCGGTTATCAAACAAGTATTGGCATGGCTCCATTGAAGCATTGTATGGAAGAAAGTGTCGATTCTCGATTATCTTTGGGATGAGGTGGGTGAAGCAACGTTGTTGGGACCCGGAGTTGATGCGTATGACTACGGAAAAGATTCAAACGATCCAACAACGTATAAAACCTCACAAAATCGAAAAAAGAGTTATCTTGATCTTCATCGAAAGGACGTGGAATTGATATAGGAGATCATGTGTTGTTAAGAGTTGCTCCATGGAAAGGAGTTACAAGATTTGGAAAAGAGGAAAACTTAATCCTCGATTCATCGGTCCATTTTAATCCTCGATCGAGTAGGGCGTGGCCTATAGACTAAACTTTTCTGCCAAATATGTCTCGTGTTCATAACGTTTTTCACATATCTATATTACGTAAATATGTGAAAGACCGAACCATATTATTGAGTTAGAACCGGATGAAATAGCGGAAGATTTGGCGTATGAAGAGGTTCTGTTCAAATTTTGGATAAGAAGGAACATATTCTACGCTCGAGGTTATACCTCAAGTCAAAGTTTTGTGGAGGAACCACGATGTTGAGGAAATGACTTGGGAGTTAGAATCTGAAATGAAATCAAGGTATCCTTACCTCTTCGACATACCAGTCATTACCCTAATTTCGAGGATGAAATTTCATAAGAAGGGAGGTTGTAAGACCCAACTTTTATAAATAAAGATGAATTTTTCTATAAATATTATTTTGAATATTATGGAATAAATTTGATATAATGTTATAGTTGTGGGTAATATTTATAAATTTTGCAAAGTATGCAAGTTGTTATAAAATATTTCGTTTGGTGGGAATATTCTTTTTGTTAGGGAATATTAAATACAATACTCAATCATTGGTGGACCCCAGCGGAAATTATTATCGGATTGAAAGCACAAAAATATTTTATAAAAAACTTGGCGGAGGTGTTCTGATTAAAAGCGTTGAACTACGGTGGTAAAAGTACGATGTCTGGCGTGGTTGCATAGTAGCACGTGGTATTGATTATTGATGATTACGTGAGAAGTCTTTCATTTTATGCTCAATTATTACTACTCTGATAATTAACGCATCATATCTATTATATTATTGATTCAATTATTGTCGCGATTATCATACGTATAATATGTTATAGTATTAAATCAATAATTGAGGCGACAAGTTATAAATGATTAATAATTGTTGAAAGATTAAATATGTGTTGATGAAAAATAAAATGATTTGTGGTAAGTTTGATTATTTTATGGGGGGCTCATATGTCATCATCTAAGAGTCTCTTAAATCGATAGTATTTACCTTCGTCGATAAGTAATTACCTTCGTCGATAGTAATTACCCTTGTGAATAGTATTTACCATACCGTCGATAGTAATTACCTTCGTCGATAGTAATTACCCTTGTGAATAGTATTTACCTTCGTCGATAGTAATTACCTTCGTCGATAGTAGTTACCCCTTGTGAATAGTATTTACCTTCGTCAATAGTATTTACCTTCGTTAATAGTAATTACCTTTACCAGACGTCGAACCACTTGTCGTTTCACATTACAGGTGTCGAACCACTTGTTGTTTCACATTACAGGCGTCAAACCACTTTTCTTTTCACATCATTAGTCGTCAAGCCACTTGCCTTTTCACACGGCAGGTGCTAAGCTAGAAATCTTCTATAAATAGAGGCCTAGGGCTTCATTATTTTCACGAATTCATTCAAGCTATAGAGAGAGAAAGTATAGAGAGAATAAGAGAGAAAGAAGAAGAGTATTTTATTACTACTTCTTTGTAGTATTCAATCTCCTACCAAAAGTAAGGGTGTTATTCTTTCTTATTCATGAAGAGAAGCTGTTGTTATTCCAATTATTATTATTACATTGGAATAACTTTTGTATCTGTGGTTTACCCTATACTTTGTGACATTCTTCTATTATTACATTTGGAACATCATGTGCATGTGTTTTACAGGACTGGATTCGGTCTTTATTATTATTATACATTGGAACATCACATGCATGTGTTTTACAGGACTGGTTAAAATCTTTATTATTATTACATTGGAACATCACATGCATGTGTTTTACAGGACTGGTTAAAATCTTTTTATCATTCTGTTAGAATATCTCATCTGTATGTTTTACCGGATGACTGGTTCCATCTTTATTATTACATTGGAACATCCCTTCGGTGTAATTTCACTGACACAGTTCCGTTATTATTATTACATTGGAATAACTTTGTCATGCGAATCATACGCATGCATGGTGATTTCTTTTGTTATTCCATTCTTTATTATACCCAGTTGGTTAAAACTTTGACTTCTATACTCCATGAAATTAGTAGAATATCCTTAATATTTGCATTTCATCCAGTATCTTTTCATGGAAATATTCTTCTGATCATTCTTGAATTTTACTCTACAAAATAGTATCATGTTGACAATTTGGACGTTAATAATTCCTGGATAAAATAATTCTTGAACTTGTTTTATTAAATTCTTATATCATTGTCATCATCCTCATGTTTATATTTTTTGAAAGTCATACATGTATTGTAGTGCATAGATGGACTTGGTATGATTATGACCGAGAGACTATTGATTGTAATCATAGCTTAGTAATGTTACAAATGATGTGATAAAAATCCTCGATTGGCGTAGTGCATTGATGGGCCGATTGTTGGCATGATCGGGACCATTAATGAATACACAAATATTCTTGGCCGTAGTGCATGAATAATTGTGGTCGTCATACTAAAGAATATCCTTGGTAGTAGTGCGGGGGTGATTCGATGATGTGGAATATTTATTAAAGGTGAGTCTCATTTATAACTTGATGATGAAAACCTTTTAAAACCTAAAAGATAGTAGACTTTATTTTCTACTTGACTCTTTTAATGGATTACTATTAAGATTGCAGATTAAACTGGTTTATTCTATTGTATTTTATCGGTTTAACATTGTTGAAGACTATTGATAATTTATTACGCATTATCTTAGTCATAATATTTCTTCTTGGGCTAGTTGAGCTCACCCTTTCTTTTCTTTATTCTCTTGAAATGAGAATATATTTGGGGACGAGTGGGAAGCGAGTGATGGTCTGAAGATAGCATTAGTAGTCCTCACTATTACGTGAAATAGTGTGATAATAATTGTAATGAGGACTTTTTTGAGTTTGTATAATATCTAGTGAAGCGATATTTGTATTTAAACTCACAGTTTATGTCGTATATTGCATACCGGCAGTTATGTTAATAAGTTGTATTTAAATTACATACCATGTAAGTGGCGACCCAAGATGGGTGATGTATACCTAATTTTGGGGGCGTCACATGTTTTATAAAGAGGTTTTCAAACCACGATGCTCGATAGAATTGAGACCTTTTACACTCCCATTTTATTAAGTGATATATTATTGATTGATTTTATTTGACGGATGCGAGGCATCCGAATTTAAAAAAATAATATATGAAAAAAATAATGTCGACTTCCTCGTGGGTATGGAAACCATCGAGGAAATTCGAATGATTATTTGAATAATTTACAAGCTACTTACATTGAAAAAAATGTCCATCACGGAAACCGAATCTAGATTCAATGGGATGAAAGTGGTGCGAGGCCTCGTTCGAACCTATATACACAGGGTTTGAATTTATGTAAAAATTCAGTTTTTAGCAAGATATGGCAATGATGTTTTATAAAAGAGGTTTTCAAACCACGATGCTTAATAGGAATTGAGACCTTTTACACTCCCATTTTATTAAGTGTTAGAAGCGATTGATTTTATTTTACATATCGCGAGGCATCCATACGTAAAAATAATGTACAAAAATAATGCCGACTTCCTCGTGGGTATGGAAACCATCCGAGGAAATTCGAGACATCGCGAGAATAATTTACAAAAGGCGCCTAAATTTGAAAATGTCCATCACGGAACCGAATCTAGATCGATGGGATGAATCTGTGATCACATGATTCCTAGGCGCATACAAATGCATGATTTGTATGAAAGCGATAAGCAAGTATATATATAAAAGGCTGTAAATATATATACTGAGACATGATCACCAACCACGAAGCACCTTCATGGGGGATCGAAATATAAATAAAGCTATAAAAAGCTATCAATCGCCACGAAGGAAACTACTGAGAAGCGATGCGAAAATAAATAAATAAATAAATCCGGTATATATAAGCGATAAGCGCATAGGATGTAAAATCGAGCTCATCTAATAGAGTTCGACCATAGATTCATATATATAAGTATAAATATATATATATATATATATATATATATATTGAAAGTAGTATGCACACAAGCCGATCATGTTTGATGATAAAGCATATACTTTGTAACAATCTTATTCATTTATTAATAAAAAGTATTAATTTATTAAAGGCTTTTAATTATCTACGTGATCTTTGTTTTATAATATGTGATAAACCCGTAGTTTTAAGCGATGCTTTTAGAATAATGATGATGATCATTCTAATGAGATCTAAATTCTTAGAAAGCTTAAAACTAAAATAGTTCCCAATCGTTGGATTACTAAATTGGGGATTAGTGAATCCAGGATAGATTGGTACATCGTTAACTTGCTTTCGTTGGATGAGGATGATTGATCTCATGATCATTTGTGTGGAACACTAAAGCAAGTATGTAGGTGCTTATTAGAGAATAAGTTCCTTTGAGCATTGGCTCGCTAAGGAATACCTAATGGAGTTTTATTTGCTGTCGATAGGAATTCTGTAGTGATAGTAGTCAAGTAATCCTTGGACTTGAGATCATCGTAGTATCTTGTGTATGATGAGTTATACTTTGACTTATTCCTTAAGACCCTTAGGGTATATCAAAGGGTATGCTTGGGTATAATAAGTTATACATGGAGATAATGTATGATCGATAAAGAATCTACCACTTCTAATAAAAGAAGAGAAATGTCTATGTGATTCGATAAATGACAACCCGATGTAGTCCTTGGCGGCGAGAATGAAATTAGAAAGGAGTTTCTAATTTGCATTATTTGGAGTTGTGCATTTAAGGATCGAAATACATATAATTAAATAAAATAAGACTTGTGGTAATTCCATGTCTTATATTTAATTGGGACATTGTATGGTGGAAGGATTGAATTGTCACGGTAACTATTTACTCGAAAGGTTCTTTAATGATTAATGTTGAAATCTATATTATACGGAAAAGTCGTTGATGTTAGGGAGGCTTATCACTATTGTAGAATAAATATTATTTATTTAAATAAATTAATTGTTTAATTTATTTATTTAAATAAGATTAAATTATTCAATTGATTTATTCACATGCCGGTTTAATATGGAGAACCTAAAGGTCACACCATAAAAGGAAGAATAATTATTTAAGAAGTTAATGGCATAATCGTAATAATATATGTTATGTATATTTAATTTAATCTATGGTGATAGAATAAATTAAATAGCTTAATATTATTATTTAATATTTTAGAAATATTAAATATAAATTAATAAGAGAGTCTTATTAATATTATTACAATTATTATTATTTTAATTTCTAAAAGAGTTTAGGAATTAATTTAATATAAGTACTCTCATTTATTCTAATTGGATTAGGAAGGAAAATTAATTAAAGGAGTTTAATTAATTATCCTAATAAGATTAGGGAGCTTAATTAATTAAAAGAATTTAATTAATTAAATAAAACCCAATTTCTTAATTGTTAAGATGGGTTGCCACATCTATAAATAAGAGAGTCTTATTATGGGTGGTATGGGTTGTTGACTTTTGACTGACGTAATAATTCAATTTGTTGGAGAGTACCTTTTCTATAGAGATAGAAAAACTAGGGTTTGAGCCAAATACCCATCTTCTTGAATTTTCTTCTTCCTTGGTGGATCACCTCTGAGGCCAAACATTTGGGTGGCTGCGTTGATCGAAAGGAAGGAACCAAACCCGGTGGATTCAAGATTGAGCGAAAGGATTTGGAGGTGAACTTGTACGAGGAAGCTCGATCTTGAGGGTATGATTTTATTCTTTATCTTTTCGTTTAATTAATAATTATGCATAAAGGGTGATCGGGTATATGGTTTGTAAATTTTTAAACTACGATTTTTACTGCTTAGCATTTTTTTATGCAATTTGATTGCGTTATGAATATTACAAACCTAAAAGTGGCATCGAGCCAAACCTTTATCAAATTATTAATTGTTTAATTTGATATGTATATTGATATGTGTTTAGAACAATTTAATTGGGCATAATTTTATTGTATAAAATTTAAAATTAAAAAAAAAAAAAAAAAAAAAAAAAATGCGTTAATTGTTTTTAAAAAAAAAAAAAAAAAAAAAAAAATGACAAGTTTAGTTCTTTTTTTTATTGAAATTAGCTGATTTTTTAAAATAAAAAAAACATAAAAGGCAATTTTTTTCGATATGTAATGAAATCATGAGCCAATGCAAAAAAAAAAGAAGTAATGATTGCTAATGATTATCTAATGATTATATAATGATTGTATAATCATTATATATATATATATATATTTAGATATATTACAGGAAAATATAAGAAAAGTTTTTTTTTTTTTCCAAAAAAAAAGCAGATTTCAAGGCAATAGAGATTAAAGAGAAGAAATAAAGAAATTAATAAAATGTAATCAATAGAATTGAAAAGAGAATATATTTTCAAATATATATATATATATATATATATATATATATATATATATATATATATATATATATATATATATATATATATATATATATATATATATATATATATATATATATATTTTAATTATTATATATATATAAGTTTATTTTTATATATATATATATTATTATTTTAATTTATTTTATAATTAAAATAAAAGGTTTATTTTAATCTTAAAATAAAAGGTTTATTTTAATATTAAAATAAAAGATTTATTTTAATTTTAAAATTAAATTTCATCTCTAACTAATTAGAGTTGGAATTGGATTCCATAATAACTAATTGGAGTTGAAATTGGATTTTATTTTTCCTAAAATAAAGGAGTTTATTTGTGAATAGGAAAGTAAATCCATCTTTCCTTAAATAAAGGAGTTTATTTAGATATGAAATAAGATTTCATATTATTCAAAATAAAAGAGTTTATTTGTGAATAGGAAAGAGAATCCTAATTTCCTTAAATAAAGGAGTTTATTTAGATATGAAATAAGATTTCATATTATTCAAAATAAAGGAGTTTATTTGTGAATAGGAAAGAATATCAAGTGTTTCCTTTAATATTTTTTTTTTTACATGGAATTGGATTCCATAATTAATTAAATAAAAAGAGTTTATTTTAATTAAAGATTTTTTTTATATATATGGAATTGGATTCCATAATTAATTAAAATAAAGGTTTATTTTGATTAAAGATTTTGATTAAAATAAAATAGTTTATTTTATTCAAAATTGGATAAATTAAAATAAAATAGTTTTATTTTGATTTAAATTTGGATTAAAATAAAGGAGTTTATTTTGATTCAAAATTAGATTTTATCTAACTAAATTTGCCCATTAAATGATATCAATATATATATTAAATGTTTATTATTCATGAGATGAATGTTATTTATTGATCGTATGGTGATGTGTATGATAATAAATGGGATTGATTATGGATTTATTGACGATGTGATTGGATTTTATTTTAGTTGGATGCATGAATGTATGGGTTTTTATTAAATGGGAATTCTGCGTACCTCGTCTTCTCTAATTTTTCTTAATGTAAATTCTATCTCCTCTATGTACTTCCCTTGGCTAGCGATCGAGGTTTTTATTTATTTTAAATAGTTTTGTAATAGGAATAGTTAGAATTAATTTTGAAGAATTAGAATCAAAGAGAGAAGAACAGGCGCTTGAAGACCGATTTGTAATGGAGCAGGGTTTAAATGTAATAGTTATATTTAAATATTATTTCTTGCACCCCTAGGGTTTGACCTTTTGGTTCACTTGGTGGCTCTAGTGAGACAAACTAGAATAAAAGTCCATAATCAATCAAGGGTAGAATATAGTATTCTATATATATGCGTGCTTATACTATATATATTATATATTATGCAAACATGCTTGCATGTTCATTAATATAATGGCGTATTTTATATATATATATATAATGTGCGCGCTAAGCAAGATGAGACAAATTAATAACAAACCCCTCGATTTTTTTTATATTAAGTCTAGCGTTCAAAGATATTTGGAATATCGAGCGTAAGCCTTCTAGCATGATAAAATTAATAGAGTATTAAATATTTAATATGAGTTTGTTGTGTCACCACAAGGCAAGTATTAAGTATTTAAGATGTTAATTTATCACATTTGATGCTTATAAAGAAAATTGAACAATATTGTTTTGTTGTGTCACCCTGAGGATGATATTTTCTTTTTTGAATATATGGAGTGCTAGGTGGGACTTAACTTGGATAATTTTGATTCGGATGTGCCACCACTTGATCGAGAAATAATCTAAGAGCAAAAAATCAAGGAGTTGCATAGTTGATGTAATTGACAAAAGTTGTCTACCTATTTATTTATATATAGTTTGTTGTGTCACCACAAGAAATATATATATACATTTGAAATGGGATCCTTATTCTCACTAGCAAATCTTTAATTAGATTTTTCTTAGAACTATATAAGTGAGGTAATATAGTTTGAAGAAAATAGTGGGAGATACCAATTTAAAACAAGACCTAATTTATTTTGGTAATTAATAAAAGAATGTATGTTAAAATGTTGTTAATTACAAATTCATTTCTGAGAATTTTACAATGTCTAAAATTACTATCCTTTGCGAAGCATATTAGATGCTAAATTAATGGGCCATGAATTAAATGGATTGGTTAAGGAATTTGAGAATAGTTCTCATGCATTTGAAAAGCTATCTTATGTCATGTCGCTTTATCCACATGATAGTTGCGAGAACAATGCCTCGAGGAAGAGATTGCTACTTTTAGAAAGTGGCGAGATGATGCTGATTGGCTCGATGCATCATGCTCGCATCCATGAGTAATGAGCTTGGCGTCGACGTGAAACTATGGATGCTCTCTATATTCACCACATCAAGTAGTTGATGGTGAGGAAAAGTGGGGTGATAGATATCGGATATCTAAGGAGCTCTTAGATCTAGAATGGCCGATGGCACTATATAAATGCAGACAAAAAGTTCTTAACATAATCAATTTGATTGATCGATTAGGACAATTGGTTTTGTCATGGATGGAGAGTTGAGCAAGATTTGATCTTGCACTCACTCCGGACTCCTTTCACAATTGTTGTGAATTTTTCATATGAACAAGCTAGATATCGACCTCTGTTGATTTGCTTAACATGTTGAAAAATGTTGAGAGTCACTTTCGACAAGAAAGATCAAGTCTTCTTGGTAGGGGCCAAAGGATCTTACGAAAAGAAGAGCGATTCAAAGAAGGTAAATAGAAAGGCGTAAACAAAGGATAATAAGAACAAAAGCGATATGGATAGCAAAGGAGTTTGCTTCCCTACTATAAGCACGGACCTTTGGAAAGAAAGCTGCGAGAAGCATCTTGCGAGAGGCTAACAAAGAAGCTTAGTGAAGTTTGGTTATAAATCTGATTTTTGTTCATGATTGAAATAAATTTTTCTTTAAGTCGAGGTTCTACTTGGGTATTGGATCTGAGCTTTGGTTATCATAAATATAGATTTATGAAGGGACCAAGCGAAGTAGAAAGCTAAACAAATATAAGTAATCTATGTGTGGGAAATGAAGCAAAGGTTGCAACATTAGCCATAGAAACTTATAGTTTAGCAATGCCTACTGGGCAAATCTATTAAGTCGATAAGTTGTTATTGTATTCAGTTCTTGTTAAAAATATTATTTCCATTTTATTGTTGGATGATGAAATCTTTGGTATTATAATTAAGAACAATTGTTGTTATTTATTTATAATAATAATGTTTTGTATAAAGCTGGAATATTACTTAATAAATTTTGTATACTTGACTTACGTGAAAAAATAATTTTGCATATTGAACAAATTAGTATAAGAAAAGGAGATGATCATTGAAAAGAGTTGAATGTGTGTATTTCTTTGAAATCAAGTGTGAATTATTTGAAAGGTTGAAAAGAATTCAAAAAAGTGAAACAAATTGGCAAAGTATTAAGATTCTTTGATTAGATCGAGGAATAAATACTTGTCTGATAAGTTTCTAGATCATCTCAAATGGTTTTCTCATAATGGACACCTCGATATGTGATAATTGATTGATGTATACGAAAGGAAAAATCGTACCTTGTTGGACGTAGTGCGGTCCATAATGATTTTCTGAGCATTCGGTATTCTTACAGGATCATGTCTAGAAAATGGCTGCATATCTACGAAAAAGGTAACCTCAAAATCCATTTGAAGACTCCATAAAAGTTATGGACGGGGAGGATTCTAATCTTAAGTATGTTAAGATAAGGGGTTGTCGACTTATGTGAAAAAGGTTTCAAAGGATAAGCTTGGGACAAGATTTGACAAGTGTCTGATTTGTGGGACATCTAAAGTAAGTTTAGGGTATATGTTCTATAATTCTACTTAGCAAAAGGTGTTTGTTTCGAAACACGCGCCTACTAAGATAAAGGTGTTTATCATTGAAAAAAGGGCTAGTGGGAGGATAATAGATCTTGAAAAGTTCAAGAACCACAAAACACTTATAAGTCGAATAAGAGGAACACGTAGATAGACCTATTGTACCACCTGGCCAGATAAATAAATGCGGAATAATAGTAAGAAGATACCTAGGAGGTATGGATTCATCATGGATGATGATGATGAAAGTGCACGTACAGCATCATAGAAGATGATGATCGAGTTACATCGATGATGTAAGTAAGACTTTCTAGTGTGTACAAAAGGTCGATGGGGGGCGTCGTGAAATTTCTAGTATTATATGTTGATATCTACGGATAAGGAATGACATACCAATGATACCAACAATCGGTAAAGATAAAGTTGTCTAAACATTCCTCCATGAATGATTTGGAAGAGTATCTTAATTGGGGATATAAATCTATATAGATAGATTTAAGAGGATGCTCGACTTAACCCCGAGCGTATATTCATTTGATGCTAAAGTCGTTTAGCATGGCAAACTCAAGAGATGTCTCATGTCGATGAGCTATGGAGTGTGTATCTCTTAATAGTCCCCATAGACTCACGAAAGAGAGATCGCATGAGTGATGATCATGTATCTGATGAAATATCTGAGAGACGATGTTGATCGGTCGTAATGCGGAGAAGTTCTTTGTAAGGCGGTGAAAAACATCTTAAAGTTCTTAGCTTAGGCACACTAAGGATGTGATCATATTCATGGTGGGTCTTAATTAAAACTAGAGGGCTTTATGAGACTCAAGTTTTCGAGACAGACGAGATGACGAGAAAATCCACTTTAAGGTAAAGCGTTATCTTGAGCAGTTAGTGCGGTGAATTGGAAAGGTTCCAAAGCGACAAAAGAGTTCTTTGGTTTAGTGATAAAGACAAAGTATATAGCTATAAATGAAAGCTACTGAGTTGATTGTTTGGATTAAAAGTTCATTCTGAGAACTAGGAATAGTTCTAAGTCTCATCTTGGATCTAAACATGTGTTGTGGCACTTTCATTTGATTATTAGAATCATTGAAGATGGGAAATCACTATAGAGATAGTGGACTCTCATGAACAACATTACATATCCATTAACTAAAGCTTATCCAACGGCGGGATAATCGTCACTTAGAGAAGAAGAGTATAAGATACCATGACGATTGGCTTTAGTGCAGTGGGAGATTGAAAGTAGTATGCACACAAGCGATCATGTTTGATGATAAAGCATATACTTTGTAACAATCTTATTCATTTATTAATAAAAAGTATTAATTTATTAAAGGCTTTTAATTATCTACATGATCTTTGTTTTATAATATGTGATAAACCCGTAGTTTTAAGCGATGCTTTTAGAATAATGATGATGATCATTCTAATGAGATCTAAATTCTTAGAAAGCTTAAAACTAAAATAGTTCCCAATCGTTGGATTACTAAATTGGGGATTAGTGAATCCGGATAGATTGTATACATCGTTGCTTCTTTCGTTGGATGAGGATGATTGATCTCTGTGATCATTTGTGTGGAACAACTAAAGCAAGTATGTAGGTGCTTATTAGAGAATAAGTTTCTTTGAGCATTGGCTCGCTAAGGAATACCTAATGGAGTTTTATTTGCTGTCGATAGGAATTCTGTAGTGATAGTAGTCAAGTAATCCTTGGACTTGAGATCATCATAGTATCTTGTGTATGATGAGTTATACTTTGACTTATTCTTAAGACCCTTAGGGTATATCAAAGGGTATGCTTGGGTATAATAAGTTATACATGGAGATAATGTATGATCGATAAAGAATCTACCACTTCAATAAAGAAGAGAAATGTCTATGTGATTCGATAAATGATGACCCGGTAGTCCTTGGCGCGCGAATGAAATTAAATTAGAAAGTTTCTAATTTGCATTATTTGGAGTTGTGCATTTAAGGATCGAAATACATATAATTAAATAAAATAAGACTTGACGATAATTCCATGTCTTATATTTAATTGGGACATTGTATGGTGGAAGGATTGAATTATGCGGTAACTATTTACTCGAAAGGTTCTTTAATGATTAATGTTGAAATCTATATTATCTGGAAAGTCGTTGATCATTAGGGAGCTTATCTATTGTAGAATAAATATTATTTATTTAAATAAATTAATTGTTTAATTTATTTATTTAAATAAGATTAGAATTATTCTAATTGATTTATTCACAATAGGTTTAATATGGAGAACCTAAAGGGTCACACCATAAAAGGAAGAATAATTATTTAAGAAGTTAATGGCATAATCGTAATAATATGTTATGTATATTTAATTTAATCTATGGTGATAGAATAAATTAAATAGCTTAATATTATTATTTAATATTTTAGAAATATTAAATATAAATTAATAAGAGAGTCTTATTAATATTATTACAATTATTATTATTTTAATTTCTAAAAGAGTTTAGGAATTAATTTAATATAAGTACTCTCATTTATTCTAATTGGATTAGGAAGGAAAATTAATTAAAGAGTTTAATTAATTATCCCTAATAAGATTAGGGAGCTTAATTAATTAAAAGAATTTAATTAATTAAATAAAACCCAATTCCTTAATTGTTAAGGTGGGTTTGCCACATCTATAAATAAGAGAGTCTTATTATGGGTGGTATGGGTTGTTGACTTTTTCAACATCGACGTAATAATTCAATTTGTTGGGAGTACCCTTTTCTATAGAGATAGAAAACTAGGGTTTGAGCGAATACCCTTCTTCTTGAATTTTCTTCTTCCTTGGTGGATCACCTCTAGAGGCCGAACATTTGGGTGGCTAACGTTGATCGAAGGAAGGAACCAAAACCGGTGGATTCAAGATTGAGCGAAAGGATTTGGAGGTGAACTTGCACGAGGAAGCTCGATCTTGAGGTATGATTTTATTCTTTATCTTTTCGTTTAATTAATAATTATGCATAAAGGGTGATCAAGGGTATATGGTTTGTAAAATTTTTAAACTCGATTTTACGCTTATTTTTTTTGCAATTTGATTGCGTTATGAATATTACAAACCTAGTGACGTTATCGGCAAGGCAATTGTTGAAGGTCCTCATTGTCATCTTTGAGGTGTGCTGTCTTCCCCGATGTTATTGCTGAGTTGGTGCGGTGATCTCGTTGTGAGCACCGGGATTGAAGTTGGTTTCATTTGAAACAAGCATTTCGAGGTTATCTTTGAAATTTCATTCCTTGGGGTCATCACCAAGGTTGGTGGCTATTCCATGGTTGGGTGAGATTTGGATACCTTAGGGTCATCTCAAAGATTAATCGGTCTTCTCGGTGTGAGTTAAATTATTGTGTCTGCGGAGCTTTGGGGTTATCTCAGAGGTTGGATTTGGTTACTCGAGCACTGCGATCAGGGGTTTGATCTTTGAACTTTTGGTAGTATCCGAGTGCAGGCTTGGATTGTCTTTCGGGGTTCCCTCTTAAAAAGCGAATCTATCCTCCTGCGATGTTAGTAATTGATATTCTGAAAATTTCAAGTGTCTACAATTGGAGATTAGTCGACGGACTATGAACATTTTTTTTTATTTTTGCTAGGGTTTAGCGAGAACTTCATCATAGCAAAGCTGTCATAACTTACAGACGCGAGGGTGATCATCCCAATGTGCCTGTATTGATCAATACTACATGCAGTGAAACGATATTATCGTTCACTTTATCCACCTTAGGTGCACAAAAGTTTTCCCGTATTGGGATGTTCATACTTAGTGAGAATCAGAACCAAAACAATCTGGTTGGATACAATAACGTTCTATCTTGTTAAGAATATTTTATGTCTCAATTTGAATCAAATAAGCAAACGACTTTTAAGTGAGCGTATACACTTGAAATCGATAAGTATGTATCAACATATGATAAATCAATGGTTATCCAGTGGGGACACTTATCTAACCCTATATACTGAATTAACTGAGCAGAATAAATATCTGAATTATACAATAATACAAAGATCGGAAATGTAAGAACTTGTATGAATACAAAGATTGGATACATAATGAATAATAATAGAGTTAATAATGCCGCACAATAATAATATAATTACGAAACTTTCTTTACTCATGTCCATTGCATAAAGGAAATGCAAAGGTAGGATACTTTACAATATAAATAATAGATGGATACTTGCTCAATAATAATTGGAGTAAGTTTAGGAAACTTGCATAACATGATACCCATTTGCACAAAATAAAAGTAGTGCATAAGGTTTAGATATTTGCACAGGCTAACGCTTACAATAATGTGACTTAGATTAATCTTTTATACATCGACCTATCCAGTAATAAGATCATTCGTTCAATTAGAATAATATATCATATCACATAAGATTGCTAATTGCGATTAAATACATAACCTAATCACATTATCACGTATGTTTAACAAATCACTACATCATAAATAAACACGTGTCTAGTCAAATTATCTAAGTGCAGATCAATTTAGAAATATTTTGATTGTCTTGAAGCGGCTTTATTGGGTAAATATCGAGTCTAAGACTTTATCCTCATGAGTTCAATAGTCATTTAGATATTTTAAATATCGATTCGTATTATTTTTTTTATAGCCTTATAATAATTTTTAAATAATTATTATACTTTATATCATGAATTTTCAAACACTAAAATCATTATTAAATGATTTAAATATTAACTAATTCTATTATCATTAATATTTAATTAATATTAAACTATTAATAAAACTATTTGCCAAAATATTAAAGTTCTCAAAATATTTTTAAAGTATTAATATTACCCTTAAATGATTTTTAAAACATTTAGAATCATTTTAAATAATTACCATTAATATTAGAATATTAATTTATTATTTATCAAAATATTAAAAGTCATTAATTATAACCTAAAATATTTTTAATTCATTTATTTCCTTTTTAAATGATTTTGATTCAATAAAACCATTTTAAACTATTTATTTAATATAATTATTAAATAAACTTAATATAAATAAATATTAAATTATTAATTAAATATCAAAAGTTATATTTTACAACTTAAAATATTTTTAAACTATTTATTTTCATTTAAAATGATTTTTATAATATTAAAATCATTTTTAATTAATTATTTAATATAATTACTAAATAAATCTAATATCATTAATATTTAATAATTAATGAAACTTATCTTAATATATTAAAAGTTTTGTTTTATAACTTAAAATATTATTAAATACCTTATTATTATTTAAAATAATTTTTTAATACAATAAAATCATTTTAGTTAATTTATTTAATGCATTTATTAAATAATTTAAATACCAATAATATCAAATAAATATTAATATTTATGAAAAATATGTCAAATTATTAAAAGTTAATTTTATAACTTAAAATAATTTTAAAACTATTTTTGTAATTTTAGGAATTTATTTACTATTTTTAAATGATTTTTAGAAATTAAATTAATTAATTTTACTAAGTGCATCACTAAAGCCCTTTGGCGGATGATAAAAATTAATCGCATATTAGGTGTTCTTAAGAAACACAGGCATTCAAAGTTAGTTTCGAAGCTTGCTAGTTTGACTATCGATCATTCCCTTGTGTAATGTGTTTCTAGTCGAGGTAATGGTTGGATATTATAATACGGATGTAATACTACACATTATAACAACAAACATGGTAAAAGCTATTAGGTTTGTAATATTCATGAAACGCAATCAATTTGCAAAAATAGTGTGAGCGAAGTAAAATCGAGTTTAAAAATTTCCAAACCATATACCGGGATCATCCTTTATGCACAATTATTAATTAAGCGAAAAGATAAAGAATAAAATCATACCCTTGAAGATCGAGCTTCCTCAGTACAAGTTCACCTCAAATCCTTTTCGCATTCAACTTGAATCCACAGGGTTTTGTTCCTTCCTTTGATCGGCGTTAGCCACCCGTATGTTTGGCCTCAGAGGTGATCCACGAGGAAGAAGAAAATTCAAGAAAAGGGGTATTAGCTCGAACCCTAGTTTTTCTATCTCTATAGAAAGGTGTACTCTCCCAACAATTGAAATTATGTCAGTATGTTGAAAAATCAACAACCCCTCACCCATAATAAGACTCCTCTTATTAATGAGCGTGGGCAACCCACCTTAACAATTAAGGAATTGGGTTTTATTTAATTAATTAAATTCTTTTAATTAATTAAGCTCCCTAATCTTATTAGGGATAATTAATTAAACTCCTTTAATTAATTTTCCTCTAACCTATTAGGAATAAATGAGAGTACTTATATTAAATTAATTCCTAAACTCTTTTAGAAATTAAAATAATAATAATTGTAATAATATTAATAAGACTCCTCTTATTAATTTATATTTAATATTTCTAAAATATTAAATAATAAATATTAAGCTATTTAATTTATTCTATCACCATAGATTAAATTAAATATACATAACATATTATTACGATTATGCCATTAACTTCTTAAATAATTATTCTTCCTTTTATGGTGTGACCCTTTAGGTTCTCCATATTAAATAGGTTGTGAATAAATCAATTAGAACAATTCTAATCTTATTTAAATAAATAAATTAAATAATTAATTTATTTAAATAAATAATATTTATTCTCTGATAGGGATAAGCCTCCTAGCGATCAGCGACTTTCTAGATAATATAGATTTCAACATTAATCATTAAAGAACCTTTGAGTAAATAATTAAATCTGATTCAATCCTTCCACCATATAATGTCCCGATTAAATATAAGGCATGGAATTCTTTGTCGAGTCTTATTTTATTTAATTATATGTATTTCGATCCTTAAATGCCTGACTCAAATAATGCAAATTAGAAACTCCTTTCTAATTTCATTACTTATAACCGAGGACTCTTTGGGTTGTCATTTATCGAATCACATAGGACATTTCTCTTCTTTTATTAGAAGTGGTAGATTCTTTATTGATCATACATTATCTCCATGTACAACTTATTATACCCAAGCATACCCTTTGATATACCCTAAGGGTCTTAAGGAATAAGTCAAAGTATAACTCATCATACACAAGATACTATGATGATCTCAAGTCAAGGATTACTTGTACTTACTATCACTCTGAGGAATTCCTATTGACGGAAAATAAAACTCCATTAGGTATTCCTTAGCGAGCCACGTTCGGTGAACTTATTCTCTAATAAGCACCTACATACTTGCTTTAGTGTCTCCACACAAATGATCATGAGATCAATCATCCTCATCCGATGAATGACAGCGTATGTACCAATCTATCGGATTCACTAATCCCCGATTTAGTAATCGATGATTGGGAACTATTTTAGTTTTAAGCTTTCTAAGAATTTAGATCTCATTAGAATGATCATCATCATTATTCTAAAAGCATTGCTTAAAACTATGGGTTTATCATATTATAAAAAATGACATCATGTAGATAATTAAAAGCCTTTAATAAATTAATACTTTTTATTAATAAATGAATAAGATTGTTACAAAGTATATGCTTTATCATCAAACATGATTGGCTTGTGTGCATATAACTTTCAATCTCCCACTTGCACTAAAGCCGATCGTCGTGGTATCTTATACTCTTCTTCTCTAAGTGACCATTATCCTGTTTGTTGGATAAGCTTTAGTTAATGGATATGTAATGTTGTTCTTGAGAGTCCACCATCTCTATAGTGATTTCTCATCTTTCAATGATTCTAATAATCAAATGAAAGTGCCTGACACATGTTTAGATCCAAGATGAGACTTAGGAACTATTCTAGTTACGTAATGAACTTTTAATCCAAAGCAATCAACTTGCGACTTCATTTATAGCTATATACTTTTTCTTTATCACTAAACCGGTAACTCTTTCTTTGTTTGGAACCTTTCAATTCAACTGCCCTTTATTCGAGGTAGCCCTTTACCTTAAAGTGGATTTTTCTATCGTCTTGATGCATCGAAAAACTTGAGTGCATTAAGCCCTCTAGTTTTAATTTAGACCCACCATGAATATGATCACATCCTTAGTCTTGGGTTAAGCACTTTAAGATATTTTCAGCGACTCATAGTGAACTTCTCCATAATATGGTGATCGACATCGGTCTCGTACATTTCATTGCATACATGATTGTCACTCGTGCGACCTCTCTTTTTTAGAGTGCGTGGGGACTATTAAGAGATACACTCCATAGCTCATCGACATGAGACATCTCTTGGAGTTTGTCATGCTAAGCGACTTTAGCATCAAATGAATATCGTTCCTTGGGTTAAGTCGAGCATCCTCTTAAATCTATCTATATAGATTTATATCCCCAATTAAGATACTCTTCCAAATCATTCATGGAGGAATGTTTGAACAACTTTATCTTTCTTGATTGTAGCATTGGTATGTCATTCCTTATCCGTAGTATATCAACATGTAGTACTAGGAATGTCACGATGCTCCCCTTGACCCTTTTGTACACACTAGGTTCATTCTTATTTTTGATAAAATCAAACTCTTTTGATTTCCTCATCAAAACGAATGTTTCATATTTGAGAAACTTGCTTTGATCCATTTCTACAGTGTCTACAACACTTACCTCATCGTATGTAGCTGGATCATCATCTTCTATGATGTGTACCTCATCATCATCATCTATGATGAATCCATACCTCCAGGTATCTTGGTCTTATTCAGTTATAATTGGATTTGTGGTATAATAGATACATCTATGAGTTCCTCTTATTTGACTTATAGTATTTTGTGGTTCTTGAACTCTTCAAGATCTATTATCCTCCCACTAGCCCTTTCAATGATAAACACCTTTATCTTAGAAGGAAGCGTGTTTCGCAATAAACACCTTTTGCTAAGTAGGATCATAGAACATTTACCCTAAACTTACTTTAGGATGTCCCACAAATCTGTATTTGTCAAATCTTGTCCCAAGCTTATCCTTTGAAACCTTTTTCACATAAGTTGGACAACCCCTTATCTTAACATACTTAAGATTAGGAATCCTCCCTGTCCATAACTTTTATAGAGTCTTGAAATTTGGATTTTGAGGTTACCTTTTCGTAGATATGCAGCCATTTCTAGGACATGATCCTAGAAGGATACTGGAATGTCGGTAAAATCATTATAGACCGCACCATGTCAAACAAGGTATGATTTTTCCTTTAGATACATCAATCAATTATTGTGTATCAGGATGTGTCCATTATGAGAAAACCATTTGAGATGATCTAAAAACTTATTGCACAAGTATTTATTCCTTGATCTAATCAAAGAATCTTAATACTTTTGCCAATTTGTTTAACTTGAATTCTTTGAACCTTTCAAATAATTCACACTTGTATTTAAGCAAATACACACATTCAACTCTTTGAATGATCATCTCCTTTTCTTATACTAATTTGTTGATATGCAAAATTATTTTCACGTAAGTCAAGTATACAAAATTTATTAAGTAATATTCGATTCTATACAAAACATTATTATTATAAATAGAACAACAATTGTTCTTAATTATAATACCAAAGATTTCATTGTCCAACAATAAAATGGAAATAATATTTTTAACAAAATTGGAATCTGATAACAACTTATTGACTTAATAGATTTGCCGTGGCGATTCTTAAACTATAAGTTTCTATGGCTAATGTTGCAACCTTTGCTTCATTTCCCACACATAGGATTACTTATATTTGTTTAGCTTTCTACTCTACATTTGGTCCTTTCATAAATCTATATTTATGATAACCAAAGTTGGTATCCAATACCCAAGTAGAACATTGACTTAAAGAAAAATTATTTTAAATCATGAACAAATTTGTATTTGTAACCAAAACTTCACTAAGCTTCTTTGGTTAGCCTCTGCAAGATGCTTCTTGCAGTTTCTTTCCGATGTCAGGGCTTATTGCGGTGGAAGCAAACTCCTTTGCTTATCTCGTATCGGTTTTGTTCTTATTATCCTTTGTTTTTGCCTTTTCTATTTACCTTCTTTGAATCGTTCTTCTTTTAGGAAGATCCTTTGGCCCCTACCGGTAAGACTTGATCTTTCTTGGTTGGAAAGTGACTCTCAATAATTTTTAATATGTTAAGCAAATCAAATGTAGAGGTGATATCTAGCTTGTTCATATGAAAAATTCACAACAATTGTGAAAGGAGTTAAGGGAGTGAGTGCAAGATCAAATCTTGGCTCAACTCTCCATCCATGACAAAACCGGTTGTCCTAATTGATCAATCAAATTGATTATGTTAAGAACTTTTTTATGCATGCTATAGTGCCATTGGCCATTCTAGATTGGAAGAGCTCCTTAGATATCGATATCTATCGGTCCTACTTTCCTCACCATCAACTACTTGATGTGCGGGGAATATAGTATAAGCATCCATAGTTTCATCTTGTCTTTGAAGCTAGTTACTCATGGATGCGAGCATGATGCATTGAGCCAATTGTGCATCATCTTGCCACTTTCTAAAAGTAGCAATGTCTTCCTCGGAGGCATTATGCGCAACCATTCTTGAGGATAGGCGTAAGGACATAAGATAGTTTTTTAGCTATGAGAACTATTCTCAAATTCCTTAACCAATCTGTTTAATTGATGCACGGTTAATTTAGCATTTAATATGCTTCCATGATGATAGTAATTTTAGACATTGTAAAATTTTGTAAATGAATTTGTAATTAATAACATTTTAACATATATTCTTTTATTAATTACCAAAATAAATTAGGTCTTGTTTTTAAATTGGTATCTCCCTTTATTTTCTTCAAACTATATTACCCTCACTTATATAGTTAAGCAAAATCTAATTAAAGATTTGCTAGTGAGAATAAGGATCCTATTTCAAATGTATATAGCCTTGTGGTGACACAACAAACTATATATAAATAAATAGGTGAGACAACTTTTGTCAATTACATCAACTATACAACTCCTTTTATTTTGCCTCTTAGATTATTTTGATCAGTGGTGGCACATCAAGAATCAAAATTATCCAAGTTAAGTCGAACCTAGCACTCCATATATTCAAAAAAAGAAAAATATCATCCTTGTGGTGACCTGACAAAACAATATTGTTCAATTTTCTTTATAAGCATCAAATGTGATAAATTAACATCTTAAATACTTAATACTTGCCTTGTGGTGACACAACAAACTCATATTAAATATTTAATACTCTATTAATTTGATCATGCTAGAAAGCGACGTTCGATATTCAAATATCTTTGAGCGCTTAAGACTTAATATAAAAATTTGAGGATTTGTTATTAATTTGTCTCATCTTGTTTAAGCGCATGCGTATATATATATAAAATAGCGTCATATTAATAAACATGCGAAGCATGTTTGCATAATATATAATATATATAATATAAGCATGCACATATAGAATACTATATTCTACCCGGATTGATTATGGACTTTTATTCTAGTTTGGTTCACTAGAGCCACCAAGTGAACAAAAGGTCGAACCACAGGGTGCAAGAAATAATATTTAAATATAACTATTACATTTAAACTTAAGGCTCCATTACAAGCGGGTCTTCAAGCGCTCCTTGCTCCTTGATCTCCAATTTTTCAAAAATTAATTCTAACTATTCTATTACATAACTATTTTAAAATAAATAGAAACCTTGATCGTGATCGAGGGAAGTGCATAGGAGAGATAGAATTTACATTAAGAAAAAATTATAGAAGGCGAAGTACATGAGACCCATTTAATAAAACCCATACATTCATGCATCCGACTAAAATAAAATCCAATCATATTGGTCGATAGTCATAATCAATCCCATTTATTATTATATACATCACCATATGCATCGATAAATAACATTCATCTCATGAATAATAAACATTTAATATATATATTGATATCATTTAATGGGCAAATTTAGTTAGTATAAAATCTATTTTTGAATCAAAATAAACTCCTTTATTTTAATCCAAATTTAAATCAAAATAAAACTATTTTATTTTAATTTATCCAATTTTGAATGAAATAAACTATTTTATTTTAATCAAAATCTTTAATCAAAATAAACTCCTTTATTTTAATTAATTATGGAATCAATTCCATGAAAAAAATCTTTAATTAAAATAAACTCTTTTATTTTAATTAATTATGGAATCAATTCTATGTAAAAAAAAAAATTATTAAAGGAAACACGGATTTTCTTTCTTATTCACAAATAAACTCCTTTATTTTGAATAATATGAAATCTTATTTCATATTTAAATAAACTCCTTTATTTAAGAAAATTAGGATTCTCTTTCCTATTCATAAATAAACTCCTTTATTTTGAATAATATGAAATCTTATTTTATATCTAAATAAACTCCTTTATGTAAGGAAAAATAGAATCAATTTCAACTCCGATTAGTTATCATGGAATCGATTCCAACTCTAATTAGTTAGCATGAAATTTAATTTTAAAATTAAAATAAATCTTTTATTTTAATATTAAAACAAACCTTTTATTTTAAGATTAAAATAAACCTTTTTTTTTAAAGCGTGTGCCTTTCTTTGCTTAAAAAAAAAAAAACTTGAGTCAAATATATATTTTTTTTATTGATTTAGTAGTGTAAATGCTTCTCTTTTAGAATGCATCATGCCTTTTTGTTTTAAAATTTTAAAGTAGTACTTTGATTTTTGGTTGCCATGAATTAAATGAGTTAATACAGATTAATTATATATATATATATATATATATATATATATATATATATATATATATATATATATATATATAAGATATGGTGGTTTCATGTAAAAAAAATAAAATAAACTTGTTCTTATTTTTTTTTTTTTTTTATTTAAATTTTATACAATTAAATTATGCCCAATTAAATTGTTCTAAACACATATCAAATTAAAATAATTAATAATTTGCATAAAAGTTTGGCTCGATGCCCTTTATTAGGTTTGTAATATTCATGAAGGCAATCAATTTGCAAAAATAGTGCGAGAAGCGAGTAAAATCGAGTTTAAAAATTTACAAACCATATACGGATCATCCTTTATGCCTGATTATTAATTAAGCGAAAAGATAAAGAATAAAATCATACCCTTAAAGATCGAGCTTCCTCAAAGTACAAGTTCACCTCAAATCTTTTAGCATTCAACTTGAATCCAGGGGTTTTGTTCCTTCCTTTGATCGGCGTTAGCCACCCATATGTTTGGCCTCTCAGAGGTGATCCACCGAGGAAGAAGAAAATTCAAGAAAAGGGTATTAGCTCAAACCCTAGTTTTTCTATCTCTATAGAAAGGGTGTACTCTCCAACAATTGGAATTATGTCGTATGTTGAAAAAATCGACAACCCCCTCACCCGTAATAAGACTCCTCTTATTAATAGGCCTTGGCAACCCACCTTAACAATTAAGGAATTGGGTTTTATTTAATTAATTAAATTCTTTTAATTAATTAAGCTCCCTAATCTTATTAGGGATAATTAATTAAACTCCTTTAATTGATTTTCCCTCCTAACCCTATTAGGAATAAATGAGAGTACTTATATTAAATTAATTCCTAAACTCTTTTAGAAATTAAAATAATAATAATTGTAATAATATTAATAAGACTCCTCTTATTAATTTATATTTAATATTTCTAAAATATTAAATAATAAATATTAAGCTATTTAATTTATTCTATCACCATAGATTAAATTAAATATACATATTTATATTATTACGATTATGCCATTAACTTACTTAAATAATTATTCTTCCTTTTATGGTGTGACCCTTTAGGTTCTCCATATTAAGCGGGTTGTGAATAAATCAATTAGAACAATTCTAATCTTATTTAAATAAATAAATATTATTTATTTAAATAAATAATATTATTCTACAATAGGGATAAGCCTCCCTAGCGATCGGCGACTTTTCTAGATAATATAGATTTCAACATTAATCATTAAAGAACCTTTGAGTAAATAGTTCTTGCATGCAATTCAATCCTTCCACCATACAATGTCCCGATTAAATATAAGACGTGGAATTCTTGTCAAGTCTTATTTTATTTAATTATATGTATTTCGATCCTTAAATGCCTGACTCAAATAATGCAAATTAGAAACTCCTTTCTAATTTCATTACGCGCATAACCGAGGACTCTTTGGGTTGTCATTTATCGAATCACATAGGACATTTCTCTTCTTTTATTAGAAGTGGTAGATTCTTTATTGATCATACATTATCTCCATGTACAACTTATTATACCCAAACATACCCTTTGATATACCATAAGGGTCTTAAGGAATAAGTCAGTATAACTCATCATACACAAGATACTATGATGATCTCAAGTCCAAGGATTACTTGTACTACTATCACTCTGAAATTCCTATTGACGAGCAAATAAAACTCCATTAGGTATTCCTTAGCGAGCCACGTTCGGTGAACTTATTCTCTAATAAGCACCTACATTACTTGCTTTAGTGTCTCCACACAAATGATCATGAGATCAATCATCCCCATCGATGAGCAAGCAAGCAGCGTATGTACCAATCTATCAGATTCACTAATCCCCAATTTAGTAATCAATGATTGGGAACTATTTTAGTTTTAAGATTTCTAAGAATTTAGATCTCATTAGAATGATCATCATCATTATTCTAAAAGCAATGCTTAAAACTATGGGTTTATCACATATTGTAAAAGCGACATCATGTAGATAATTAAAAGCCTTTAATAAATTAATACTTTTTATTAATAAATGAATAAGATTATTTACAAAGTATATGCTTTATCATCAAACATGATTGGCTTGTGTGCATATAACTTTCAAAAACATGCATCATATCAAGATCTAAGCTCAAGAACAAGGCTATCGGTACATTCTTGGCGTTCTGAGCTGCTTGAGAAAACAAAGTGGTGGTCGGTCAACGATTTGGATGGGCTTAAATCTATCAATCTGTTCATGTTAAGTGTTTTCTGCTCGTCGGGCTGTCTAGACAAACTATCATAGAACATGTTACAATCCATGGTAGAGTCTAAACATAATTAATCAAAACACGTTGGGGCTCACAAATTCGTGTCAGATTCTATTCTTCATTTCTGGGTTTTCCAGAAATGAAGAAACGAATCAGTATGCTACTTTGGATCCTTATATCTCGCGTTTGTGTTTGCTCTATGTGATCTATTGATTCCAGATTGTAGTTAACATGTAATACTACATATCCATTACATAAAAACAGTATAAAAACAATAGAGCATGCAGATCTAGGTCGGTCAAACCCTGTTAGAAGACATGTTCTTGAATTTTCTGAAATTTCCAGAAACAGATTTTGTGGATTAGTAAGCTAGTTTGAGCTTCCACTGTGTTCAATATAATGATGATATAAGGGATCTAGAGACCTATATCCATAGTAAACATAACAAGCTACAACGTAGTTACTATAACAGAATCAAAATAACAACACACTAGCAGATCTAGTTGCTTGAAAAAGTTGTGGGGCCACAATGCGGGCACAATCACAGGTTTTCGAGAGTAAAAAGTCATGCTTTCGGTCGACTAGGTTTGACCGACTATAACTTTTAACATGTTCATGATCGGGCTAGATTCGGTTTGGATCAAAGATCTCATAGCACACTATATGTTCAAACATTAAAAACACTAAACTCATTAACATCCAGAGATCTACCAGACCTGACATTCGATTGTTAGTCACAAAAATAAAGTTTTCCAGATTTTTAAAAACATCAAATCCGAGCCTCTAGATGTTATGGATCTAACACCTAGCAACCCAGATCATCTATGTACAATATAAACAACATGTTTTAACATTAAATCATAACATCTAACATGGCCTTCAAGATCAGATTGTAATTTAGGGTTTTGTACCTTTCTTTAAAAATCTTGATTCTTAGCTTCTAATTAGTTTGTGGATTTCGTGGGGCTTGATTAGTATTTGAATTAACAAGGCAATTTAAGTGGGTTTGAGCTTGAGAGAGAATGGCTAAGTGTGGGTTGCATAAATGAGCTTTGTTTTGCTTTCTCTCTCTTGAATCATACAAATAATGGTACAAGAGGCACATGGTGATGCATTGAATCGATTCTTTGGCAATGCTATAGATCGTAGGTAGGTCTAGGGTGGTGGCGGATCATGGATAAGATTTGGCTAGCAATAATTCAACTAATGGACAAAGGCATTTTGTAATTTCATTTTAATCTCAAGGGTATTCTTCTCCAAGGTGCTTGAATCTAGGGTTTAATCACTAGATTTTACATTTTAAAGTTTCCCAAATAATTACTAGGGTTTGAAAAATTAAAATTAAAGTGTAATAAAATTTTAATTAAACACACTAATTTAAAATTAGGGTTTTAATAGGAAATTAGGGTTTTTAAATTAGGGTTCCTTAATCTTATTAGGGTTCCCAAATTAACAATTAGGGTTTCTTAATTATCATTATAATTTACTAAAATAGTAATTAGGGTTTCTAATTTTTAGCAAATTAGGGTTTTCAAATAATAATTAGGTTTTCTCTAATTACTGAAATTATATAATACGTAGTAAAATTCATATATAGCACAATTACTACAGGTCTCAAACTCATGCAAGAGTCTAACAATTAGGGTTTAATAACCTGATATGAGGGTTATAACATAATTTACCATATTTGGCCCACCATTATCGATCTACGCATTTACAATACATATTTATAACTTTGAAAAATTAAAATATAATTAATATTATATTATTATTCTCATCCCTTGATCGATACCCAAATTTAGGGTTTGGATTCCATATACAGTTTATCTTTCATATATAACATTATTAATTAAGTTAAAATAATTAACTTAAATATTACGAACAAATTCATATAATAAAATAGTAATTATAATAATTTCAATAATCATTTCATATATTATTTAAATAATATAAAATCATATTCTCATAGAAAATAAATAGTAAAGACATTTCTACTATAAAATTAATTATTATAAGTATATACTTTATAATGATCAATAATTCTAAAATAAAATTATTTGAAATTATTAAATGAAATAAATAATTTTATTTATCACATATATCATACACATGACTTGGCACATATTCTCATCTTTAAAATAAAAAAATTAATATGCAAAATTTCTTATTTATTTATATAGAAAATATTCAGGTTATTACAATAAACCTTTGGTAGGAGTACCTAAGACTATAATCGTAGAGAGAAGGATAAGAAGATCACCACGTGATCATAGTGACTCGTAGTAACAGATGAGTTGTTAAACAATGAATGATTTATAGCTAGTGCTATGAATGAAGGGTACTATGAAGTAATGCGAGAAGAAGAACTTAGATTGAGTTATGAAGGATAATATATGAATTAAAGAAAATTAAGTATTAAGTAAAGAGAGATTGAGGAGTTGTAAAATTGCAATTGAGGACTCATATCAGCAGTTGAGTTGTATGATTCCTTGTATGGGCGGGGAAATTGTACGTGGTTTTAGAACCACTTAGCATCTTATGTGATATAGTTGTTAAGTTGAACAATTATTTGTATGGACGGAGAATTGTTCTTGGTGTAACAACCGCTTAGCTTCTTATATCGGTCGTGAGTTGACCAATTTTACGTATGGGCGGGGAATTGTGTTTGGTTCTACAATCACTTAGCTTACGGTAGTGATAATCATTGCGATTGGTCGCGCTATCAAGATGTATATGATGAGAAGGTGAATCTTTTCTCATGTATATACTTGATAGGTAGAGAACGAAAAGGTAGGTGCAAGTTCTTGAAACTCATACTTATGGTAAGTTCGTGACTCTTAATAATATGGTATGTTTTGAGCGTTTATTGAATGGGCCGCCTATAGTGCATGCATGGATGTTCTTAAACTCATATTATTGTGGAAAGTTCACGAACTCATAATGTGTGGTAAGTTGATGGGTTGTACTAAGGTATAGGAATGTTTAGGCTGAAAATGAGTTGTTTTGGTAGGCTTAGTATTTAAGGCGCTAGAGAAGATTAAGTATTATCGCGATAAGACAATGAAGGAAGAGCGGAGAAATAGGATATTCAAGTCATCTAGCTATGCTAGATTTGAACTTTATTGAACTCGTCTTTGAGATGGACATTTTAAAAAGAAAAGAATTGGTTCAACTTTTGGAACCAATAGAATTTTTAAAAGAACTATTCTTGGTATGTGTTGGGTAAAAATCTAATTACGCACAACACGCAAGTATACGTGATCAACAAGTAATAAAGTGAAAGTAAAGTATCGTTCCCACGAGGAATTGTTTAATAAAAATCACCAAGTACTTAAACAGTAACCAACTCGATCTTATTTAAGCGAAGGAATTTCAATTTATAAGTAAACTAATTCTAATTACCACTAGTTAAATTAAGATAACGGAGATTTAAGATCACAACTTCACTTATTGTTTCATTTAAGTTAACACACTTCTCATCAATTATTCTCTATCCTGAATTGTTAATCAAGAACACTAAAGCAGATAAAACCACCTATCGATGCATAATACCCATATTAACGTAAATCCACAATTAAAATAGAAATCCGTTAAACACCTTAATCAACTAACCCACTATATCTCTGTGAATTACAATTGAAGAAGGTTGAAGAAAAAATTCTCTATCCGATTACATGTGATGTCAAGCGTATCTCTACCTTAACAATAATCAAATATCTGCTATTGACAAAATTCATGACACATGCTATCATGATAAGATCTAAATCAATACTTCATCTCTCAAGTTCATATAGATTATCACGGTAATTGATGGCAATCAATTAAAAATTAATTCAAATCACAATAGACAATCCTCACGATAGAACATAATAATTGATAGCGAAGCATATTAAAATAAACTACACAATAAGATCCATTGTAATCTCAAACAAAGAATTAGTTCATGATTATTGAATTAAAACCAAGAATCCACAATTGAATACACATTGAAAGATAAAAATAAGAGTAGAGTAAAGAATAAATCATTGTCGGTGAGATCTCCATCTTCCTCGAGCTCTGCTCTTGATCTTGATGGTCTTCAAGTTGCTTCAATCTCCAAAACTATTTAGAACTAGTGTTTTGATCTAATTTACTCAAATCTAATCTAATGGAATCCTTTCTCTAGTATCTAATCTCCCCCAATCATTGTGATTCTCCTCCTTTTATAAGTCTCTTCATATGTCTTTAAGTCCTCTTGGAAGTCCTTGTGTAAATCGGATCGAAACAATCCTTCCCGGACTCAAATTGGACCAAAATTCGGACTTTTTGCGCATTTTCTGGGCTACCCCCGCCCCGAGGAGGGTTTATGCTTGATTTGGGCCCGCCCCAGTGGGCTAGGGTTCTGACTTGTGGCTGGTATGCCCACCCCGGCGGCGGTTTTGTGACGGAAAATTTTTTGCTCTGACGTCCCTTGGGAAAATGGCCATAACTTTTGATCCGGGAAGAGTTACGAGGACTACGATCTGTCAAATCGAAGATATTGACGAAATCTAAAAATTTCATTCTTTAAGATTTCAGAAATAATGAATGGATGAAGGTCGAAAGTGGGCTTGAAGGGACTGCTATGCAAATGGCCACCCAAAATAGTGACGTTCGACGTCCGTTGGTACAAATGTCATAACTCTTGCATCCGAACTCCGATTTTGATGATTCAAGATGTTCCGAAAAGCTAAGAAGAAGCTCTACAATGTAATCCAAGTTCCAAACAAAGAACATGAAATAAACATAAAAGACCAAACGATGTCCGAATTGCTTTTCTTTGCGTTTTCATACCAATTCTTTGCGATTTCAACTCCCAAGCATATAATCTACAAAATAAAAACAAAATGCATGAAAAGTAACTAAGAAATAAGAGATTAAGCAAATAATTCAAGTAACAGATACTGGATAAGTAGGTATAAAACCTACTTATCAAATACCCCCAAACTTAAGCCTTTACTTGTCCTCAAGCAAAAACACAAAGCAATAATGTAATGCAATGCAACTAATCTGCATGCCTACGAATCCAGTAGTAATGACAGAAACAAGTCTATTCAATCGGCCTTAGAAAAATCAAGTAAACACGATAATACATCATATCAAAACTCATCAATAACTTCCCAATCAATCATCAAATCTTAGACTATTATTACTAATATAGTGTGTGTGTGTGCTCCACAATAATGTTAACTGATATAAAATCAAATTTAACACATAATAAGTCTCTTCGAAGGCATTATACAGTGTAAACTCATGAAATCTAAAAACAAGCTAGATCCAACTAAAATCAAACAATTACCAATATCGAATTGACATGGGATACTTGTGCTTCATTTTTCATCTACGGGGGCTTTTTGCTCTTATTTCTGTTTTATTTATTTATTTAATTTTTTTACATACACATAGCTATGTAATGTCTTATTCCTTAGGCTTTTCAATGCTACTACTGAATGAGCTTTGACCAGCGACTCCCGGACCATTAAGACCTTAGGCGCTAGGTGTGAGAGACAATCCCTCGAGCTTACTTACTCAAGTAACAAATGCCACAAAACTAGACAAACGCATACGGTGTTTATTCATACTTTTCTATTTCTTTTTCTTTTCTTTTCCTTCTTTTTTTATAGCTTATATACCCCAAATATTTCCCCCAAACTTAGGTTATTGTCTAACTTTAGCCATCACTATTTATTCTTGTCATTCTTTCATTCAAACTAGAATTATCCTTTACAATCCCATTATGTATCAATTTAAACTCAATCATTCAACAAGTTGTTTTTACTGTGTTATCCTTATTATACCAGTTTCAAACAGAAAAAAACTCAATTCATAACAAGAAATCACATCAAAGCTCTAATGGTCAGTATTATACTTGTCTACCCAATTCCAATCTCATCATTGGCCAAAACAAACTGTAAACTATCTAACAACTGGATTCATGCAAATGAACATAGTAACTAACTAATAATTTTTTTATTTTAATTTTTGAATTTTTTTTTAGTTATAAATAAAAACTATTATGCAACTACTCTACTATGCAAACTATTATGCAATTACACTACATGAATGCAAACATAAATAGACCTAAATTATTTAACTCCCCCAAACTTAATAATTACAATGTCCTCATTGTAAAATAAAGCATGAAGTGGACGAGGACTTCCACTGTAATCATTTAAGCTTGTGGTGATGGTGGTATTTGTGGCGACCTTGATCATTTTTCTATCCATTGAACCTCCAATACACGCAATGAAGAGAGACAACATGGATTAGAATAACACTTGGATTCCTATCTACTAAATAAACTAGGAAAGCATATAAATAAATAAATAAATAAATAAAATCACAGGTTACCTCCCGGTTAAGCGCTTGAATTATAGTCTTTTCGGATTTTGACTTTGTATGGTCAACTTATCCAATTCCTCTTCGATAAATGAGAAGCCTCCATCCATCGGAAATAATGTAGCTTTTGGTAGGTTCCCATTTGTGATAGCCATTGCATTAAAGTCACCCTAGCATACTACGATTTAGTATGCTCTCAATCAAAAACGTCCACGACTAGGTGTTTTCTCCATTGTGTATGTGATCACTTTGGGGCATGGACGTTTGTCACACAATGGGCTCTTCGCTCTATCTTCTCTTTCTCGTCCCACCATGGATCCAAAATTGTACTCGCTCTTATGTCATCAAGAGCTTCGCCGGCGACATGACTACCAAATGGGCATGATTTTGCAAATTTGACTGACTCTTTGATCGTTGGTGGAGACCCATTTAGATCTTCGTCGACCTCTATTTTATTATCCCCAATTGTCTCCACACTTTCGATATCTTGTGGCTCATCCAGTTGTAGATTTGGCTCGGGTACCTCATCAATCTTGGAATTCTCATCATAACACCAATTGTTTTGAGGACAGTTGTTCAAGGCTTTGAGCATTTGATCTATCTGGTTCTGCAGATTGTGACGTGATACCTCTTGATTCTGAATTGACCGCTCTTGATTTATCCTCCTCTCCTTATTTGATGCTATGAACTTGGACAACAATTCCTCTAACTTTGACATTTCTTCTTTTAATGGAGGTTGATATGAGAAATCTGGCGTGTATGTTGGATCTGGAATAGAGTATTGGTCTTGATAGTTGTAGCTCCATGAAGAATCCGGGTGATACCCCCATACTTGATCATAATTATCATATGCATAATGATTGAGGTAGTTACCACCATACTGTACCGGCCCAAGATTGATGGTATATTGATTACTCGGGTGATTTCAAAGCCTGATAGTCATAAATAGCGCAATCCTACGACTCATTTGGGGAACAAAGCGTCCAACTTCCTCGAAAGTTCTTTAATCTGTCTTTGACATTGCGTAAAAGTGTCGCGAGTCGTCAATCTCCGCTCCCCCTTGGTGAGTCATTCTTGCCATCCTTCGACTCAGATTGGGTTGCGATAACCTCCAACGTCTTGAAGTCCCTCAATTTGTATCGCTCTCTATAGAAGATGTATAAAGTCCATCGATCCATGTTTTCCTTGGTTGAGTCATGTTCGTGTATGACCATTGATACGCAAAGTCATCCATGGTACCTGAAAAGAGAGAAATATAGGAAGAGAATTAAATAAAAAAATGTTTAAATTAAGACTAATTTGATTAAAGCTAATATTGGAAAAAATATATTAAACTAATTCCCCGGCAACGGGGCCAAAAACTTGTTGGGTAAAAATCTAATTACGCACAACACGCAAATATACGTGGTGAACAAGTAATAAAGTGAAAGTAGAGTATCATTCCCATGAGGAATTGTTTAATAAAAATCACCAAGTACTAAACGTAACCAACTCGATCTTATTTAAAGCGAAGGAATTTCAATTTATAAGTAAACTAATTCTAATTACCACTAGTTAAATTAAGATACTTGATTTAAGATCACAACTTCACTTCTTTTGTTTCATTTAAGTTAACACACTTCTCATCAATTATTTCTATCACGAATTGTTAATCAAGAACACTAAAAGCAGATAAAACCACCTCTCGATGCATAATACCCATATTAACGTCAATCCACAATTAAGATAGAAATCGGATTAAACACCTTAATCAACTAACCCACTATATCTCTATGTGAATTACAATTGAAGAAGGTTGAAGAAAAATTCTCTATCAGGATTACATGCGATGTCAAGTGTATCTCTACCTTAACAATAATCAAAAATCTGCTATTGACAAAATTCAGCGACACATGCTATCACGATAAGATCTAAATCAATACTTCATCTCTCGAGTTCATATAGATTATCACGGTAATTGATGGCCAATCAATTAAACAATTAAGTCCAAATCACAATAGACAATCCTCACAATAGAACATAATAATTGATAGCGAAGCATATTAAAATAAACTACACAATAAGATCCATTGTAATATGAAACAAAGAATTAGTTCATGATTATTGAATTAAAACTAAGAATCCACAATTGAATACACATTGAAAGATAGAAATAAAAGTAGAGTAAAGAATAAATCTGTTGTCAGTAGATCTCCATCTTCCTCAAGCTCCTGCTCTTGATCTTCAATGGTGTTCAAGTTGTTTCAATCTCCAAAACTATTTAGAACTAGTGTTTTGATCTAATTTACTCTAATCTAATCTAATGGAATCCTTTCTCTAGTCTCTAATCTCCCCTAATCCTTGTGATTCTCCTCCTTTTATCCCGACGGGGGTTTATGCTTGATTTGGGCCCGCCCCGGCGGGCTAGGGTTCTGACTTGTGGCTGGTACGCCCACCCCGGCGACGGTTTTGTGACGGAAAATTTTCTTCTCTGACGTCCCTTAGGAAAACGGCCATAACCTTTGATCCGGGAAGAGTTACGAGGACTGCCACCTATCAAATCGAAGATATCGACGAGATCTACAACTTTTATTCTTTACGATTTCAAAAATAATGAACGGATGAAGGTCGAAAGTGGGATGGAAGGGACTATTATGCAAATTGCCACCCAAAATAGTGACGTTCGACGTCCGTTGGTACATATGTCATAACTCTTGTATCCGAACTCCAATTTTGATGATTCAAGATGTTCCGGAAAGATAAGAAGAAGCTCTACAATGTAATATAAGTTCCAAACCAAGAACATGAAATAAACATAAAAGCCCAAACGATGTCCGGATTGCTTTTCTTTGCATTTTCATACAAATTCTTTGCGATTTCAACTCCCAAGCATATAATCTACAAAACGAACACAAAATGCATGAAAAGTAAATAAGAAACAAGAGATTAAGCAAATAATTCAAGTAACAGATACCAGATAAGTAGGTATAAAACCTACTTATCAGTATGTCTATGCTAATTGCTTCGGATAGACAGAAATTGATTTGAAATATCAAAATAAATTTTATATCATCAGTGCATTTGATGCAAGGATGGTAAAAAGATGGAGTTATTAATGCAATTGAACACTGGTGTTGGATGTGATCTTAGGATCAACAACCCGCTATGGTATGATGTATAATGGCGAAGTCACAAACTTCTGAAGTCCTCAACTATCTTGTAAAAAAATGCGATATCGTGACATCGTAAAATGTTTTGATGTATTGCGAAAAGAATTTAAAGAAGTAGTCGATGTCAATTGAATTGACTTGACGAATGTTTCCATTGATATCCAAAATTTTTGGAATGGTCTAAGCTACTTGATTCAGCTAGACAAATGGTATGTCATCGAGCTTTCTTTGAGAACTTATGCCAAACCAAATTGTTTTGGTGCGGAATCTAATGATTTAGTCTGAGGAGAACATGGAAGAGGTAGTTACTTTCTTTGTGATTGTAAACTGACCGTTAAAGAAGGGCTTACGGCAAAATGTTGTTTAACCTAGTAAGAGTTCATGGTCGATTTGACCCCTCAGCAAAAATATGAAACGTTTTAAAAGGAAATTTTATATTCCTTGTTATTCCTTCTACTTCATGATTCTTTATAGGTTATGGGGGTTAGGAATGAGGGAAAGATAAGAACTCCGTTGAAGAGAAGTTGAGAAGAAAGGTAGGCTAAAATTTCGAGGACGAAATTCTGTGAAGAAGGGGTGAATGTGATGACCCGGGTAAGGGTGGTTTTAAGAAATTTCAAGGACGGAATTTTTATAAGTGGGGAAGAGTGTGACAACCCGGAAATTCGGATCGTCCAGAATTTAGGTTTAAATAATTAGTTATTAATAAAAGGAATTTTTATTAATACTATTATGTGTTATGTGTTTATTAATCGGTATATAACCTAGGATAATTATAAATTGGGAGGATTCTGGCTGCGAGATAGATTAAGCGAATAAGAATTTTCAAGACGAAAATAGAAGTTTTCCGGGAATAAAATATTTTTGAGGAAAAAGACGAAATAGGCACTATTCACCCAACGAAACCCTAAGGGTTGGGTTTGAATAACCTAGGCCATTAGGAGTTCGGTATGTCGAAATGACATTCCATCGAAAGATTTGACGATAATATATTGTGAAAAGTTAAATAAGCCGATAAAAGTTTTTCTCAAAAAACGCGCAAAAATCGGACAAAATAAAAACGACGAAAAGTACTGCTATGTACTTTTCACTCGTTTAGCTACGTTAGTGTAAAATGTGAAGGAAAACACTTAACGTCGAAAAGTGTTTTTCAGTTTTTCGAAGATCCGAAGAATACGTAATAATTATCCAAAAATATTTTGATTCCGGGAATCGCAGTTTTCGAACTGTCGGACGAAAACCAAAAGACGAAAGCACAAAGCTTCCAAAGGAAGCTACGTGAATAGTAAGGAGGTGTAGTAAGGAGGTGGGAATAGTAAGGAGGTGTGAATAGTAAGGAGGTTGGGGGCAAAATGACTATAATACCCTTAGCATTGGTTTTCTATAAATAGGAAGCTTAATTCATTATTTTGAGATTTTGAAAATCGTACACTTTGAGAGAGAGAGAGAGAGAGAGAGAGAGTTTGGATGGGAGAAAGAAGAAGAAGAGGAAGAGGAGAGGCTTGCTCGTGAGCAACCTTTGTCCGACGGAAAGAGATTAAAGGAGAACGGTAATCCGGAAAGAAATTTTCTTTAAGTTTTTATGTTTAAAAACATAACTTAATGAAGATAAGAAGTAGAAAAGGTGAGAGATGAGTACATATGGTTGAAATCATAAGAAAATGAAGAAATAAGAATTTAAAGTTTACTAAATAAATTTCTTAAGGAAGTATAAGATTCGTAGCAAATTTGAACGATCCGAATGGATTATATGAATAACTAGGTTAAATAAGTAAGGAATAATGATCTATAACATCAAATTCCAATAAAAAGTGGAATCGTAATCAAAATATCTATTAAAATGAAGAACGAGCGAAGAACACGAAGAACACGAAGAACACGAAGAACGTTGCTGATGGACAAATTTAAAACCATCGTAGGATAATTGTTGTTGATGGACAAGTTTAAAACCATTGTGTATAAGTTAGTTGCTTCTTGCTTGGTTAGGATCGGTAGAAACGTTCATGAAGTACGGATTAAAACTTAGCTATAACGAAGTTATGGCAAAAATTTCGTAAAAGACGAACGAGCATTTGAAAGTTAGTAAATGAACCCGAACGTGTAGGGTTTCATAAGAAAGTAAGAAAACATAGAAAACGTGAGTCGTGGACTCAAGAACGAATGAGTTTCGAGTTCGGATGACCCGAGATACAGACGAACAAAGCGAAGAGCGTTAAAAGCGTAAAATGAACAAAGGGTGAAGATCAAGCCAATCGAATTGCACGTTAACTGATTCAGAATGAAGTTCTATCCAAGGGGTATTGAAGTACTTAAGATAAGGAAGAGAATAGCTTTGGAACAACCTCGTTCAGAGTTATAACGAAGGAGTTATGAGATCGGGAAGTGGCGTCTCAAAGAATTTATTTAACACTTAGAAAAATTTCTTGGGTTTTGTCTGTGTGTATGACCGGATAGGCTGGGAAGTAGTACCGGCCAGAGCTTCTACCATAATCTTCTAGAGGAGAGAAAGTAGGTCACGCGTCATAGCGAGAGGAAAGGAAGAACACTGCTACAACTATAACGCCAAGTGCGAAATGCCAGTAAATGAGATTTAATTGCTTTCAATCTTTGGGGATGTGCAACAAAGAAATAGGAACATGTAGATCACGTAACATAACACTTATGCAAGTGATGTAAACCTTTATTAAAGGTTGAACGTAAAGATTAAACGAGATTAAATAACAAAGAATATAAATCACGAGTTACGTAACCAATGTCCGGGGACCGTAGTCGGGATGAATGAACGTGAGGAATTGCTATGGTTGTGATTCCTTAGACGTTGAGTCACGAGGGTAATGAATAACAGTTCAATGTTATATCATGATAATGAGAGATACGTGTGAAGCGTATAGACGCTGTGAACGCAACGTTGTTGCGATGAACGATCGGTCTTAGCATACAATAATTGGTATGGCTTCGAAACTAAGAACGAGTAATGAACATGGGGTTCATGTAATGGATAATGAAAGTATTAAATAAGATAATAATATAAATCATCCAAGATGATGAACATTTTGAGTAAGACATCTCCGTATGTCATAAAGCCATAAACTGGTAAAGGAAGTTAGTCGCGTAAATTCATATTACAAGAACGCAAACCCTAAGAAGTAAACCCTAATTCTGAAGTTATTTGTTCAAATGTTATGACTTGCTGGGCAATTGAATGCTTACACTTGCTTTAAATGAAAAACAATTTTCAGCGAACAAGGTTAGCAGAACTTAAGGATCCCGCAAAGATCAAGCTGACGGTATCCAGACGAATTATCATTCAGAATGTGAATGAGTGAGAAGATCAAGTGAAGACTTGTAATGTAAAAAGATGAAATTGAATTATAGACTGGTTTAATGAATTTTTATGTATCCTTTGTGGCGGATAAAAGTCACTCTTGTAAGATGGAATGAATAATGTATTTATTAATATTTGTAATGAAAAAGGTTATAAGGTTTCGAGAACCTGGGATTTTAGAGTGTATGTTGTTATATTTTGGTATATAATGATGTATGTTGGATGAAGGATGTACTCGTGACGTACGGAATCCGGGTGTGAAAATAGAATGGATTTCGGGGCGTTACACCAACCTTGGTGATAACCCCAAGAAGTGCAGTTCTGGCGATAACCCCAGAAATGCTTGTTTCAAATGAATGCGATCACTTTCAACTCTAAAGACTCTCACAAAGGCGCCAAGACAAAAGCAGAGATAACACAGGAATACAGGTGCACCTCAAAGATGATACTAAGAACCTCCAACATTTGCAGCAGTCCAATCTCAGCAATAACCCTGAGCAACGTCTGCTTTATCAGCCCAAATCAGTGATAACTACGGTGAGGGGCAAAGGCATTATCTCGCCACTCTAGAGCCACATCACGCCATCTCAACATTTCATACACGCATTTCTACACAACAATGTCCCATAAGAATCAAGGAAAACCAATCCTGAGTGACTATTATGTAGGGTAACGGATAGAATTTGAAGTTTGAAGACCGGAGGGCACCATCCCGTCTTCTTGACTTTGTACAACCTCTAATCCCATGCCATTGTATAACTCTTGACAACGGCAATCCAAAATAGGTCCTACATACCTTAGTCGGATGCCCGAATTGCAATTCTGAAAGTTTGAGCAGACATTGTAGTGCCTCCGTAACGCATCTTGAAGACGACATGACCCAGAAACTTGAGGGCAGCAGGCGACCTCAGTACACTGCGGCTGGTCGCAGGTACACCTGCGGCTCCCCCCTCTATAAATAGAGGTCTTGGGGTGGCCATTTTAAGAAGGGAAAGTGTGACGCCCCCAAATCTGGGTATCTTCTAACCCGACAGATGGTGCTTCATGATACAATTCATATATTTATTCCATTGAGACAACAACAAAATGATTGTATTTACTATCGTTATATTACAATAATAATAAATCCTTTCCCAGGTTCATAACCAAATACATTCTTTGTTCTTCATAAGTATATTACATACAAATACACTAATCTATTACAGGATGATTAATTGTCCATCTTAACCTCGCCTTTATCTCTCTTAGAACACTCAGTTCGTTTGGCTTTAGCTGCAATCATATGGTTCAAGCAAGAATGAGCATAACTAGCTCAACAAGTCTTAACAAGGAATCATATGAATATCACATTATAAATTACATGCTTCTCTTCCATAACTGAACAATTAACTATAAAGCACTAAGAAACATTAAATAGTATTTCTCATTTCATAACAACAATTCCAAAGTCTATATAATAACTTAGGAATTCTGAACCGGTCAAAAAACCATGAACATACTCTTTCCATTTTCATAATTAAAAAGGACATCTGGCATTAAGGTCATCCATCTGTCTTTATTTACGAGCACTTCTAGGTGATCAGCCTATTGTACTCTATGTTGATCAACACTCTTCCGTTAAACGTATTTACGTTCAACATTTGGCAACCTCGTGTGCCCATCGAATAATCGATGAAAATACCTTTTTTTGTTCATAGATAAACTTATCTTCTCATCTGTACCAAATACTTGGCATAGGATAGCGTTAACAGTTCTATATCGAAAGACTTGTAAATAAATTAATAAATTCTTCAATGCTTGTTTAGCCGAGTTAAAACAGGCATCAACTCTTTCTTTAAAACCATTCATGCATCTCATAACATGAATCACAGAAAACTTGACTAACATGAAGGTTAGGCAAGCGTTAAGAAAGACTTGCCTTGAAGCGTCTTCGAATATATTATTCAATCAGTTCTCAGTCTTTACAAGATTTACATGATATATTCACATAGTACACTGTAATCAGTTAACAAACAACTAACTTTATCGTTCTAACCAACTTCTTTCTCTTCTATGTCTTACTTGAATTTATCTCATTAATAAAGTCAATTCGTCTTTCTATGCTTCGTTACGGCTTGTTAACGTTCTTACGTTATTAACCAACATTTGATCATTATTGGTGAAGTACCAACGTTTGAACATCATTCACGGTTCACTTATTATGTTCTTGCATTCTTCATTTAATTCTTATCAAACCATATTTAATCTTCCAACGTTATCACTTCATAAGTGATTTAAGGTCAGTCTTATTATGTACCTTAAGTACTTTCATTTTCTTCCTATTAGTTTACCTTCACTTGAAACTAAAATCTAACTTGGTCAACTCTTTTACACTACCGTGTATTGTGACGACATCTCTTTTGTATAGTGGCGCTTCTGACATTACATTTCTCTCGGGGTTTTGCGGGACTTCGAAGTTCATGGCCATGAGTCCATGCACAAATTCTCGCATTGTAACGTGAGTCTCCAGACATTTTTATTTTCTCACAGCCATACATGGCGCTGCGGCGTGTCATATTTACACTGGGTTGGCACTGTGGCGACGCCCTTGTGCACCAGTTGGCCAAAACAGTTTGCTTTTCTAACGAAACTCCCGGCTTCATAACTTCTTTGTTTTACATCCGAATTGACTCATTCAAAACCCACAACTCAAAAATTACATCCTTTACGTGTTCATATAAGAATTTTACACTTTCGAATCCGTTAACTCGGAATTCACCTTTGAGTTAATTTGTGTGCGTTCGTTTATCGTTTTTGACCATTCAATAATCATTTTCTTCGTTATAACTCAGAATTCGACGATTCTTGCGCCCATGAATCTTAAATACCTTATCTCACGTGTTGACATTGGAAACCAACATTTTCAAGTCACACGACAACTTTTGACCCTTAATCCAAAATTTTTACGTTTTCGACGTTTAACGTCTATTTCTGCAAAATTCGACATAACTTCGTTACTCGTGTTCTGTAAGCCAAATCAAATGGAACACTCCATTGATTCATCATATACATCCTAACCAAACAATATGCACATACCCTAGCTATGATGATTTTAAAATTGTCCTATTATAACTAAGTTCACGTTCCTAACTTTCTACGGTTTTTAACTCACGTAAACACTTACGATTTCTATTTGGTCATGACTTATCAATGATTTGATCATTAATAGACATCCTTATACCTCCTCAATAAACATGCTCCACCAATCTACGATTCTTCTATGAGAAAGAAATCAAAAAAGATGAAGACTACGGTTTATGAGAATTTACCTTTATCGTTCTTCACGTTCTTATAAAATGTCTTACAGTTTTCTTGAAAGTAACTTGATTACTTGTTTCTAACTTTTCTCTCTCTCAATATAAGTTGAACAATGTTTACAAAACATCAAAATAACCAACACAAGCCTTGTATTTATAGGAGATCAATTGGAGGGCAAAAGGGTCCAAAAGGCCACCTCCTTACTATCCACTACTTTATCACCAAGTAAAATACTTGTTGATCAAGTAGTTCACTTTACTTGGCCATCAAGTGGCTGGCCCACATCCCTCCCTATGGGTTTTACCCATCTTGTGACTGTCGGTTTGATTCAATTCACGATTTAACTTCTTGGATTGGGCATCTTAAATTAATAATGGGCCTTGACTTGGGCTTGCTTACTTAATTCATTGGGCTTGCTATTAGTCCAAGTCCAATTGGATTATACCCAAAATCTTTAACTCATAATCCATTAAAACTTCTCTTATTCTACGCATTATAACTTCCAGTATTCTCTTTGTCTAATACTAATACCATATTCGTATTATACGTCGTATTATTCTTCGTACCATACTCGTATTCAAACTAGTATAATACCCGTATCTCATACGTATAATAATCGAAATGACTATACGCATTGCATTTCCCTTTCGAAAATCACTTTTATCAACCCTTAGGTTTTAAGTCCACAAGCGAAAACTTCATTTGCCATAACGAAAATATTTTTGGATATTCCAAAATATCTTCATATTCTATCATTACGTTTTTCTCAGAATTTCAAACCTAAGCTCCAAACGAAATTGGATGAATAGTGTTTTTACGGGAAACTTCTCGGAAAACATTCATTTTTGTCTTGCTAATTCAAAACAATTACTCCTTGCACATAGCCAGAATACTAACCACATTCACACATTCTAGGTCATAGAACGACCTTCAAACAACTCACTCACATAATTAATACATTAAATTCATTTAATCCATATAATCAAATAAAAATTTAATTCATTAAAAATCTGAAATTCTCGGGCGTTACATTCTTCCCTCCTTATAAGAATTCTATCCCCAGAATCCCGTTATTCTTACATAAACAAACGAGGAAACTTTTCCTTCATTTTGCTTTCGAGCTCCCACGTTGTTTCTTCAGCATCGTGGTTACTCCGTATTACCTTTACTAAAGGTATTACTTTATTTATCAAGACTTGTTCCTTCCTATCAACAATTTGAATTAGATTTTCTTCATACGTTAAGTCTTTTTCTGCTTGAATAGACTCATATTCTATTACGTGCTTGTAGTCTGGTTTATAAGGACGTAACACTGACACGTGAAACACATTGTGTATTCTTTCCATCTCTGGAGGTAAAGCTACTTCATAAGCTACCTCTCTTACCCTTCTTAAAATTTCAAAAGGTCCTACAAACCTTGGACTTAACTTCCCTTTCTTCCCAAAACATATCTTTCCTTTCCAAGGCGACACTTTTAGAAAGACATATGATCCTACTTCAAATTCCCTCTTCTCTCGATGAGGATCTGCATACTTCCTTTGTCTATCTTGAGCCGCTACTAACCGAGTTCTTATCAGCTTAACCATGTCTGCCGTTTGTTTTACCATCTCAGGTCCCAACATTCGACGTTCACCTACTTCATCCCAGCAAAGTGGTGTTCTGCACTTCCTCCCATACAACGCTTCGTAAGGCAGCATGACTATACTAGCGTGAAAACTATTGTTGTAAGCGAATTCCACCAAAGGCAGATGTTCATCCCAACTCCCCTTGAAATCCATAACGCAAGATCTTAACATATATTCTAGTGTTTGAATTGTCCGTTCACTTTGTCCATCCGTTTGTGGATGATACGTCGTACTCAATCTCAAATGCATTCCCATTTGCTCTTGCAAACTTCTCCAAAAGTTCGACGTGAATCGTGGATCATGATCAGACACAATCAAAATAGGTACTCCATGTCTAGAAATGATTTCCTTGATATAAAGCTTAGCTAACTTGTAACGACCCCAAAATAGGTCCATTCCATCCAACCCATTCTGAGTCGCCAAATATATGGTACGGAAAACAACTACAACTTTATTACAACAATTGTCGGCAAAATACAACAACACATATCTTGTGAGTTTGGATACAAATATATACCAACTCAGAAGACGTCACAATGACACCTTATATAAAGGTATAGTCAAAAACTGTTTTAGAAATTAGAATCTTTGGGAAGTGCTAAAGGAAACCTTCGTACATGGGAGGCCATGCTTTTAGGTTATGGTAGATATCATATGGCCACGTAATTATCCTTGGTTGACCTAATAGACCCCAAAGAAAAACAAGAAGATTACTATCATATTCTTCCCAATGGTGAGTCTTCTCTTGACATATCATTATCTCCACTATCTCTAATTGGGTATTATACTCCAAACAAATAACAAGATTATATAGGTAGTGCTTGTAAATATACTCAGCAAGTGGATGAGCACAACCATGTCTTATGATGACACGAGGTTGTATGTCATTAGACATCTTGTATGATAGTGGCAAAACACCCTTCCAAGTTAAATTCACCTCACCCTCAACATCTATAGACCACCATTCTATTCCTTCGCTATCCCTCGCTCGATCCAGCTACACTTTTATTACCTGAAAGGAATTGTGAAGCAGAAGGGTGAGCACAAATAGCCCAGTAAAGAATATCATGACTAAAGATAATTAAATTATCAATAGCCTTCGTTAGTAATAAATCAGAGATTTAGAACATATGATAGATGATAAAACTTTTCAACCATATTTGCAGCGGAACGAGCAATCTATTAAAAGAGTCAAATAGACTATAAAGTCTATTGTCTTCTCCACGTTAAAAGTTCGCCAACAATGTTTTATCCCTGTAACATCAATCAACAGTTCCTTTCCACAATCATATGAATAACTTATAATCATAATTGCGATTATAAATTCCTCTTCTCATCCAAGACGAAGATAATTTTCATCACCTGTCTTTACCTGAAACATCAAATATCATGGTTATACCAAATCACAGTTCCTGTTCATAATCAAACTAATAAATTCATCTTTGCACCACAGGCCAAAGATATTCATCAACAGATTCATCTTTACACTCACAAAGCAAAGATATTCAACAAACAGTCATCTTTGCATTACGAGCCAAAGATATTCATCAATAATTCATCTTTGCACTATAGGCTAAGATATTCATCAACAAGTCATCTTTGCACTACGAGCCAAAGATATTCATATATCAAAGAAATACATAATCATTTCAGAAGTTATATAACAATAATTATAACCATGTTGATCAATTCACCTTTGCACTTAAGCTAAAAATATTCAATTATAAATTCAATGGTCATGATCATACAAATCAACAATTCAACTTTTGTACCATCGGCCAAAGAGAACCTATAGTCACGATCATACCAATAATCTACCCATCTTTACACTCAAGTCAAAGAGAAATATCATCATTAGGGTTATAAGAATGTTATATAAAAACAATATAATCAAAACATGATTTTAATTTCAAGAGTAAGATTCATAAATCAACGATAATTTGGTGGGAGAAGAAACCAATTTGTCGTGAATAGTACCTCGATTCGACATAGTAAATCAGAGTATCGTGCATAGGAACCTCGACATAATTTAAAAGATAAAGTTTCATAATAAAATTCATATCCATATTTATAACACCTTAATCCAAATGTTATAAATCACTTAGAAATCTCATAATCTAATATTATTAATATTTTAATAATATTTTAATCATTTTTAAACTTATAAATAATTTAATCCAATTATTTACACTTTAATAATTAATGCATTTAATCATCTAAAATGCCAAACTCATAAGATTTCATCATCATTAACCAAAACCCTCATAAAAATCAGATATACCTCATATATGATTCTCAAGCCAATAAATCATATTTTCCAATTTTCTTACTTCACATAACATATTTAATTCATTTACTCATAACTAGAACATTTTCATGAAAAATACCAAATCAGTTCCAAAAATATTTATTTTTTGGGATTTAGAATAACATAGTCCCATATTGAACATATATTTTTCTTGAAATTTTAAAAATTCATTTACTATTTTTTATATGGCCAAAACCACTTTGAATATTTAAACATTTATCATAAATTATCCTTTTATCCAAAAATTCTGAAATTTTACGGTATACTGATATTATATAGATGTACTCCCAATAACAATTTCATCAATTTTGGAGTTAATCACAAGGAGTTATAAGCAGTTACTTTTAAAATAGTCTTTTCTCATAAAATCCATAACTCCTAATCTGTACATCCAAAAATCGTCATTTTTGGACACAATCTATAAAACTCATCAATATATCATTTCAAATTTTTCCAGAATTTTTGAAGGTCCGGAAAAATACAAAACTGAAAAACATAATCACCCTTAAAAATCCCTTGATATCCCTTACCTCAAAAGAGCAGTACTGGAATGTAGGATATAACGCTGAACAAACTTGCACCGTATAGAAACACTCAAGATATCTAAATACTCACAAAAATATACTCGATAATATAGAGAGAGAAAACTTCAGTTTCTGGTGTGATTTTCAATTCTAACATAAGCACCCTATTTATAGGAAAATGCTTAGAACACCAAAGCAAGAAAATTTAATAAAATATTAATATATAATTATAATTTCTACGCCCACTTTTAAGGATCTGAATTCAGCAAATTCCAACACATGCAAGACCCACAATAATGACAAAAACGTTTTTCATATTTAAAATATTTTAAACTTCCAAAATTAATTATTTGAGCTTGAACATCAATAATTCATAATAAATAGCCCTTTTATCGGAAAAATTGAATCACGCGAATTTTATAGGAAATTCAATTCTCTACAACTTTGCGGAAGAAATTTTTCCAAATTTCAAATGAAATTGATCGAAATCCATAAGCGAACGATTTTCTGTGCTATAATCAAATTTCGATCAAGAAATGGGGTCCACCGACACACACAAAACATGTGTTAATCATTTAATGCCACAAAATACTCTTCCTCCTCATATACTCACATATCGCACATTCATTATAAAAATACCACCGTTAATATATTATTAAAATAATATATTTAAATGAATTATTTTATCAGAAAAAGATTAAATATTAATTTTCAACAATTGTCACTTTAAAAATTTTCTCCATCTATATCCACATAAAATGAATATTTTCCTTATCATATTAATCAATAATTAATTATTCACAAATAATATTATAGAATCACAATAATGACAACCAGGTAGTTCCCAGAAAAGAGGGGGCTTTCCAATAAAGATTTCTCCTTACTGGCGCGCAATTAGGTGACCAAACCTCTCCTTAGACAGAACTTTCTAGACATTGCCAATAATATTTTCTAATAATATTATTCGGATAATATAAATTATTGTTTCGATAATGGAAAATCTTTTGTGTAGTGACAATTATTAAAACAACGATAATATAAAATATCAACGCGACAATTATTGAATCAATAAAATAAAATATTGAATAAATAATTCATCGTAATAATTATCGAGTAGTGCTTCCTTACGTAAGAATCAATAATTGGTGCAATACCGCGTAGCTCTCTTGTGTTTTAACCATAGAGTATTTTAACAAAGATAATTCTGGTAATAACTTACTGCGTTATTTATAAACAACTTATATTTGTCGTTTTCTTCATCCAATCGCTTTTTAGTTATGGGGCCCACATAAAGGTTGCGTCGTCAATCTTGATATTTCGACAAAAAAGAATATTCCACGACCAAACGAATATTCTCCGACAATAATGAATATTTTATAGCCACTTGCTTATTTTGAAAAATTATATATATCACCCTTAACTTTAACTTTTATCAATTTAACCATTTCTTTGAATAGTAATTATAAGAAAAATTGAATACTTTTATTTCATAAAATTTGGGGCCTTACAATCTCCCCTCCTTATGAAATTTTGTCCCCGAAATTTACGTACCTGGTATTTCAAAGAGTTGAGAATACCTTGCTTTCATTTCAGATTCTATCTCCCCGCCATCATGATTTCTCCATTGCTCATCTCACGTATTTTGAGGATATCATTCTAGAATACTGACTTCAAAACAAGGGTTAATTTAACAAATTAACATATCACATAATATCCGATATTATGGTGACCAACAAATAAGCTTTGGTAGGAAACACTAGCGAAGGATTTACTCATCTCTCCCCTCCTAGTTCTAATCCCAATCTCCGCCAGAGATCATATCCCTAAGCTCTGATACCAAATGTAACGACCCCAAAATAGGTCCATTCCATCAAACCCATTTTGAGTCGCCAAATATATGGTACGGAAAACAACTACAACTTTATTACAACAATTGTCGTGCAAAATACAACAACACATATATCTTTGTGAGTTTGGATACAAATATATACCAACTGTAGCAGGTCACAATGACACCTTACATAAAGGTATAGTCAAAAACTGTTTTTGAAATTAGAATCTTTGGGAAGCGCTAAAGGAAACCTTCGTACATGGGAGGCAATGCTTTTAGGTTATGGTAGATATCATATGGCCACGGAATTATCCTTGGTTGACCCAATAGACCCCAAAGAAAAATGAGAAGATTACTATCATATTCTTCCCAATGGTGAGTCTTCTCTTGACATATCATTATCTCCACTGTCTCTAATTGGGTATTATACTCCAAACAAACACCAAGATTATATAGGTAGTGCTTGTAAATATACTCAGCAAGTGGATGAGCACAACCATGTCTTATGATGACACGAGGTTGTATGTCATTAGACATCTTGTATGATAGTGGCAAAACACCTTTCCAAGTTAAATTCACCTCACCCTCAACATCTATAGACCACCATTCTATTCCCTCGCTATCCCTCGCTCGACCCAGCTACACTTTTATTACCTGAAAGGAATTGTGAAGCAGAAGGGTGAGCACAAATAGCCCAGTAAAGAATATCATGACTAAAGATAATTAAATTATCAATAGCCTTCGTTAGTAATAAATCAGAGATTTAGAACATATGATAGATGATAAAACTTTTCAACCTATAGTTGCGGTGAACGAAGCAATCCATTAAAAGAGTCGAATAGACTATAAAGTCTATTGTCTTCTCCACGTTAAAAGTCCACCAACAATGTTTTATCTGTAACATCAATCAGCAGTTCCTTTCCACAATCATATGAATAACTTATAATTATAATTGTGATTATAAATTCTCTTCTCATCCAAGACGAAGATAATTTTCATCACCATCTTTACCGAAACATCAAATATCATGGTTATACCAAATCACAGCCTGCTCATAATCATACTAATAAATTCATCTTTTGCACCACGGGCCAAAGATATTCATCAACAGATTCATCTTTACACTACAAAAGCTAAAGATATTCAACAACAGTCATCTTTGCATTACGAGCCAAAGATATTCATCAATAATTCATCTTTGCACTAAGGCTAAGATATTCATCAACAAGTCATCTTTGCACTCACGAGCCAAAGATATTCATATATCAAAGAAATACATAATCATTTCGAAGTTATATAACAATAATTATAACCATGTTGATCAATTCACCTTTGCACTTAAGCTAAAAATATTAAATTATAAATTCAATGGTGGTCATGATCATACCGATCCAACAATTCAACTTTTGCACTCATCGCCAAAGAGAACCTATAGTCACGATCATACCAATAATCTACCCATCTTTACACTCAAGTCAAAGAGAAATATCATCATTAGGGTTATAAGAATGTTATATAAAAACAATATAATCAAAACATGGTTTTAATTTCAAGAGTAAGATTCATAAATCAACGATAATTTGGTCGGAGAAGAAACCAATTTGTCGTGAATAGTACCGTATTAAATACATAGTACCGTATCACGTGCATAATAACCTCGACACAAAAGATAAAGTTTCATAATAAAATTCATATCCATATTTATAACACCTTAATCCAAATGTTATAAATCACTTAGAAATCTCATAATCTAATATTATTAATATTATAATAATATTTTAATCATTTTTAAACTTATAAATAATTTAATCCAATTATTTACACTTTAATAATTAATGCATTTAATCATCTAAAATGCCAAACTCATAAGATTTCATCATCATTAACCAAAACCCTCATAAAAATCAGCATATACCTCATATATGATTCTCAAGCCAATAAATCATATTTTCCAATTTTCTTACTTCACATAACATATTTAATTCATTTACTCATAACTAGAACATTTTCATGAAAATACCAAATCGGTTCCAAAAATATTTATTTTCTCATGATTTAAAATAACATAGTCCCATATTGAACATATATTTATCTCTCAAAATTTTAAAAATTCATTTACTATTTTTTATATGGCAAAAACCATAGAATATTTAAACATTTATCATAAATTATCCTTTTATCCAAAAATTCTGAAATTTACACAGATAATTGATATTATATAGATGTACTCCCAATAAAAATTTTATCAATTTTGGAGTTAATCACAAGGAGTTATAAGCGATTACTTTTAAAATAGTCTTTTCTCATAAAATCCATAACTCCTAGTCTATACATCCAAAAAACGCCATTTTTGGACACAGTCTACAAATCTCATCAAAATATCATTTTAAATTTTTCCAGAATTTTTGAAGGTACGAAAAAAAAAAACTGAAAAACATAATCACCCTTAAAAATCTCTTACTATCCCTTACCTCAAAAGAGCGATCTTTGGAATGTTTGGGATATAGCATTTGAGCGAACTTGCAATCAGTATAGCAACACTCAAGATATCTAAATAATCACAAAAATATGCTCGATAATATAGAGAGAGAAAACTTCAGTTTCTGGTGTAATTTTCAATTCTAACCTAAGCACCCTATTTATAGAAAAATGCTTAGAACACCAAAGCAGAAAATTTAATAAAATATTAATATATATATTATAATTTCTATGCCCACTTTTAAGGATCTGGATTCAGCAAATTCCAACACATGCAAGACCCACAAAAAACGTTTTTCATATTTAAAATATTTTAAACTTCCAAAAATTAATTATTTTGAGACTTGTAACTTCAATAATTCATAATAAATAGCACTTTTATCGGAAAATTGAATCACACAAGTTTTTATAGGAAATTCAATTCTCTACAACTTTGCGTAAGAAAGTTTTCCAAATTCCAAATGAAATTGACCGTAATCCACAAACGAACGATTTTTACGGTTTATAATCAAATTTCGATCCAAGAAATGGGGTCCATGACACACAAAACATGTGTTAATCATTTAATGCCACAAAATACTCTTCCTCCTCATATACTTAATATCGCACATTCATTATAAAAATACCACAGTTAATATATTATTAAAATAATATATTTAAATATATTATTTTATCGAAAAAAGATTAAATATTAATTTTCAACAATTGTCACTTTAAAAATTTTCTCCATCTATATCGCATAAAATGAATATTTTCCTTATCATATTAATCAATAATTAATTATTCACAAATAATATTATAGAATCACAATAATGATAAACGGTAGTTCTAGGAAAGAGGGCTTTCAATAAAGATTTCTCCTTCTTGGTAGCATGATTAGGTGACCAAACCTCTCCTTATGCGAACTTTCTAGACATTGCCAATAATATTTTCTAATAATATTATTCAGATAATATGAATTATTGTTTCGATAATGGAAAATACTGTGTAGTGACAATTATTAAAACAACAGTAATATAAAATATCAACGCAGCAATTATTGAATCAATAAAATAAAATATTGAACAGTAATTACTGTAACAATTATTGAGTAGTGCTTCCTTACGTAAGAATCAATAATTGGTGCAATATCGTGTACATCGTGTTTTAAACCATTTGAGTATTTTAAGAGTATTAACTTGAGTAATAACTACACTAGTCATTTATAAACAACTTATATTTGTCGTTTTCTTCATCCAACCGCTTTCCGTTATGGGGCCTACATAAGGCTGCGTCGTCGTACTGATATTCCCGACAAAAAGAATATTCCACGACCAAACGAATATTCTCCGACAACAATGAATATTTTATAGCCACTTACTTATTTTGAAAAAATTATATATATCACCCTTAACTTTAACTTTTATCAATTTAACCATTTACTGAATAGTAATTATAAGAAAAATTGAATACTTTTATTTCATAAAATTCGGGGCCTTACATAACTGCTCTAGGTTATAACTAACTCTTATTGGTAGAAAATGAGCTGATTTGGTTAACCGATCCACTATTACCCAAATAGCATCGTATCCTTTTATCGTTGTTGGAAGTCCCACCACAAAGTCCATGGTGATATGCTCCCATTTCCACTCTGGAATCTCTAGCGGATGCAACAACCCACTCGATCTTTGGTGTTCAGCCATAACTTTCTGACAAGTTAAGCACTTACTAATATATTCTGCGATCTCCCTTTTTATGTTCGACCACCAAAAGTTCTGACGAAGGTCTTGATACATCTTAGTACTACCAGGATGTATCGAGTACCTCGAACTATGAGCCTCACACATGATCTCTTCTTTTAAATCGGAATTATTTGGAACCCAAATTCTTCCTTCAAATGAAGTAATCCTTCTTTATCAAGGTTATACTTAGTCTTCACATCATTCTTCATTATCTTTTTCATTCGCTCGCATTCTTCAGTACTTATCTGTACTTCTTTAACCCGTTCCACTATCGTTGGTCGAGTCTCTATTGAGAATAACATCTCCACCGTTTCACTTGATAACTTAACTTCTAACTCCATCATTGCCATCTCCGTTATTAACTCATTCTGAGTCGTTAACTTTGACAGTTTTTCCCTTCCCTTCCGACTTAACGCGTCGACTACTACGTTCGCCTTTCCTGGATGATATAGGATATCACAATCGTAATCCTTTATCAACTCTAACTGTAAGACCCCAACTTTTTAATGAATAAAATCTAATTTCCTCTATTTATTATTGTGAATAATAAGGTGTTAATTTGATATAATGCTTCGGTTATGGGTGAAATGTGCAAATTTTTCAAAATACATAAGTGGTTATAAGATATTCATTTTTGTCGGGGAATATTCGATTGGTCGTGGAATATTCTTATTGTTGGGGAATATTAAATGCAACGCCTTGATTATTTATGGGCCCATATAATGAATAATAATGTTGGATGAAGAAAGCGACAAAATTGAGTTTTTATAAATAACGGCGTAATCGTTCTGAATTAACAATCTTTGTTGGAATACGGTGGTTAAAATACGAGAATACACGTAGTCGCACAAAGATGTAACACCAGTATTGCATGATATTTTTTCAATTATTGATTCTTACGTGAGAAGGCACTACTTAATAATTGTTCTGATAATTATTGTTCAATATTTTATTTTATTGATTCAATAATTCACTGCGTTGATATTTTATATTATTGTTGTTTCAATAATTGTCCCGCATGATATCTCCATTATCGGATCAATAATTCATATTATTTGAATAATATTATTAGATAACATTATTGGAAATGTCTAGAAAGTTACATCGAGGAGAGGTTTGGTCACCTAATTGCGGCAAGATGAGGAGAAATCCTTATCGGAAAGCCCCTCTTTCACGGAACCCGCTGCTGGTTGTCATTATTGTGATTCTGTAATATTATTTATGAATAATTAATTATTGATTTATATGATAAGGAAATATTTATTTGATGTGGATATAAATGATGGATTTATTTATGTGGTTATAAATGAAAGAGTTAATGTTGAGGTGTTTTATCAGTATTTTGTCAGATTGGAGGTATTAAAAGATCAAATTGGTGTTCTTACAGCTTTATTGTGTGAGTTATAATATTTAATCCGACCATTAGATCGTTGTGATTTTTGGATATGTTATACATATATAAGTAGAGTATATGTCCACAAATTTTGAACCGTTAAAAATGAACGTATAATTTGTTATGAATTTTAAGAGGTGGCTGATTCAGAAATTAGGTTTATAAATGATTTTGGTGGAAAATTCTAGAAATGGGTGGGCCCCACTTTTGGTTATTGGGGAAGATGGCTGATTTTTGGTGGGTAGAATAGTAGCAGGTAAAGCCATCAGGTTACAAGTCAAGTCTGCTTCAGCGTGCTAACATTTTCCTATAAATAGAGGGCTAAGTTAGAATTGAAAATCACACCAGAATTCATATGTTTTCTCTCTTTTTCTATCTAGATTATCGAGTGTATTTTTGTGTATTTAGATACTTGGTGAGTTACTATTCATCAGTGCAAGTTTCCTTTAGCGTCATATCCGATATCCAGTTAGAAGTACTGCTCTTTTGAGGTAAGGGATAGTAAGGGATTGTAAGAGTTATTATGTTTTTTAGTTTCGTAATTTTTCCGACCTTCAAAAATTCTGGAAAAATTTGAAATGATAATTTGATGAGTTTTCTAGATTGTGTCCAAAAATGGCGATTTTGGATGTATAGATTAGTAGATAATGATATGTCAAGAGAAGACTCACCATTGGAAAGAATATGATAGTAATCTTCTCGTTTTTCTTTCGGGTCTATTGGGTCAACCAAGAATAATTCTGTGGCCATATGATATCTATCATAACCTAGACGCATGGCCTCCCATGTACGAAGGTTTCCTTGAGCACTTCCCAAAGATTTTAATTTCTAAAATAGTTTTTGACTATACCTTTATGTAAGATGTCATGGTGACGTGCTACCCAAGTTGGTGTCAAGAGTCACAGTTGATATATATATTTGTATCAAAACTCACAACACATGAGTTGTTGTATTTTGCACGACAATTTTTGTAATAAAGTTGTAGTTGTTTTCTGTTCCATGTATTTGGCGACTCGGAATGGGTTGGATGGAATGGACCTATTTTGGGGTTGTCACACTAACCACCTTCTCTGCCTCATATTCAACTCCTTCTGTGTGAAGATATATTTCAGACTTTATGGTCCGTGTATATCTCACACTTCTCCCCGTATAAATAATGTCTCCATATTTTTAAGGTAAAGACTACAGCTGCCAATTCCAGGTCATGAGTAGGATAGACCTTCTCATAATCCTTTAACTGGCGTGACGCATATGCAATGACCTCGCCATGCTGCATGAGTACGCAACCAAGTCCTCTATGCGAAGCATCACTATAAACTACAAAATTCCCTGTATCATCTGGTAAAGATAATACAGGTGCCTCACTCAACCTCCTTTTTAGTTCTTGAAATCTATTCTCACACTTTTCTGTCCAATCATACTTCACCGACTTTCTCGTCAGATTCGTCAATGACGTAGCTAATTTAGAAAAGTTCTTAATGAACCTTCTATAGTATCCCGCTAACCCCAGAAAACTCTGAACCTCGGTTGGCATTTTTGGTTACTCCCACTCATTTACTGCCTTCACCTTTGCTAGATCTACGGATATGCCATTTTTATCTATAACATGTCCTAGAAACTGCACTCGTTGAAGCCAAAATTCACACTTCGTGAATTTCGCATATAACTTCTCCCTTCGTAGTGTTTCCAACACAATTCTTAAATATTCAGCATGATCTTTTGGCATCTTATAATAGACTAGAATATCATTAATGAACACTACAACGAACCTATCCAAATACTGTTTGAACACTATGTTCATCATATCCATGAATGAGGCTGGCGCATTTGTCAACCCAAACGACATAACCAGAAACTCGTAATGCCCGTAACGAGTTCTGAACGTCATCTTAGGTACATTCTCCTTCCTCACTTTTAGCTGATGATACCACGTGCATAAATCTATCTTAGAAAAATACTTTGCTCCTTTCAACAGATCAAATAGATCATTGATTATGGGCAACGGATATTTATTCTTAATTGTTAACTTGTTCAACTCTCGATAGTCGATACAAAGTTGTAACGACCCATCCTTCTTCTTTACAAATAATATGTGCGCTCCCCATGGAGACACACTCGGTTGAATATACTTTATATCTAATAGTTCTTGTAATTGAACCATTAACTCCTTCATCTCTACTTGCGCCATCCTATATGGTGCCTTTGAAACTGGTGTCGTACCCGGCAACAAACCAATTACAAACTCTACATCCCTATCTGGCGGAATACCGGGTAACTCCTTCAGAAATACATCCGCGAACTCTTGAACTACCGCTATTTGTTCCAATGATGCTCCCAATCGTTGGGTATCCACAACATGGCACATGTAACCCTTATACCCCTTCTTCAACATCTTCCTAGCTTGTGTCATGGTTAGACAACAAGAACGTCTCGGTGATTTATTACCATAAAACACAATCTCAGGTTTCTTAGAAAGCCTTAGGTTTACACTCTTTTTATGACAATCTATAATCGCTCTATGGTTAATTAACCAATCCATACCTAGAATCACATCAAATTCTCTTAACCTTATCGGTAAAAGATCTACCGATAACCTGTTACCCCTAATATCTACGAAACAATTCCTATGAATATATTCAATGAGAATTATCTCTTCGTTTGCTACCTTAACATATAAAGGTATTTCTAACTTTTCAGGACTTAATCCCAGTTTCTTAGCAAATCTATATGCTATAAACAAACAAGTAGCACCCGAGTCAAATAACACATAAGCATTTATTTTGTTGACTGGAATGATACCTGCTATTACATTTGTTGATGCAACCGCATCTTGGACAGTCATATTAAACGTTTGGGCTAAGGGTCTACCCAATGATTGTGTTGGTCCAGTAATGGCCAAATTACCACTACCAGAACCCTTATTGACCTCCGCCCCCTTCTTCGGGCAATTTCTTGCCATGTGGTCCATCGACCCACAAATAAAATAGACTCGTCTTTTCTTAGGATTAGGACAGTTGGGAGATATGTGACCCTCCTGCCCATAATTATAACAACCCATTTTCCCTTTTAGATAGACTCCCAGATGAGTCTTGCTGCATGTCTTTCATGCCTCCATCCTACGTTTAGGATCCCCTTGTTTTACCCCAGTATTGCCAGGGTTAAAATTCTTCCTTTTAGGTATATGCCACTACCACTGGCAACCTCTGCCTTATTTCCTCCCTCTCCTTTACTTTTATTCTTTCGTTCATTGTGGTATTGGGTCAACGCCTCACTACCACCCTCTGCTATTATCGCCTTTTCCTGAATGGTCCCATAGGACGCATTCTGAAAAACCAAAATCCTACTATAGTGCCAGGGTTTCAGGCCGTGCTCAAACCTACGAGCCTTCCTCTCCTCCGTGTCCACTTGGTGTGGAGAAAACCTTGCCAATTCATTGAATTTGGCTGCATATTGGGGAACCGTCATGTCCCTTTGTTTAAGTTCTAGGAACTTAATCTCCATTCGCCTTTGCATGCTAGTAGGGAAATAGTTCTCGAAGAATACCTTCTTGAACTGTTCCCATGTCATCGCATCTGTTCCAGCCCCACCTTGGTGAGCCTCCAACCAGTAGTTGGCTTCCCCCTTCATCATGTAGGTCGCAAAAGAATTATTTTGCGCCTCAGCTACGTTTGTAATAACAAACGCCTTTATTATTTCCTTGACCCAGGTCTGAGCCTCTATTGGGTCCTTCGTTCCCTTGAACTCAGGTGGACCTACACTTTTAAATTCCTTAAAGGTAGTGGTTCGGGCTACCCTAGGTCCTGTGAGTGCTCTACCCCCGGCTTGGGTAAATGTAGTCGTTAATAAATTATCGAATTCTTACATAGGGTTATTAGGACTTGATAACTGGGTTTTATACCTACTTATTGAGTACCAATTCACACGAACTATGCCTACCTCAAGTATATTTTAGTGTGTTTTAGTTGCATTTCATGTTAGTTTGCATTGCATGTACTTAAAACTCCTTTTGGTGAAAAAGTGTAGGAAACGGCCTAATTTGGTGGAATTAGAAGGCATGAGGCAAATGGATGCATGAGTAGGCACAAGCTGTGATATGCGTGGCATGAGGGTCAAGAACTAGAAGACTAAGCTGGATAGATGAAGGAAGGAGCAATGAATGATCAGATCGGTGTTAGTAACAAGAACAAGAACCAGTCTGAGAATCACATGGCGTGCCACGGCAGACAAGATGGGAATCTTGGCCTTGGCAAAACCCAACTGGAGATCATGATACACTTCAAGTTACACGCCCGCGCGAGGAGTACACTAGGGGAGCGCTCGGCCGCGCGCGATGCTGATTTATACTGATTTGTTTTATTTTAATTTTTAATTAAAAGGGTTGTAATTGGTTTTTAAACGATATCTGATTGGTGTCAGAGGAGGATTATTCAGAATTATTCAATTTCACGTATTTTTCATCTTGGAATTAGGTTTACACTGGGAGAGAGATTCCAACATAGAAGGAGGCCTAAACTCTATTCTTCTACTCCTGCTTGGGATTTTCTACCAGTGTGGATATTTTATTAGTATTTTTGCTGGATTTATATGAGGAGTTGAACGTTAATAGTGGATTTTATTCAGCAATTGGGTTTGATTGTTTCTATCTTTCATCTTTCAATTGCTTACTTATTAGCCATGTTTAGCTTTGATCCCATAATGGCTTTTGGTTCAGTCATGAACTAAACTCCATTATGGGATTCTAACGGATTTTAATATGTAGTTTGGTTGCATGCTTGAATGCTGTATTGATTTACATATCATTTGGGATTTCTATCATGATTGTTTTGCATGTATGAATGCTTGATCACCATTCGTTTCAGTATTTGTATGGAATTGACTATGAACATGCAAGTATGGATTGTAATCATGATAGCATGTGTATATGGGGCTGTTTTATATGGCTTGTGTATTTCGTGAATCAGATAAACATATATTGTTTCACCCTATGAGTTAGAATAAGAGCTTGTACTTAAATTCAATATAATTGCAATTTCACATAGACATATAGTGATTTTGGTTATATTGATGATTACATAGAGTCTATCGCTTGTGGATGATTTGTAAGTAGGTCATAGTGCATTGAAAAATGGCTATGACTCTTTTAGTGCTCTTGGCTACTTTCTTATGATATGTGAACAAGTCTTGCATGATAGTGGTGATTAAATGAAATATTAAATGAAGTTAGGATCCCATTACTTTCAGATTTGATTTATTACATCTTTACTCTTGTTTTAGTTGTTATTTACGATTAGATTAACAAACCAATCATATTCATTAGTTTGAGCATATAAATATAGGTATTTAGTTGATGCATAGTAATTTTAATTAAACAACTTTCCCTGTGGGATCGATACTTTACTTGCTCTGTATTACTTGTTGACACATGTATGCTTGCATGAGTTAGAGCACTTTTGTTAGAACTAAAAAAGAGGCAACAGGACCCCCCCTGGTTATCGTTATGCGATTTCGCCTCTTGGTTACGTTGTCTTCTTCTTGGCGGCATTTCTGATTAAATAAATAAAGTTTCCTTATTATTTATTTACTTATTGAGTTATTAGTCGTCAAACAATTGAACCATAACTCATACACAATAAGGCACATTAAAATAAAAACTTACTTATATTAAGATGCTTCTTTATATTTCAAAACTATTTACAAGTTGCTTTCCTTAGCCAAAAGCTATTACATATTTATCCCATGATTGACTTTCACAAAAATTGGGATTTACAAAAAACTACCCTTTTATTATACAAAAGAGGGTTTTACGTCACTAAACAAAAGTATTTACGATTCTACTTCTAATACTGTCTAACAACATTCCCATGCTTCTCGTTCGCTAGAAACGACACAATATCTCGACTTATAGTATGTCGAGTCTGTCCCGACTCAATAGAATAACAAGCTATTTTAAGCTTGAAATCCTCGTGCGCACTGTCATTTATATATGACATTCGTGCTATCTTCTGGTCTTTCTCAACCAGTTTCTTACGAAGTTCTACGACCTCGTTCTTATAGTCCCTAGCCTTGTCAGTCATGAGCACTTTCTCATCATGCTCTATCTAATAGTCTAACTCTGCAGACTACTTGGCCCCATAGAGATCATTGATCTCCTCTTTCTGGTGTTGCACCATATTATGCAGTTGCACGTTACGGTCAAGCACTGTATCTGTAGGTGTTGACTCTAAGGCAGGCATCACTGTATTAACCGATGTTACCTCCATATCATCCTCCATATCTATCATCATATTCAAATATGATGTCAATCCCATGGTCTCCTCCGAATAGTCCTCCTCTGAGAAATACTCCTCGGGCTCTGATTCTTCTAGAATCACTAAAGGTATCTCCGCTACAAGCATATGTACTGGCTCTACTCTGTTCACGGACTCCTCGTTTACCACATGTATATCCCTATACATCAAGCTATCGATTGACATTTACAATAACATATAACAAGTTGATTAATACATAATACACAATAATATAAGCACAAATCACATTTAATCCATTTAGGGTTATTTTCCATCTTTTAAATCTTTCGGTACTGAGTTTCCTCAATACCTTATTAACTCATTTGACTCGAGTTAACTTTCTTCCGACCTTTCCTTTCCTAACGAGGTTATTAGCCTAAGGTTCTTCCCCCCTTAAGTTTTATAACCTAATGCTTTGATACCAACCTGTGACGCCCCCAAATCCGGGTATCTTCCAACCCGACAGATGGTGCTTCACGATACTACAATTCATACATTCATTCCATTGAGACAACAACAAAATGATTGTATTTACTATCTTTGTATTACAATAATAACAAATCTTTTCCTAGGTTCATAACCGAATACATTCTTTGTTCTCCATAAGTATATTACATACAAATACACTAATCTATTACAGGACGATTAATTGTCCATCTTAGCCTTGGCTTTATCTCTCTTAGAACACTCAGTTCGTTCAGCTTTAGCTGCAATTATATGGTTCAAGCAAAAATGAGCATAACTAGCTCAACAAGTCTTAACAAGGAATCATATGAATATCACATTATAAATTACATGCTTCACTTCCATAACTGAACAATTAACTATAAAGCACTAAGAAACATTAAATAGTACTTCTCATTTCATAACAACAATTCCAAAGTATATATAATAACTTAGGAATTTTGAACTGGTCAAAAGACCATGAACATACTCTTTCCGTTTTCATACTTGAAAAGGACATCCGGCACTAAGGCCATCCATCCGTATTTACTTACGAGCACTTCTAGGTGATCAGCCTATTTTACTCTATGTTGATCAACACTCTTCCGTTAAACGTATTTACGTTCAACATTTGGCAACCTCGCGTGCCCATCGAATAATCGATTAAAATACTTTTGTTTGTTCATAGATAAACTTATCTTCTCATCCGTACCAAATACTTGGCATAGAATAGCGTTAACAGTTCTATATCAAAAGACTTGTAAATAAATCAATCAATTCTTCAATGCTTGTTTAGCCGAGTTAAAACAGACATCGACTCTTTCTTTAAAACCATTCATGCATGTCATAACATGAATCACAGAAAACTTGACTAACACATAGGTTAGGCAAACGTTAAGAAAGACTTGCCTTCAAACGTCTTCGAATATATTATTCAATTAGTTCTCAGTCTTTATAGGATCTACATGATATATTCACATAGCACACTGTAACCAGTTAACAAACAACTAACTTTATCGTTCTAACTAACTTATTTCTCTTCTATGTCTTACTTAAAATTTATCTCGTTAATAAAGTCAATTTGTCTTTCTATGCTTCGTTAAGGCTTGTTAACGTTCTTATGTTATTAACCAACATTTGATCATTATTAGTGAAGTACCAACGTTTGAACATCATTCACGGTTCACTTATTACGTTCTTGCATTCTTCATTTAATTCTTATCAAACCATATTTAATCATCTAACGTTATCACTTCATAAGTGATTTAAGGTCAGTCTTATTATGTACCTTAAGTACTTTCATTGTCTTCCTATTAGTTTACCTTCACTTGAAACTAAAATCTAACTTGGTCAACTCTTTTTACACTACACATATATTGCAGTCATGCACATCTCCTTTTATATAGTGGCGTCAAATACGTTACTCTCGAGGGTTTTTCCGGACTTCGGTGTCTTTGCCGTGAGTCCATGCTCAAATTCTCGCATTGCGGCATGAGTCTCCAGATGTTTTTATTTTATCTCAGCCATACATGGCGTCGCGGCATGTCATATTTACACTGGGTTGGCGCTGCGCCGCTGCCCATGTGCACCAGTTGGCCAAAATAGTTTGCTTTTCTAACGAAACTCCTAGCTTCATAACTTCTTTGTTTTACATCCGAATTGACTCATTCAAAAGCCTACAACTCACAAATTACATCCTTTACATGTTCATATAATAATTTTACACTTTTGAATCTGTTAACTTGGAATTCACCTTTGAGTTCATTTTTGTGCGTTCGTTTATCGTTTTCGACCATTCAATACTCATTTTCTTCGTTATAAGTCAAAATTCGACGATTCTTGCGTCCATGACTCTTAAATACCTTATCTCACATGTTGAAATTGGAAACCAATGTTGTCAAGTTATACAACAACTTTTGACCCTTAATCCGAGATTTTTACGTTTTCGACGTTTAACGTCTATTTCTGCAAAATTCGACATAACTTTTTTACTCATTTTCTATAAGCCAAATCAAATGGAACACTCCATTTATTCATCATATACATCCTAACCAAACAATATTCACATACCCTAGCTATGACGATTTTCAAATCGTCCTATCATAACTAAGTTCACGTTCCTAACTTTCTACGATTTTTAACTCACGTAAACACTTACGATTTCTATATGGTCATGACTTATCAATGATTTGATCGTTAATAGACATCCTTATACCTCCTCAATAAACATGCTCCACCAATCTACGATTCTTCTACGAGAAATAAATCGAAAACGATGAAGACTACGGTTTATGAGAATTTACGTTTGTCGTTTTTGCGTTCTTATAAAACGTCTTACGGTTTGCTTGAAAGTAACTTAATTACTTGTTTCTAACTTTTCTATCTCTCAATATAAGTTGGACAATGTTTACAAAACATCAAAATAACCAACACAAGCCTTGTATTTATAGGAAACCAATTGGAGGGAAAAAGAGTCCAAAAGGCCACCTCCTTACTATTCACTACTTTATCACCAAGAAAAATACTTGTTGATCAAGTAGTTCACTTTACTTGGCCATCAAGTGGCCAACCCACCTCCCTCTTGGGTCATCGCATGGGTTGCCCCATTGGTTTTACCCATCCCGTGACCCGCCGGTTCGACCCGCGATTTAACTTCTTGAATTGGGCTTGTCTTTAATTAATAATGGGCCTTGACTTGGGCTTGCTTACTTAATTCGTTGGACTTGTTATTAGTCCAAGTCCAATTGTATTATACCCAAAATCCTTAACTCATAATCCATTAAAACTTCTCGTATTCTACGCGTATAACTTTTGTATTCTCTTTGTCTAATACTCATACCATATTCGTATTATTCGTCATATTATTATTCATACCATACTCGTATTCAAACTAGTATAATACCCATATCTCATACGTATAATAATCAAAATGACTATATGCATTGCATTTCCCTTTCGGAAATCACTTTTATCAACCCTTAGGTTTTAAGTCCACAAGCGAAAACTTCGTTTGCCATAACGGAAATATTTTTGGATATTCCATAATATCTTCATATTCTATCATTATGTTTTTCTCGGAATTTCAAACCTAAGCTCCAAACAAAATTGGATGAATAGTGTTTTTACGGGAAACTTCTCGGAAAACATTCATTTTCGTCTTGATAATTCAAAATAGCTACTCCTAGTACATAGCCAGAATACTAACCACATTCACACATTCTAGGTCATAGAACGACCTTCAAACAACTCACTCACATAATTAATCAATTAAATTTATTTAATCTACATAATCAAATAAAAATTTAATTAATTAAAAATCCAAAATTCTCGGGCGTTACAAAAGAGCGAGGAAGCCCTGTCGAATTTGCTCCGTACTTGCAATATACTGAGTGCTTTCTCATTTTAAATACTTGTGAGCTCACATATATCTACTCTTGTACCGGCGGGAACCGAGTTTCATCCACTTTAAAGATATAGAAATCTTTTTTGGTAGCCCACTGTAAGCCTTCTCACACACTTTAAAGTCTTTCTCTTCATCTTTGCACACACCCTTCTTCACGTTGAGAGTCGTGTTGTGTCTATTTGCCCGAAATTCGATCCGTGGTTTTATTTCAGTTTGTATATACATATATATTTATATATATAGACTAACATTATCGAGTTATGCCTCGATTGAGCATAGACTTGATGCAGGCGTTTATTTAATATATATATATATATATATATATATATATATATATATATATATATATATATATATATATATATATATGTGTGTCGAACTTTGTTCGATGACCTGAACTTGATGCCCGAGGCGTTTACTTTTTTTATATATATATATATATATATATATATATATATATATATTTATTTATTTATTATATATATGAATTATGTATCGAACTACATTACGATGAGCCACAGATTTTACATCAGTGCATTTACTTGCTTTATATATATATATATATATATATATATATATATATATATATATATGAACTGTAAAATATATATATATATATATATATATATTTCGTTCAACCTGGAGTTTATTTCGTGGTGGTTGATCGCTTTAACAACTTTCTTTACGTTTTGTCCCGCTTAGAGTTTCCTCCGTGGTGGTTGATCGCTTTTACAGCTTTTTTTACATTTTGTCCTGCCTGGAGTTTCCTCCGTGGCGGTTGATAGCTTTTACAACTTTATTTACATTTCTGATCCCCCATGGAGGTGCTTCGTGGTTGGTGATCATGTTTGTATATATATATACCTGCTTACTGCTTTTATACAAATTGCAGCATCATGTGAGCCTAAGAATCATGTGATCACAGATTCAGTCTACTGAATCTAGATTCAGTTCCCGTGATGGACCTTTTTCAACTGTAAGCAGCTTGTAAATTTATCTGCGGTGTCTGAATTTCCTCAAATGGTTTTTATACCCATGAGGAAGTCGTCATTATTTTGTACATTATTTTCTTATAAATGTTTCGCTTCTCCAAATAATAAAAGCAATCAAGCCGAATACTGAATAAAATGGAAGTATCAAAAGGTCTCAATTACTATTGAGCATCAGGGTTTGAAAAACCTCTTTTACAAAATAACATTGTCATATCTTGCTAAAAATAGAATTTTTACATAAATTCAAACCCTGTGTATATAGGTGCGAACGAGGCCTCGCACTACTTCCAAATAACAGCACATTAACCCACATATGCACACACATTTAGATAATAGTTACTTGAAAAGTGGCGGTCACCGTGGTAACACGGATGTTGGGGGGTGCCTAACACCTTCCCTCCGCATAATCAAGTCCCCGAACCCTAATGAATCTCAATTTCGCCGATCCGTTTAGCAGTGTCACATCACTGGGTCAATATACAAACCTTTTCTCGGTTGTGTTAGTACAACCATTTAAAAAATCAACTGGCAACTCTTAACAGTCCATCGTCGACATTATACATGTCGAACCTTTTTCACTTGTTTTATCAAACAAATCTCACCAAAAATGAGAACACCAAAGAACAAGTAACGAAAAGGGACAACTAAAAATCCCGACGTCGACATTGCTCTTTTATCCGATTAATTACCCGATTGGTCAATATTACCTCCAGACATCCATTATTATCGAAAATGATGTCGATTTCCACTAACACTAAAAATCCCAACATAATGGAAATATCAATTTTATCTTTAATCAATACGAACTTATACATCATTAATATTATAACTCACAATATTTAACAACTAGATCATTCCCAGGAAAGAGGGGGCTTTTCGATAAGGATTTCTCCCTACTAGCGCGCAATTAGGTGACCAAACCTCTCCTTGACAGAACTTTCTAGACATTGTCAATATTGCAAATAATAATATGAATAACTTTGTCATCTCAACTATTGATTTAATAATATAAAATATTATGCAGATGATACTGTGACAATAATTGAATCAATAATATGAAAGATATTATGCAGCAATTACTATAGCAATAATTGAGTATAACTGAGTGACTTCTCACGTAAGAATGAATAATCAATACCGTGTGCTACTATGCAACCACGCGTATTACTGTACTTTTACCACCGGGTAGTTCAACAGTTTAACGATAAAACTTTCGCCTTTATTTTTTTAAAAAGATAATTCTGTCATTTTTTAACTATGACAATACTTTTGTTGTGGGGTCCACCAATGATTGTGCCGTAGTACGAATATTCCCTATTAAAACGAATATTCCCCAACCAATCGAATATTATATAACCACTTGCTTACTTTGCAAAATTTATAATTATTACCCACAACTATAACATTATATCAAATCCACACCATAATATTCAAAAATATATTTCGAGAAAAATTAATCTTTATTCATAAAATTTGGGGATCTTACAACCTCCCCTTTTTATGAAATTTCATCCTCGAAATTAGGGTGCGTACCTGTTTTTTCGAAGAGGTGAGGATACCTTGACTTCATTTCAGATTCTAACTCCCAGGTCATTTCCTCAACATCGTGGTTTCTCCACAAAACTTTGACTTGAGGTATAACCTTGGAGCGTAGAATATGATCCTTCTTATCCAAGATTTTAATATGTACCTCTTCATACATTAAATCTTCCGCTATCTCATTCGGTCCTAATTCAATAATGTGGTTCGGGTCTTTCAAATATTTACGTAACATAGATATGTGAAAAACGTTATGAACACGATATACTTGGCGGTAAGGCGAGTATATAGGCCATAGTTCCTATTCGATCGAGGATTAAAAATGGGCCAATGAATCGAGGATTGATCTTTCCTCTCTTTCTAAATCTCGTAACTTCTTTCCATGGAGCGACACATAACAACACATGATCTTCAATATTGAATTCCACGTCCTTTCGATGAAGATCAGCATAACTCTTTTGTCGATCTTTTGAGGTTTTTATACGTTGTCGGATCGTTTGAATCTTTTCCGTAGTCATACGTACTAACTCCGGTCCCAACAACATTGCTTTACCCACATCATCCCAACATACTGGAGAATGACACTTTCTTCCAAACAACGCCTCAAATGGAGCCATGCCAATACTTGCTTGATAACTGTTGTTGTAGGAAAACCCCACCAATGGTAAGAACTTGTCCCAACTTCCTTCGAAGTCAAGGACACAGAGTCTTAATAAATCTTCAAGAGTTTGAATAGTCCTCTCCGACTGCCTGTTCGTTTGAGGATGATATGTCGAACTAAATCATAAATCCGTGCCCATAGCTTTTTGCAAACTAACCCAAAATCGTGAAGAGAATCTTGGGTCTCGATCAGAAACTATGGATATTAGCATACCATGCAATCTTAAAATCTCTTTTATGTACATACGAGCAAGACGTTCAAGTGTATAAGTTTCTCGTATTGGTAGGAAATGAGCAGACTTGGTCAATCTATCAACAATGACCCAAATCGCATCTTTACCTTGAGAAACCTTGGGAAGACCAGTAACGAAATCCATGGTAATGTGCTCCCACTTCCATTCTGGAATTTCAAGTGGTCGCAATGGACCTTTTGGCACTTGATGCTCTGCCTTGACTCGTTGACAAGTTAGACACCTTGAGATAAACCCCGCTATCTCTCTCTTCATATTGCTCCACCAAAATGTATGTCAAAGATCATGATACATTTTGGTACTCCCAGGATGGATTGTAAATGGTGTGTTGTGTGCCTCCATCGTGATTTTATACTTCAAGTCAGAATCGTTAGGAACACAAAGTCTGGAGTTGACTCGAAGTATTCCTTCTTCATCGATTCTTGCTTTCGGAATAACACCTTCTTGCACTTTCTTCCTCATACGCATCAGCTCCAGGTCTGTAGCTTGAACAACTTTAACTTTATCGATTAAAGTTGGTTCTACTCGTATATTCACCATCATCACATTGATCCCTGGAGTCTTTAACTCTATCTCCATCCTTTATAAGTCATACAAAATGGGCCTTTGTGTTGACAATATCGCACTCGTACCCGCATATGATCTTCTACTCAATGTGTCAGCTACTACGTTCGCTTTTCCAGGATGGTATTGAATGGTATGATCATAATCTTTCAACAGTTCGAGCCAACTTCATTGCCACATATTGAGTTTCTTTTGAGTGAAGAAATATTTGAGGCTTTAATGATCCGTATAGATCTCCACCTTCTCTCCATACAGGTAATGCCTCCAAATCTTAAGTGCAAAAACGACAGCTGCCAACTCTAGATCATGAGTAGGATAATTCCTCTCATATTCTTTGAGTTGTCGTGAGGCATAGGCTATGACTTTCCCATGTTGTATGAGAACACATCCTAACCCTTTGCCTGAAGCATCACTATAGATGACAAATCCCTATGAGCCAGATGGTATTATCAGAACAGGTGATGATATGAGTCTCCTCTTGAGTTCTTGAAAACTCTTCTCACATTCCTCGCTCCAACCAAATTTTGTATCTTTCCGTGTCAGTTGAGTTAATGGAGTAGTGATTCGAGAAAACCCTTCTACGAATCTTCGATAATAACCAGCTAAGCCGAGAAAGCTACGTACTTCAGTCACTAACTTAGGTTTCTCCTAGCTTTGAATTGCTTCAATCTTTGTCAGGTCAACAAATATTCTGTAATTTGATATTACGTGCCCAAAGAATGCTACTTCCTCAAGCCAGAACTCACATTTCTTTAATTTGGCATATAACTTGTTTTCATGAAGCTTTTGGAGTATCAGCCTCAAGTGTTGCTCATGATCTTCACGACTTTTGGAGTTAATGAGGATGCCATCAATAAAGACGACCACAAAGTGATCCAAATATTCCTTGAATATTCGGTTCATCATATCCATGAAGGCAACAGGAGCATTAGTCAATCCAAAAGACATGACTAGGAATTCGTAATGCCCGTACCGAGTTCTGAAAGCAATCTTTAGAATATCATTAGTTTTAATCTTCAACTGATGATATCCAAAACAAAGATCGATCTTTGAAAAGAATTTGGCGCCTTAAAACTGGTCCAACAGGACATCAATGCGAGGCAATGGATACCTATTTTTGATCGTGATATGATTCAACTCCCAATAATCAATACAAAGTCGCATATTTCCATCTTTCTTCTTCACGAATAGAATAGGAGCACCCCAAGGAGACTTACTATGTCGAATGAAACCGATGTCTAAACATTCCTGCAGTTGGGTTTTTAACTCCTGAAGTTCAATAGGAGCCATTCGATATGGGGCTTTGGAAATGGGTTTTGTACCGGATTCAAGGTCGATACAAAATTCAATTTCACGCTCTGGGGGTAGGCCAGGAAGTTCTTCAAGGAATTCGTCAGGAAATTTATTAACAATAGAAATATCATTCAAATCTAACGTATTTTTATTTAAATCCGTGACATGGGCTAAGAAAGCTTGACATCCATTTTTTAGCTTGTGAAACGATACTAGATGAAGCGCAAATATCAAGGATATTCTACTAATTTCACGAAGTATAGAAGCAATACTTTAACCGAATGATGGTATAATCAGGAATACGAGATGAAATAATATTACTCACATACTACAGAGTATTCAAGAAAATATTATTTCTTATGAATACTGAACAAAAATAATATCCTTTACCTCAGAAGAAGACTGGATACTGGAATAGTGAAGTAGTAGACTTCTCTTCTTCTTTCTCTCAATAGCTTTTCTCTCTATAATTGCTCTTATGAGTCTTAGTGAATTGGTTAGAATGAAAGAAGAATGAGCTTCTATTTATAGAAAAATATAGTTTTGATAATTGCACGTTTTGGGGCACGAAATATTACGGTATAATACCTTCATCTTTTCCTTCATTTTTAATTTAGTCATGCAAGTATTATCAATCTTGCACCACCTCCCGTAATAGTACATGCATTTGAATCAATTGTACACACATGTGAACAAATAGCAATTAAGCATGTGAATTAATAGCAATTAATTGTGTATTTATTCGATTAATTACCCGATTGGTCAATATAACCTCCAGACATCCATTATTATCGAAATAGATGTCGATTTCCGCTAACACTAATAATCCCAACATAATGAAAATATCAATTTCATCTTTAATCAACACGAAATTATACATTATTAATATTATAACTCACAATATTTAACAACCAGATCATTCCCCAGGAAAGAGGGGGCTTTCCGATAAGGATTTCTCCGTATTGGCGCGCAATTAGGTGACCAAACATCTCCTTAACAGAACTTTCTAGACATTGTCAATATTGCAAATAATAATATGAATAACTTTGTCGTCTCAATTATTGATTTAATAATATAAAATATTATGCAGATGATACTGTGACAATAATTGAATCAATAATATGAAAGATATTATGCAGCAATTACTATAGCAATAATTGAGTATAACTGAGTGACTTCTCACGTAAGCATGAATAATCAATCTGGTGTGCTACTATGCAACCACGCAGATATTATTTGCACTTTACCACCGGATAGTTCAACAGTTTAACGATAAAACTTTCGCCTTTATTTTTTTAAAAAGATAATTCTGTCATTTTTTAACTATGACAATACTTTTGTTGTGGGGTCCACCAATGATTGTGCCGTAGTACGAATATTCCCTATTAAAACGAATATTCCCCAACCAATCGAATATTATATAACCACTTACTTACTTTACAAAATTTGTAAATATTACCCACAACTATAACATTATATCAAATCCACACCATAATATTCAAAAATATATTTTGAGAAAAATTAATCTTTATTCATAAAAGTTGGGGATCTTACAATTAGTGAATCCGGATAGATTGGTACATACGTTGCTTGCTCATTGGATGAGGATGATTGATCTCATAATCATTTGTGTGGAGACACTAAACAAGTATGTAGGTACTTATTAGAGAATAAGTTCACTAAACGTGGCTCACTAAGAAATACCTAATGAAGTTTTACTTGCTTGTCAATAAGAATTCCTGTAGTGATAGTAGTACACGTGATCCTTGGACTTGAGATCATCATAATATCTTGTGTCTGATGAGTTATACTTTGACTTATTCCCTAAGACCCTTTGGGTATATCAAAAGGTATGCTTGGGTATAATAAGTTGTACATTGAGATAATGTATGATCAATAAAGAATCTACCACTTCTAGTAAAAGAAGAGAAATGTCCTATGTGATTCAATAAATGACAACCTAGTAGTCCTTGGCCAAGGCAAAATAAAATTAGAAAGGAGTTTCTAATTTGCATTATTTGGAGTTGTGCATTTAAGAGTCGAAATACATATAATTAAATAAAATAAGACTTGTCAGTAATTACATGTCTTATATTTAATTGGGATATTGTATGGTGGAAGGATTGAATTGTACGGTAACTATTTACTCAAAGGTTCTTTTATGATTAATGTTGAAATCTTTATTATCTGGAAATTCGTTAATCGCTAGGGAGGCTTATCCCTACTGTAAAATAAATATTATTTATTTAAATAAGATTAGAATTGTTCTAATTGATTTATTCATAACCGGTTTAATATGGAGAACTTAAAGGGTCACACCATAAAAGGAAGAATAATTATTTAAGAAGTTAATAGCATAATCGTAAGGCTTAAATATGAATTAGTACCCTAAACTATAGGTCATATTTCACTTCGGTGATTCACCTTTCAATTTTGTCAATTATATGATTAAACTATTAAATTTTTCCAATTACAAAAAATTGAACATGCCACATCAAAAATTGCTGACATAGCAACTTGTGTGGGGCCTTATGAAGCTGATGTGGCAAAAAAGAGTTTTTTAATCATAATATTGTTTGTTTTGTATTCATTAGTTATGTTATATAATTTGTTGTTTGACCATTTTACCCCACACCAAATTAGATTTGTTTATTTTGTGATTAAAAAACTCTCTTTTTTACCACACCAGTTTCCTAAGGCCTCACACAAGTTGTCACGTCAGCAATTTCTGATGTGGCATGTTCAATTTTTGCAATTAGAAAAAATTAATAGTTTAATCAACTAATTGACAAAATTGAAAGGTGGATCACCAAAGTGGAATATAACCTATAGTTTAGGGTACTAATTCATATTTAAGCCTAATCGTAATAATAAGTTAAGTATATTTAATTTAATTTATGGTGATAGAATAAATTAAATAGCTTAATATTTATTATTTAATATTTTGGAAATATTAAATATAAATTAATAAGAGGAGTCTTATTATTATTAATATTATTATTATTTAATTCCTAAAGGAGTTTAGAAATTAATTTATAAAAGTACTCTCATATATTCCTAATAAGATTAGGAGGCAAATTAATTAAAAGATTTTAATTAATTATTCCTAATAAGATTGGGAGCATAATTAATTAAAAGAATTTAATTAATTAAAATAAAATCAAATTCCTTATTTGTTTAGGAGAGTTGTCCACGTCTATAAATAAGAGGACTCTTATTATGGGTGAGGTGGTTGACACTTTCACAAGACATGTGAATACGTAATTATAATAGTTGGGAGAGTACACCCTTTTCTATGAGAGATAGAAAACTAGGGTTTTGCCAAATACCCTTCTTCTTGAATATTTCATCTTCCTTGGTGGATCACCTCTAGAGGCCAAACACTTGGGTGGCTAACGTTGATCAAAGGAAGGAACCAAACCCGGTGGATTCAAGATGAACGCGAAAAAGATTTGGAGGTGAACTTGTACCTAGGGAAGCTCGAATCTTCAAGGGTATGATTTTTGTTCTTTATCTTTTCGTTTAATTAATAATTGCGCATAAATGATGATCAGGGTATATGGTTTGTAAAATTTTAAAACTCTGTTTTCCCATGCTTCCGCTTAATTTGTACAATTTGATTGTGTTCATGAATATTACAAACATAACAGTGGTATCAAAACCAAACATTTATGCGAATTAATAATTATTTTAATTTGATATGTGTTTAGAACAATTTAATTGGGCATAATTTTGTTGTATAAAATTTATTTTTAATAAAAAATGAAAAACCGTTAATTTGCAAGACCTGTTAAAATTATGCTTTCCGTGATTTGCGCTAGATCATGTTGCAGTTCGGTTAGTATTATATTATATTATATGGTTAACCAAATTATATGATTCACTTTAATCTCTGGGGCATGCCTTGTTTTATATATTTATATATATATATATATATATATATATATATATATATATATATATATATATATATATATATATATATAGAGAGAGAGAGAGAAAAAAAAAAAAAAGTAAGTAGGATCAAATTAGGACTTTGAGACGGACCAAAATCCGGACCCTGTTTTTTTTTATGCTTTTTTTAAAAAAAAAACTAAAAAAATAAATAATATTTTATGGAATTGAATTTTTTTTTCATAATACAATGTTTTAGGTGTGATTTGGGTATGTATAACAAAACATGTATGTACAGTCTGTGCAGACGGTACCACCATTTTTTGGTATAGGTATTCAAATCATGCCCAAAACATTGTATTATGAAAAAATTTCAGTTCCATAAAATATTAAATATTTTTTTTAGTTGTTTTTAAAAAAAAAAAGTAAAAAAAAAATTGGGTCCGTTTTTGATCAGGTCCGGACTCCCGAACCTGATCCATTCTGTATATATATATATATAATTTTATATTCCCTCCTATTCAGATTAAATGTCATTCTAGAGTTAAGCACACTTATTAAGAAATAACACAAAATATCTTTTATGTCCCTGATTAATTATTTCTCTCTCCACAATTACATTTACTAAGCATATTAAATAGAGGGGTAAATTAGGAAAAAATAGTGCAATATTGCATAGAGATTCCAAAATGACACTTATATAGAATAAAATTAAACTTTCTAAAACGTCATTTAATCTGAATAGGAGGGAGTATATGATCCTATTTCCTTATGCATTATATTTGATTAATTAACAAAAGGGGACCAGGACTCCAGGAGATTCACGTGAATCATATACAAGTTCCATATATAAGTTCTTGTTTCCTGGTTACTTATGTTGGTTAATATATATATATATATATATATATATATATATATATATATATTGGGATATGATCCATAGCAAGTATTTGCTATGGAGGAAATTTGGGCAAATAACATCATATCTGTTCATTTTATAAATAAAGGGCGTAGATTAAATTAGGGAAATTTCCATACGCCAGTTCGTCTAGCGTATGGTGAAAATTGCAAAGCCCATACGCCTGACCGTCTGGCGTATTGTGAAAAAACACTTTCCATCACAATGATTCCCTAAGCAAGTAAGCCATATGAAAACTGATGATAAGGCAACAACGGCTTAGGAGATGATAAGTCAACAAGTAGCGTCTACACGGAGAGTGAAGAGAGCATCTGGGGTGGAATTGGCATTATTGAAAGATAGGGAGTCCAGATGGTGTAATTTTAGAGAAAGAGTGTTTTCATCATCGAGGAGGGTTAGTGTTTGTGAGTCTTTAGTTCATGTGAGAGATTGGGGTGTGGAGAGAGATCTGGGAAGGAGTGATTGGTATTGGAGAGGTTTAGAGAGAGAAGGGGAGGAATGAGAATGTAAGAGAGAGAATATGAAGGAGAAGAGGATGGTTCTGGGCTTTACTTCCATGGTTCGAAAGAAAAGCGAGAGTGTGGGACTGGGAAGGAAGAGTGCTGTGATTGACGATGTAGGCGACGCATATCATACTCCACCACTAAACAAACATCATTGTGACGGAAAGTGTTTTTTCACAATACGCCAGACGGTCTGGCGTATGGGCTTTGCAATTTTCACCATACGCTAGACGAACTGGCGTATGGAAATTTCCCTAATTTAATCTACGCCCTTTATTTATAAAATGAACGGATATAATGCTATTTGCCCAAATTTCCTCCATAGCAAATACTTTCTATGGATCATATCACACACACACACACACACATATATATATATATATATATATATATATATATATATTACTTAACAGGCGACAATTTTTCAGGCGGTTCATCCCATGTGGTTGATTAATATATATATATATAATATATTCTTAATAATTTTATAATTAAGATAAAAAGTTTATTTTAATTTTAAAATTAGATTTCATGCTAACTAATTAGAGTTGGAATTGGATTCCATGATAACTAATTGGAGTAGAAAAAGGATTCCATGTTCCCTTAAATAAAGGAGTTTATTTAGATATGAAATAACATTTTATATTATTCAAAATAAAGGAGTTTATTTGTGAATAGGAAAGAGAATCCAGTATTTTCTTAAATAAATGAGTTTATTTAGATATGGAATAAGATTTCATATTATTCAAAATAAAGGAGTTTTTTGTGAATAGGAAAAAGAATTTGTGTTTCCTTTAATAAATGAGTTTCTTTTACTTGGAATTGGATTCCATAATTAATTAGAATAAATGAGTTTATTTTGATTAAAGAATTTGATTAAAATAAAATAGTTTTATTTTATTCAAATTTGGATAAATTAAAATAAAAGTGGTTTATTTTGATTTAAATTTAGATTAAAATAAAGGAGTTTATTTTGATTCAAAATTAGATTTTATGCTAACTAAATTTTGCCCATTAAATGATATCAATATATATATTGAATGTTTATTATTCATGAGATGAATGTTATTTATTGATGCATATTGTGATATGTATGATAATAAATGGGATTGATTATGGACTATTGACCAATGTGATTGAATTTTATTTTAGTTGGATGCATGAATGTATGAGTTTTATTAAATGTGGTCTGCGTACCTAGTCTTCTCTAATTGTTTCTTAATGTAAATTCTATCTTCCTCCTATGTACTTCCTCTTAACTGCTGATCAAGATTTCTATTTATTTTAAAATAGTTTTGTAATAGGAATAGTTAGAATTAATTTTGAAGAATTAGAGATCAAGGGGCAATGAGCGCTTGAAGACCCGTTTGTAATGGAGCCCGGGTTTAAATGTAATAGTTATATTTAAATAATAATTCTTGCACCTCTAGGTTTGACCTTTTGGTTCACTTGGTGACTCTAGTGAACCAAACTAGAATAAAGTCCATAATCAATCCGGGAAGAATATAATATTTTATATGTGCATGCTTATACTATATATATTATATATTATGCAAACATACTTCGCATGTTAATTAATATGACGCGTATTTTATATATATTTGTGCATACGCACTAAACAAGATGAGACAAATTAATAACAAACCCCTCAAATATTTTATATTAAATTTTAACGTTCAAAGATATTTGGAATATCGAACGTCGCCTTCTAGCATGGTAAAATAATAGAGTATTAAATATTTAATATGAGTTTATTGTGCACACATAAGGCAAGTATTAAATATTTAAGATGTTGTTTTATCACATTTAATGCTTATAAATAGACTGAACAATGCTGTTTTGCTGTGCACACACAAGGACAATGTTTTTCTTTTGAATATATGGAGTGCTAGGTATGACTTAACTTAGATCATCTTAGTTCGGATGTGCACACACTTGACCATTATGATCTAAGAGGCAAAATTCAAGGAGTTCCATAGTTGATGTAATTGACAAGATTTGTCTACCCATTTATTTATATATAGTTTGTTGTGCACACACAAGGCTATATACATTTAAAATGGGATACTTATTCTCACTAGCATGTCTTAAATTAGATATCGTCGAACTATATAAATTGAGGGTAATATAGTTTGAAGAAAATAGTGGGAGATACCAATTTAAAATAAGACCTAATTTATTTTGGTAATTAATAAAAGAATGTATGCTAAAATGTTGTTAATTACAAATTCATTTACAGAATTTTACAATGTATAAAATTACTATCACTGCGTAGCATATTAGATGTTAAATTAACCAGACCGATTTAAATGGATTGGTTAAGGAAATTGAGAATAGTTCTCACGGCTAAAAAGCTATCTTATGTCCTTAATACGCCTATCCCTGCAATGGTTGCAGATAATGCCTCTGAGGAAGAGATTGCTACTTTTAGAAAGTGGCAAGATGATGCACAGTTGGCTCAATGCATCATTCTCGTATCCATGAGTAACGTGCTTCAGCGTCAGCATGAAACTATGGATGCGCCTACAATATTCCTGCACATCAAGTAGTTGATGGTGAGGAAAGTAGGATTGATAGATATCAGATATCTAAGCAGCTCTTCCGATCTAGAATGACCGATGACACTACAGTACAGATAAAAGTCCTTAACATTATCAATTTGATTGATCAATTAGGACAACATGTTTTGTTATGGATGCAGAGTTGAGCCAAGATTTGTCTTGCAGTCACTCACGGACTCCTTTCACAATTGTTGTGAATTTTTCATATGAACAAGCTAGATATCAGCCTCGCTGATTTGCTTAATATGTTGAAAAATGTTGAGAGTCACTTTCTAACCAACAAAAGACCATGTCTTACTGGTAGGGGCCAAAGGATCTTCTAAAAAGAAGAACAATTCAAAGAAGGTAAATAGAAAGGCAAAAACAAAGGATAATAAGAACAAAACTGATACGAATAACAAAGGAGTTTGCTTCCACTGCAATAAGCCTGGACACTAGAAAGAAACTGTGAGAAACATCTTATAGAGGCTAACTAGAAGAAGCTTAGTGAAGCTTAGGTTACAATATAGTTTTGTTCATGAATGAAATAATTTTTTCTTTAAGTCAAGATTCTACTTAAGTATTGGATACCGACTTTGGTTATCATAAATATAGATTTATGAAGGAACAAAACAGAAGTAGAAAGCTAAACATAAGATAAGTAATCCTATGTCTGGTAAATGAAGCAAATGTTGCTGCATTAGCCATAGGAACTTATTGTTTAGCACTCCTTACCAGCACATCTATTAAGTCAGTAAGTTATTATTGTATTCTAGTTCTCGTTGGAAATATTGTTTCCATTTTATTGTTGGACAATGAAATCTTTAGTATTATATTTAAGAACAATTATTGTTCTATTTATAATAATAATATTTTGTATAGAAATGAAATATTACTTAATGGATTTTGTGTACTTGACTTACGTAAAAAAATAATTTTGCAAGTTGAACAAACTAATATAAGAAAAGGAGATGATCATTCAAAAAGTTGAATGCTTGTATTTATTGAAATACAATTGTGAATTATTTGAAAGGTTCAAAGAATTCAGAAGTGAAACAAATTGGCAAAGTATTAGGATTCTTGGATCGGATCAAGGAAGGAATACTTGTGAAATGAGTTTCTAGATCATCTCAAATGGTTTTCTCACAATGGACGCCTCCTGATACGCAATAATTGATTGATGTATCGAAAAGGAAAAATCGTACCTTGTTGGACATGGTGCTGTCCATAATGATTTTACCAACATTCCAGTATCCTTCTAGGATAATGTCCTAGAAATGGCTGCGTATCTATGAAAAAGGTAACCTCAAAATTCGGCCACAAGACTCTATAAAAGTTATGGACAGGAAGGATTCATAATTTTAAGTATGTTAAGATAAGGGATTGTCCAGCTTATGTGAAAAGGTTTCAAAGGATAAACTTGGGGACAAGATTTGACAAGTACAGATTTGTGGGACATCCTAAAGTAAGTTTAGGGTATATGTTCTATAATCCTACTTAGTAAAAGGTGTTTGTTGCGAAACATGCTACCTTCTAAGATAAAGGTGTTATCATTGAAGGGGCTAGTGGGAGGATAATAGATCTTGAAGACTTCAAGAACCATAAAATACTATAAGTCAAATAAGAGGAACATATAGAAAGACCTATTGTACCACAATAAAATCGTAAATATGGAATAATACCAGAAGATACCTAGGAGGTATGGATTCATCATAGATGATGATGATGAGGTACACATCATAGAAGATGATGATCCAGTTATATACGATAAGGTAAGAGTTGTAGACACTTAGAGAAATGGATTGAAGCAAGCTTCTCAAATATGGAACATTCGTTTATGAGACAATCAAAAGAGTTTGATTTTATCAAAAATAAGAATGAACCTAGTGTGTACAAAAGGGTCAGTAAGAGCATCGTGACATTCCTAGTATTATATATTGATATACTACGGATAAGGAATGACATGCCAATGCTAGAATCAGTAAAGATAAAGTTGTCGAAATATTCCTCCATGAATGATTTGGGAATAGTATCTTAATTGGGGATAAAAATCTATATAGAAAGATTTAATAGGATGCTCGACTTAACCCAAGAAATGTATATTCATTTGATGTTAAAGTCGTTTAGTATGGCAAACTCCATGGGATGTCTAATGTTGATGAGCCATTGAGTGTCTCTCTCTTAATAGTCCCCATTGACTCATAAAAGAGAGATCGCATGAGTAACTATCATGTATGCAATAAAATATACGAGAGCTGATGATGATCGGTCATATTCTGGAGAAGATCACTATAAGATAGTGAAAACATCTTAAAGTATTTAACCAGCACTAAGGATGTGATTAAAATTTATGGTGGGTCTAAATAAAAACTAGAGGGCTTAACAGACTCAAGTTTTTCAAACAAATCAAGACGACAAAAAATCTACTTTAAGGTAAATTGTTACATTAAATGGTGGTGTAGTGAATTGGAAAGGTTTCAAACAGCAAAGAGTTGCTAGTTTAGTGATAAAGACAAAGTATATAGCTATAAATGAAGCTACAAGTTAATTGTTTGGATGAAAAGTTCATTACAGAACTAGGAATAGTTCCTAAGTCTCATCTTGGATTTAAACATGTGTTGTGGCACTTTCATTTGATTATAGGAATCATTGAAAGATGGAAAATCACTATAGAAATGGTGGACTCTCAAGAACAATATTACATGTCTATTAAATAAAGCTTATCCAACAGTAGGATAATCGTCCCTTAGAGAAGAAGGGTACGAGATACCATGACGATTGGCTTTAGTGCAAGTGAGAGATTGAAGTAGTATGCACACAAGCCAATTATGTTTGATGATAAAGCATATACTTTGTAACAATCTTATTCATTTATTAATAAAAAGTATTAATTTATTAAAGGCTTTTAATTATCTACATGATGCTGCTTTATAATATGTGATAAACCCATAGTTTTAAGTAATGCTTTTAGAATAATGATGACGATCATTCTAATGAGATCTAAATTCTTAGAAAGCTTAAAACTAAAATAGTTCTCAATCATTGGATTAGTGAATCCAGATAGATTGGTACATACGTTGCTTGCTCATTGGATGAGGATGATTGATCTTATGATAATTTGTGTGGAGACACTAAACAAGTATGTAGGTACTTATTAGAGAATAAGTTCACTGAACGTGGCTCGCTAAGGAATACCTAATGGAGTTTTACTTGTCTGTCAATAGCAATTCATGTAGTGATAGTAGTAGAAGTGATCCTTGGACTTGAGATCATCATAGTATCTTGTGTATGATGAGTTATACTTTGACTTATTCCTTTAGAACCTTAGGGTATATCAAAGGGTATGCTTGGGTATAATAAGTTGTACATAGAGATAAAGTATGATCAATAAAGAATCTACCATTTCTAGAAAAAGAAGAGAAATGTCATATGTGATTCGATAAATGACAACCTAATAGTCCTTGGCCAAGGCAAAATAAAATTATAAATGAGTTTCTAATTTGCATTATTTGGAGTTGTGCATTTAAGAGTCGAAATACATATAATTAAATAAAATAAGACTTGACAGTAATTCCATGTCTTATATTTAATTGGGATATTGTATTGTGGAAGGATTGAATTGTACGGTAACTATTTACTCAAAGGTTCTTTTGTGATTAATGTTGAAATTTATATTATCTGAAAATTCGTTAATCGCTAGGGAGGCTTATCCCTATTGTAGAATAAATATTATTTATTTAAATAAATTAATAGCTTAATTTATTTATTTAAATAATATTAGAATTATTCTAATTGATTTATTAACAACCTAGCTTTATATGGAGAACCTAAAGGGTCACACCATAAAAGGAAGAATAATTATTTAAAAAGTAAATGTCATAATCGTAATAATAACTTAAGAATATTTAATTTAAATTATGGTGATAGAATAAATTAAATAGCTTAATATTTATTATTTAATCTTTTAAAAATATTAAATATAAATTAATAAGAGGAGTCTTATTATTATTATTATTATTATTATTATTATTATTATTATTATTATTATTATTATTATTATTTAATTTTTAAAGGAGTTTGTGAATTAATTTATAAAAGTACTCTCATATATTCCTAATAAGATTAGGAGAAAAATTAATTAAAAGATTTTAATTAATTATTCCTAATTGAGAGCATAATTAATTAAAAGAATTTAATTAATTAAAATAAAATCAAATTCCTTAATTGTTTAGGAGAGTTATCCACGTCTATAAATAAGATGAGTCTTATTATGGGTGAGGTGGTTGACACTTTCACAAGACACGTGAATACGTAATTCCAATAGTTGGGAGAGTACACCATTTTCTATGAGAGATAGAAAACTAAGGGTTTTGCCAAATACCCTTCTTCTTGAATATTTCATCTTCCTTGGTGGATCACCTCTAGAGGCCAAACACTTGGGTGGCTAACATTGATCAAAGGAAGGAACCAAACCTGGTAGATTCAAGATGAACGCGAAAAAGATTTGGAGGTGAACTTGTACCTGAGGAAGCTCGAATCTTCAAGGGTATGATTCTTGTTCTTTATCTTTTCATTTAATTAATAATTGCGCATAAAGGATGATCCGGGTATATGGTTTGTAAAATTTTAAAACTCTATTTTTCCATGCTTCTGCTTAATTTGTGCAATTTGATTGCGTTCATGAATATTACAAACCTAACGGTTGTACCCGAACTCTACGAGCGGTAGGTGATTATCCCAATTTTCTTTAAAGTCCATTATACAAGCTCTTAACATATCTTCTAATGTCTGAATCATTCTTTCACTTTTCCCATATGTCTAAGGGTGATATGTCGTACTCATTCGCAACTGCGCACCCATACATTCATGTGGACGTTTCCAGAAGTTTGATGTGAAGCGCGGATCCCTATCGGAAATAATTGACACCGGAACTCTGTGTCTCGAAATAATCTCTTTTACATATAATTTTTCCAACTGGTCTAAGTTAAATTTGATTCTGATCAGAATGAAATATGCAGATTTTGTCAGTCGGTCAACGATAACCTATATTGCGCCATAGTCTTTCTGAGTTGTCAGAAGGCCAACCAAGAAATCCATCGTAATATGTTCCCATTTCCATTCTGGGATCTCCAACGGTTGTAGCAACCCACTCAGCCTCTGATGTTCTGCTTTCACTTTTTGAGATGTCAGCCATTTGGCAACACACTCTGCAACATCTTGTTTCAAATTTGGCCACCAGAAATGTTGTTAAAGATCTTGGTACATCTTGGTACTACCAAGGTGAATTGAATATCGTGAGCTACGAGCCTCTCTCAAAATGTCTTCCTTAATCTCTGGTACTGGTAGTACCCAAATTATACTCTAAAATCTCAGTATTCCTTCCTTGTCCATCTTGAATCTCGGTTTGTTTCCTTCGGATATCTTCTTTTTCACCTTTTTACATTCTTCATCCTGAAGTTGAGCATCCTTAACTTTATCCAGTAGGGTTGTACCAGATTGCATCTGGAACAGCTATTCATCAATTTTCATAGGATACTTTACTTCCAGTTCTAACTTCTCAATGGCTGAAATTAGCTCCTTCTGAGCGGTCAACATCATCAATTTCTCCCGACCCTTTCTACTTAAGGTGTCGACAACCACATTTGCCTTACCCGGATGGTATAAATTTCACAATCATAGTCCTTAATTAACTCCAACCACCTTCTTTGGCGCATATTCAAGTCCTTCTGTGTAAAAATATATTTCAGACTCTTGTGGTCTGTATATATTTCACACTTCTCCCCATAGAGATAGTGCCTCCATATTTTCAAAGCAAAAACTATTATAGCTAATTCCAAGTCATGGGTTGGATACCCCTTCTCAAAATCCTTCAATTATCGTGATGCATACGCAATGACTCTGCCATTTTGCATAAGCACACAGTCAAGTCCTTTATGCGACGCATCACTATAAATAACAAAATTTCGTGTATCATCCGGAAGAGACAACACAGGTGTTGTACCCAACCTCTTCTTTAATTCTTGAAAGCTTTCCTCACACTTCTCCGTCCAAACAAATTTTACAGCTTTTCAAGTCAAATTCGTTAACAGAGTTACGATATTGGAAAAGTCTTGAATGAATCCTCTATAATATCTTGCTAATCCAATGAAAACTTCGTACTTTCGACGACATTCTCGGTTGATCCCAGTTTATAACGGCTTCAACTTTGGATGGATCTACCAAAATTCGTCTTTATCAATCACATGTCCAAGAAATTGTACCCGCTCGATCCAAAATTAGTATTTCAAAAACTTGGCATACAATTTCTCCCTTCTCAACGCCTCTAACGTTTCCTTCAAATGCTCTTCATGTTCTTCCTTGGTCTTCGAATATACCAAAATGTCATCTATAAATACCACTATGAATTTGTCCAAAAATAGCTTGAACACTCCATTCATTAGGCCCATAAATGTTGCAGGAGCATTCGTTAGACCAAATGACATTACCAAAAATTCATAGTGACTGTATCGCATTCTCAACGCTTATATTGGTACATCCTTCGGCCTCACCTTCAGTTGATGATAACCACTTCTCAAGTCTATCTTTAAAAAGTATCTCGCTCCCTTCAATTGATCAAACAGGTCATCGATCCTCGGTAATGGATATCTATTCTTAATCGTGACCTTATTCAGTTCTCTATAGTTAATGCAAAGTCGCATCGTCCCGTCCTTCTTCTTTAAAAATAACACCGGCGCTCCCCACGGTGATACGTTCGGTTGAATGTACTTATTGTCCAGTAATTCTTGTAGTTGTTCCATTAATTCTTTCATCTCTACTAGTGCCATTCGGTATGGTGCCTTCGATATTGGAGCCGTTCTTGGCGCCAAATCGATCACGAACTCAACCTCTCTATCTGGTGAAAGTCCTGGCAAATCGTTCAAAAATACGTCTGCGAATGCCCTCACTACTGGTATCTCCTCTACTTTTGGATTCTAATTACGACTGTCGACTATGTAAGCTAGGTATCCTACACAGCATTGTCTTAAAAAAATTCCTGGACTGCATCATCGTTAGATAACTCGCTTGTCTAGGCGACTTGCTACCATAAAACACCACCTTTAACGGAGTTATAAGGTTAATACGCTTCTTCTAGCAATCAATTAAACCCCGTAATTGAATAACCAATCCATTCCAAAGATAACGTTAAATTCCCCAAGTCTGATTGGGATAAGATCTACGTTCATAATATTACCCTTAATATCCACTCTACAGTTCTTTTGTACGTACTTAATAGGGATTATTTCTATATTCAAAATTTCTATATTCATGGGGTATTCTAACTCATCCTTAGGCAATTCTAAGTTCTTAGCAAAGTCATCGGATATAAATAAACAAGTATCACCCGAATCAAATAATATATAAGCATTAACTTTATTGATCGGAATGATACCTGACACCACATCACGAGAGTGCACCGTATCCTGCACTGTCATGTTGAATGTTCTGACGGTCGGTCGGTTGGTTGGGGTTGGTACTATGATAGTAAGAGCACTTCCACCACTGTTTCCCTATTTCCTCCTGATCTTGCCTCTCCAGATCCCTTCTTAGGACAGTCCCTTGCAAGATGATCCTTTGAGTCACAAGTGAAGCAGGCACCCTTCTTTGGGTTAGGACAGTTAGGTGCTATGTGGCCTTCCTGACCACAATTATAGCACACTCGTTTACCTTTCATACACACTCCCAAATGAGCTTTCTCGCAGGTCGAGCATGCTTCGATCCTCTTCTTCCGACCTCCTTGCTGATTTCCAGTTGATGAGTTGTGAGACCACCTTCTCTTCTGATTATTACTACCTTTCGTGTTACTTCCACTAGCCTTGTTAATTCCTTCATTTTCACTCTTCTTCTTCTGATCCTGATTATACTTGGTTACCACATCGCTTCCACCTTCAGCGAGTATGGCCTTCTTTAGTACCCCAACGAACATCTTCAACTGAAACATCGACACTTTACTATACAACTAGGGCTTCAGTCCTTGTTTAAACCTTCTTGTTTTTTTCTCTTCCGTGTACACTTGATATGTGGCGAACCTAGCCAACTTGTTGAATCTTGTCGCATAGTCTGGTATGGACATATTCCTCTGTTTCAACTCCAGAAATTGGACTTCCATTTGGTTCTACGAGCTAGTCAGAAAATACATCTCGAAGAACATCTCCTTGAACCTCTCCCAGGTGATCATACCTTCTCCTCCCCAGACTTTATTTGCTTCCCACCAATAACTAGCTACGGATTTCAGCATGAACATCGCATAAGCGGACTTCTGGTCCTCTCCAACTCTGGCGACATCAAAAACTTTCTCCATCTCCATAACCCAAGTTTAAGCCTCAATCGGGTTCATGGAGTCTTTAAACTCTGGCGGTCCTACTGCCTTAAAGTCCTTGAATGTAGTATTCGGTGGAGCTTGAGGTCGATTATGAATCGCTCCAGCTAATAAGTTCACCAATTGCTGAACGGGGTTAGCATTGACATTGTTGTTGATGTTCATCAATTCTTCTTGAGCTGGTTGACGGTTTGGTCTTCTTCTCGGTGGCATATTTCTGTTAAAATATATGCTTATTAGATCTTTATCCAATTTATTAAATAGTTAAGGCTTAACTCAACAATTTAACATAATCACTTGACACATTTTCTTTAACAACTTGATATATTTATTTAATCAAAAGTTTTAACAAACTACGATAGCACCACTGCTATTTACATCAACTATCCCGAGATAAAGAATCTTCAGGATTTAAAACATTAAAATATTCCTTTGTTTATAAACGCATTGGAATTTACATCTTTAACTACCAGATAGGTTTTCACATGATTAAACTAATCCCATCGTTGCATGTTAAGGCGCTGAATAGCCTTGCTACGTTCCTCTTCCATGATGCGAGACATCATCCTGCGATCTAGCATATACGATGGTAGTCCTTCGAACTGAATTATGTATCTCATAACTCGATCCTGGGCCTCATCCATTGCATTATGAAGTGTAAAGTACGTCTCCCCAAGCTTAGCCTTCTTCGCACGACAATCCTCTTCTACAAGATCAACACGACGTGATTCCCTTACCCAAACCTCCTCTGTTATGGTCAGCCTTGCTGAGCTCTCTTTCAGTTCATTCTTCAACTTCTCTATTTCTTCAGACTTCTCCTCGGGTTGACCCTTCTCATGAACCAAATCCCACTCCACATTTCCTAGACGTGTATGAAGAGTCACAACCTCTCTATCCCTCTGCTCGATGGTAAGCTACTGAATAATCGTCCACTCATTCAGCTTCTGAACAGTGTCACGTAACTCTACGTTACGGTCATATAGCTTATCGTACATCTCAGCATCAATAGAGTTCAGTGGGAACTCATCTTCTTCCTCTTCTTCCTCAGGATCCTCCTCTGGATCAGTCTCAGGCTCATGCTCATGACCAACAACAGTGATCAACGGAGATGGCTATCTCGGTACCAACTGCTCCCAGATGACATGAATGTCTCAAGGCTCCTCCTCTGTAGGTACTCGGGGCTCCTTTTCCCCATCTCGACTAGCTCCTCCAACATCCGACATCCTGACAACACAGTTTTAAGTTTTAGTTACTAAGCTTTGCTAGCGAGCACATAATTAATACATAAGTGTTAGGTTTGTAATATTCATGAACGTAATCAAATTGCACAAATTAAGCGGAAGCATGGAAAAATAGAGTTTTAAAATTTTACAAACCATATACCCGGATCATCCTTTATGCACAATTATTAATTAAACGAAAAGATAAAGAACAAGAATCATACCCTTGAAGATTCGAGCTTCCTCAGGTACAAGTTCACCTCCAAATCTTTTTGTGTTCATCTTGAATTCACCGGGTTTGGTTCCTTCCTTTGATCAACGTTAGCCACCCAAGTATTTGGCCTCTAGAGGTGATCCACCAAGGAAGAAGAAATATTCAAAAGAAAGGGTGGTTGGCTAAACCCTAGTTTTTCTATCTCTCATAGATAAAGAGCATACTCTCCAACTATTGGAATTGCGTCTGTTATGAAAAAATCAACAACAACTCTAATCCCTTCACCCATAATAAGACTCCTCTTATTTATAGATGTAGGAAACCCTCCTTAACAATTAAGGAATTATTTTTTATTTTAATTAATTAAATTTCTTTAATTAATTAAGCTCCCTAATCTTATTAGAGATAATTAATTAAACTCTTTTAATTAATTAGCCTCCTAATCTAATTAGGATATATGAGAGTACTTTTATTAATTAATTCACAAACTCCTTTAGGAGTTAAATAATAATAATAGTAATAATAATAATAAGACTCCTCTTATTAATTTATATTTAATATTTCCAAAATAATAAATATTAAGCTATTTAATTTATTCTATCACTATAGATTAAATTAAATATACTTAACTTATTATTACGATTATGCCATTAACTTCTTAAATAATTATTCTTCCTTTTATGGTGTGACCCTTTAGGTTCTCCATATTAAACCGGTTGTGAAAAAATCAATTAGAACATTTCTAATCTTATTTAAATAAATTAATTAAAATATTAATCTATTTAATTAAATAATATTTATTCTACAATAGGGATAAGCCTCCCTAACGATCAACGACTTTCCAGATAATATAGATTTCAACATTAATCATAAAAGAACCTTTGAATAAATAGTTACCGTACAATTCAATCCTTCCACCATACAATGTCCCAATTAAATATAAGACATGGAATTACTGTCAAGTCTTATTTTATTTAATTATATGTATTTCGACTCTTAAATGCAAAACTCCAAATAATGCAAATTAGAAACTCCTTTCTAATTTTATTCTGCATTGGCCAAGGACTACTGGGATGTCATTTATCGAATCACATAGGACATTTCTCTTCTTTTACTAGAAGCGGTAGATTCTTTATTGATCATACATTATCTCCATGTACAATTTAGTATACCCAAGCATACCCTTTGATATACCCTAAGGGTCTTAAGGAATAAGTCAAAGTATAACTCATCATACATAAGATACTATGATGATCTCAAGTCCAAGGATCACTTGTACTACTACTATCACTACAGAATTCCTATTGACAAAGCAAGTAAAACTCCATTAGGTATTCCTTAGCGAGCCACGTTCAGTGAACTTATTCTCTAATAAGCACCTACATACTTGCTTTAGTGTCTCCATACAAATGATCATGAGATCAATCATCCTCATCTAATGAGCAAGCAACGTATGTACCAATCTAACCAAATTTACTAATCCCCAATTTAGTAATCCAATGATTGGGAACTATTTTAGTTTCAAGCTTTCTAAGAATTTAGATCTCATTAGAATGATCATCATCATTATTCTAAAAGCATTGCTTAAAACTATGGGTTTATCACATATTATAAAACAACATCATGTAGATAATTAAAATCCTTTAATAAATTAATACTTTTTAAATGAATAAGATTGTTACAAAGTATATGCTTTATCATCAAACATGATTAGCTTATGTGCATACTACTTTCAATCTCCCACTTGCACTAAAGCCAATCGTCATGGTATCTCATACCCTTCTTCTCTAAGTGACGATTATATTGCTGTTGGATAAGCTTTAGTTAATGGATATGTAATGTTGTTCTTGAGAGTCCACTATCTCTATAGTGATTTCCCATCTTTCAATGATTCCTATAATCAAGTGAAAGTGCCACAACACATGTTTAGATCCAAAATGAGACTTAGGAACTATTCCTAGTTCTATAATGAACTTTTCATCCAAACAATCAACTTGCAGCTTCATTTATAACTATATACTTTGTCTTTATCACTAAACCAACAACTCTTTGCTGTTTGGAACCTTTCCAATTCACTGCGCCACCGTTCAAGGTAACGCTTTACCTTAAAGTGGATTTTCTGTCGTCTTGGTCTGTCTGAAAAACTTGAGTTTGTTAAGCCCTCTAGTTTTAATTTAGACCCACCATGAATATGATCACATCCTTAGTGCTGGTTAAGTACTTTAAGATGTTTTTCACTGACTCACAGTGAACTTCTCCAAAATATGACTGATCAACATCATGTCCCGTATATTTCATTGCATACATGATAGTTACTCATGCGATCTCTCTTTTTGGAGTCTTTGGGGACTATTTAGAGAGATACACTCAATGGCTCATCAACATGAGATATGTCATAGAGTTTGTCATGCTAAACGACTTTAGCATCAAATGAATATATGTTCCTTGGGTTAAGTCGAGCATCCTATTAAATCTATCTATATAGATTTGTATCCCCAATTAAGATACTCTTCCCAAATCATTCATGGAGGAATATTTAGACAACTTTATCTTTACTGATTATAGCATTGGTATGTCATTCCATATCCGTAGTATATCAATATATAATACTAGGAATGTCACGACGCTCCCACTGACCCTTTTGTACACACTAGGTTCATTCTTATTTGTGATAAAATCAAACTCTTTTGATTTATTTCATCAAAGTGAATGTTCCATTTTTAAGAAGCTTGCTTCAATCCATTTCTCTAATGTCTATAACTCTTACCTCATCGTATTTAACTAGATCATCATCTTCTATGATACGTACCTCATCATCATTATTCATGATGAATCCATACCTCCCAGGTATCTTCGGTATTATTCCAAATTTACGATTCGATTGTGGTACAATAGGTCTATCTACAGGTTCCTCTTATTTGAATTATAGTGTCTGTGGTTCTTGAACTCTTCAAGATCTATTATCCTTTCACTAGCCCCTTCAATGATAAACATCTTTGTCTTAGAAAGCAATGTTTTTCACAACAAACACCTTTTGCTAAGTAGGATTATAGAACATATACCCTAAACTTACTTTAGGATGTCTCACAAATTTGTACTTGTCAAATCTTGTCCCAAGCTTATCCTTTGAAACCTTTTCACATAAGTTGGACAACCCCTTATCTTAACATACTTAAGATTAGGAATCCTCCCTTTCCACAACTTTTATGGAGTCTTGGGGCGGATTTTGAGGTTACCTTTTTCGTAGATAGACAGCCATTTCTAGAACATTATCCCAGAAGGATACTGGAATGTCGGTAAAATCATTATGGACCGCATCATGTCCAATAAGGTACGATTTTTCATTTCTGATACACCAATCAATTATTGCGTATCAGGAGGCGTCCATTATGAGAAAACCATTTGAGATGATCTAGAAACTTATTATACAAGTATTTATTCCTTGATCTAATCAAAGAATCTTAATACTTTGTCAATTTGTTTAACTTTAGAATTCTTTGAATTTCAAATAATTCACACTTGTATTTCAGTAAATACATACATTCAACTTTTTGAATAATCATCTCCTTTTCTTATACTAGTTTGTTCAATTTACAAAATTATTTTTCACGTAAGTCAAGTATACAAAATCTATTAAATAATATTCCAGTTCTATACAAAACATTATTATTATAAATAGAACAACAATTGTTCTTAAATATAATACCAAAGATTTCATTGTCCAACAATAAAATGGAAATAATGTTTCTAATGAGAACTGGAATACAATAACATCTTATTGACTTAATAGATTTGCCAGTAGGCAATGCTAAACAATAAGTTCCTATGGCTAATAAATCTATATTTTTGATAACCAAAGTCATCCAATACCCAAGTTGAACCTTGACTTAAAGAAAAATTTATTTTAATCATGAACAAAAACTATATTTGTTACCGAAACTTCACTAAGCTTCATTGGTTAGCCTCTGCAAGATGCTTCTCGCAGTTTCTTTCCAGTGTGCAGGCTTATTACAGTGGAAGCAAACTCTTTTGTTATCCGTATCAGTTTTATTCTTATTATCCTTTGTTTTGCCTTTTTGTTTACCTTCTTTGAATCGTTCTTCTTTCAAGAAGATCCTTTGGCCCCTACAAGTAAGACATGGTCTTTCTTGGTTGGAAAGTGACTCTCAACATTTTTCAACTTGTTAAGCAAATCAGCGACTCTGATATCTAGCTTGTTCATATGAAAAATTCACAACAATTGTGAAAGGAGTCCGGGAGTGAGTGCAAGATCAAATCTTGGCATAACTCCCCATCCATGACAAAATCCGTTGTCCTAACTGTTCAATCAAATTGATCATCATTAGGACTTTTATCTGTACTGTAGTGTTATCGGTCATTCTAGATCGGAAGAGCTCCTTAGATATCTGATATCTATCAGTCCTACATTCCTCACCATCAACTGCTTGATGTGCAGGAATATAATAGGAGCATCCACAGTTTCATGCTGACGCTGAAGCACGTTACTCATGGATGCGAGAATGATGCATTGAGCCAACTGTGCATCGTCTTGTTACTTTCTAATAATAGCAATCTCTTCCTCAGAGGCATTATCTACAACCATTGCAGGGATAGGCGTATTAAGGACATAAGATAGCTTTTTAGCCATGAGAACTATTCTCAAATTCCTTAACCAATTTGAGTAATTATGTCTGATTAATTAACATCTAATATGTTTCGCAGTGATAGTAATTTAGACATTGTAAAATTCTATAAATAAATTTGTTCTTAACAACATTTTAGCATACATTCTTTTATTAATTACCAAAATAATTTAGGTCTTGTTTTAAATTGGTATCTTTCACTATTTTCTTCAAACTATATTACCCTCACTTATATATTTCGGCAAAATCTAATTAAAGATTTGTTAGTGAGAATAAGAATCCCATTTCAAATGTATATAGCCTTGTGGTGACACAACAAACTATATATAAATAAATAGGTAGACAACTCTTGTCAATTACATCAACTATGCAATTCCTTGTATTTTGCCTCTTAAATTATTTTGATCAAGTGGTAGCACATCCGAATCCAAATTATCCAAGTTAAGTCCAATCTAGCACTCCATATATTCAAAAAAGAAAAATATTGTCCTTGTGGTGACACAACAAAACAATATTGTTCAATTTTCTTTATAAGCATCAATTGTGATAAAATTAACATCTCAAAGAATTAAGATAAGCTTTGTGGTGACACAACAAACTTATAATAATTAATTGATACTCTATTTTTTTTTATCATGCTAGAAGGCGACGTTCGATATTCCAAATATCTTTGAACGCTTAGGACTTAATATAAAATATTTGAGGGATTTGTTATTAATTTGTCTCATCTTGTTTAACGAGCATGCACATATATATATAAAATACGCGTCATATTAATGAACATGCAAAGCATGTTTGCATAATATATAATGTATATAGTATAAGCATGCACATATAGAATATTATATTCTACCTGGATTGATTATGGACTTTTATTCTAGTTTGGTTCACTAGAGTCACTAAGTGAACAAAAAGGTCAAACCCTAGGGGTGCAAGAATTAATATTTAAATACAACTATTACATTTAAACCCGGGCTCCATTACAAACGGGTCTTCAAGCGCTCCTTGCTCCTTGATCTCCAATTCTTCAAAATTAATTCTAACTATTCCTATTACAAAACTATTTAAAATAAATAGAAATCTTGATCAGCAGTCAAGGGAAAGTACATAAGAGGGAGATAAAATTTACATTAAGAAAAAATTAGAGAAGACGAGGTACGCAGACCCCATTTAATAAAACCCATACATTCATGCATTCAACTAAAATAAAATCCAATCACATTGGTCAATAGTCCATAATTAATCCCATTTATTATCATACACATCACCGTATGCATCAATAAATAACATTCATCTCATGAATAATAAACATTTAATATATATATATTGATATCATTTAATGGGCAAATTTAGTTAGTATAAAATTTAATTTTGAATCAAAATAAACTCCTTTATTTTAATCCAAATTTAAATAAAAATAAACCTCTTTTATTTTAATTTATACAATTTTGAATAAAATAAACTATTTATTTTAATCAAAATAAACTCTTTTATTTTAATTAATTATGGAATCCAATTCCAAGAAAAAAAATAAAACTCCTTTATTTAAAGGAAACATGATTCTCTTTCCTATTCACAAATAAACTTCTTTATTTTGAATAATATGAAATCTTATTCCATATCTAAATAAACTCCTTTATTTAAGAAAATTAGGATTCTTTTTCCTATTCACCAATAAACTCTTTTATTTTGAATAATATGAAATCTTATCTCATATCTAAATAAACTCCTTTATTTAAGGAAACATGGAATCCAATTTCAACTCCAATTAGTTATCATGGAATCCAATTCCAACTCTAATTAGTTAGCATGAAATTCAATTTTAAAATTAAAATAAACCTTTTATTTTAATATTAAAATAAACTTTTATTTTAAACATAAAATAAAATTTTATTTTAATTATAAAATAAATAAGAATAATATATATATATATATATATATATATATATATACACGGACTAACGATAAAAAAGCGGATTTTTTTTTTTTTTTTTTTAAAAACAACTAAAAAAATATTTAATATTTTATAGAACTGAAATTTTTCCATAATATAATGTTTTGGGTATATTTTGAATACCTATACAAAAGTGGTGGTACGGTCTCAGACAGATCGTATATACATGTTTTGTTATACGTACCCAAATCACACCCAAAACACTGTATTATGAAAAAATTTCAATTCCATAATTATTAATTTATTTTTTTTAGTTGTCTTTTAAAAAAAAGCAAAAAAAATTAAATAAAAAAAAAGTCCGGACGTTAGCTCCGTCCGGACTGGATCTTGCCTCATTATATATATATATATATATATAAATATATATATTAATGAAAGCTTCCTGTTGCGGAGTCAACTTCAAGAAACAAGATGGTATTTCTTTTTGAAAAGACGTGATTCTGCAACATAATAATCCGAATTCATTATTATTATTATTATTATTATTATTATTATTTTTAAATAAATTTTATGCAACAAATTATGTCCAATTAAATTGTTCTAAACACATATCAATATACATATCAAATTAAAATAATTAATAATTCGCATAAAGGTTTGGCTCTGATGCCACTGTTAGGTTTGTAATATTCATGAACGCAATCAAATTGCACAAAATAAGCGAAAACGTGTAAAAATCAGAGTTTTAAAATTTTATAAACCATATACTCGGATCATCCTTTATGCACAATTATTAATTAAACGAAAAGATAAAGAACACGAATCATACCCTTGAAGATTCGAGCTTCCTCAGGTACAAGTTCACCTTCAAATCTTTTCGCGTTCATCTTGAATTCACCGGGTTTGGTTCCTTCCTTTGATCAACGTTAGCCACCCAAGTGTTTGGCCTCTAGAGGTGATCCACCAAGGGAGAAGAAATATTCAAAAGGAAGGTTGGTTGGCTAAACACTAGTTTTTCTATTTCTCATAGAAAAAGAGCGTATTCTCCAATTATTGGAATTGTGTCTGTTGTGAAAAAATCAACAACAACTCTAACCCATTCACCCATAATAAGACTCCTCTTATTTATAGATGTAGGAAACCCTCCTTAACAATTAAGGAATTGAGTTTAATTTTAATTAATTAAATTCCTTTAATTAATTAAGCTCCCTAATCTTATTAGAGATAATTAATTAAAATCTTTTAATTAATTAGCCTCCTAATCTAATTAGGATATATGAGAGTACTTTATTAATTAATTCCCAAACTCTTTTAGGAATTAAATAATAATAATAGTAATAATAATAATAAGACTCTCTTATTAATTTATATTTAATATTTTCAAAATATTAAATAATAATATTAAGCTATTTAATTTATTCTATCACCATAGATTAAATTAAATATACTTTAACTTATTATTACGATTATGCCATTAACTTCTTAAATAATTATTCTTTCTTTTATTGTGTGACCCTTTAGGTTCTCCATATTAAACCGGTTGTGAATAAATCAATTGTAATAAATATTTAAATAAAAAATTAAAATATTAATTTATTTAAATAAATAATATTTATTCAATAGGATAAGCGACTAACGATCAACGACTTTCCGGATAATATAGATTTCAATATTAATCATAAAAGAACCTTTGAATAAATAGTTACCGCACAATTCAATCCTTCCACCATACAATGTCCCAATTAAATATAAGGCATGGAATTATCATCAAGTCTTATTTTATTTAATTATATGTATTTCGACTCTTAAATGCATTAACTCAAATAATGCAAATTAGAAACTCCTTTCTAATTTCATTCTGCCTTGGCCAAGGACTAATGAGATGTCATTTATCGAATCACATAAGATATTTCTCTTCTTTTACTAGAAGCGGTAGATTCTTTATTGATCATACATTATCTCCATGTACAACTTATTATACACAAGAATACCCTTTGATATACCCTAAGGGTCTTAGGAATAAGTTAAAGTATAACTCATCATACACAAGATACTATGATGATCTCAAGTCCAAGGATCACTTGTACTACTATAACTACATGAATTCCTATTGACAAGCAAGTAAAACTCCATTAGGTATTCCTTAGCGAGCTACGTTCAGTGAACTTATTCTCTAATAAGCACCTATATACTTGCTTTAGTGTCTCCACACAAATGATCATGAGATCAATCATCCTTATCTAATGAGCAAGCAACGTAAGTACCAATTTATCCGGATTTAATAATCCCCAATTTAGTAATCCAATGATTGGAAACTATTTTAGTTTTAAGCTTTCTAAGAATTTAGATCTCATTAGAATGATCATCATCATTATTCGAAAAGCATTGCTTAAAACTATGGGTTTATCACATATTATAAAACAGCATCATGTAGATAATTAAAAGTCTTTAATAAATTAATACTTTTTATTAATAAATGAATAAGATTGTTACAAAGTATATGCTTTATCATCAAACATGATTGGCTTGTGTGCATACTACTTTCAATAAGCACATAAAGTATTTTATAATCTTTAATGAATTAAGAAATTCATTTCCAAGAACTCGATAAGAGTTTACCACCACTATATTCTTGATCTTCTATAAGGCCACTACCTAAGGTTGTTCCCCCACCTAAGATTCATAACATACAGCTCTAATAACAACCTATGACACCCCCAAATTCGAGTACTTCAATTCCCACATGATTTGGTGTTCACTATACAAACATCATATGTCTATCTACCCATAATAATTGAAAGCATAAATAGATAGAAATAAATCCTCTCCTTAAGGAGTTACATCATCTGAATTTAATACATAAATCTCAGGTCGCACTAACCTTAAATCTCAAATGCGGAAATATAAACAAATAATAGTCTTATACAACATTAACATAAGACTAAAACATAAATACATAATCACATAAACAACAAGTCTTCATCACTTGTTAATCTTGCCCTTGCCTTTGCTAGTAGAAGGCTCGTCGGACCTTTCGTTCTTAACTGCAATGTTATTATTATGCAAGAGTGAGCACGATTGCCCACAAGTTTAATAATGAAACAACAATATAATAACATGCGAGTGAATCAAAGACTTCTGGAATAAAAACTCAACTTTTGAATCAAGAATGAATAACAAGAATCAAAAGAACTTCTGAGGGTCATAAGACCTTGAACTATGTCCTAGGTTATCAAGGGTTATACTTGAAACCTTTAACAGTCATAAGACTATGCATTCTTCTAGTCGTACTTAGGGGATCGACCACTTAGTACCATCTGTGCACAATATCTTAACGCTTAACGCATAAGTAATCCCCTCTGAGGTTGTTCATCTCAGTTTGACATTAGAGTCCGCACCAAAGGAAGTTTGGTTTGGATAATTCAACAAGGGTTCTGAAATTTAGAACGTTCATCAACTATGGACTAGTCTAATCAATAAGGGTTCGCTAGTCTTACAATGTTCAACAATAACTGATATTTAAATTGAATAACAAACTCAAGAGGTATACAATAAAATAAGTATTGTATAATAGAATCATACTTTGAAACGATTAATAACCTTTAATATAATAATTGAACTTGATCAATAATAACAAGAATTTGCTCGATATAGAATACAAATCTAGAATTTGCTCAATGTAAGGAGGTAAGTTTATAAATCTGCATAGCGATAACAAGTAGGGTTAGGAAACTTGCCTCGTTCGTAGGTTACACGTTAATTATACATGTTCCTCGATTTAATCCTACATAACATTTATATTCACAATTCCAGTCAATTATAATGTAACTAATCATCACAAGTTCATTCTTTTATCTAAACTCTGGTTATGACTATACTTAGTCAAATTACCATGCTTATTTTCACATAATATCACACTACACGAACAATAAGCTAACTATGCGTTCAAAAATTCAATCAACAAGTAAATGCCTTATTAACATGTTGAGAACCTATTTTAACATCTCATTCTATGTCTAACACATTTTTATGTTCAATAGATTAGGTTACTATTACATTCCTGGACATGAACAAAATAAAAAAATTTATTTTTGAACAATCTGTCAAGTGGCGCTGGGGCACCGCCATCAAGCTTGTGGATGGCGTTATGCATGCACCGTATTATGACTTTGGACGATAATGGCGGCATGGCACAAGCTTGGCCATTTGGTGTCTTGGTGTGGCCTTAAGGCATGGAGTTGGCGTCGTAGTGCAGAACTCCAGTTTTTGAATCTCCAGTTCGCGAAGAACACAAAGCTAGGAGAAATTATGATTACATGATCATTAAATACATTAAATTAAACATACCCATATACTAGAATTCGTACATAATCATTACCCAACCTTTATAGAATGATTTTAACAAGTTTAAACACACAATTACTTGAATCAAATTATATAATTTCACTTATAATTTCGATGAGGCGCACTTATAATTCCAGAAACGTTGAGGTCAGTTAACCCATACGTGGTTAACTGCTCTCAACTTCTCATAAGGCCATGTTTGGCTACCACTTATTTATTACTTCTATTTATTTTAATTAATCTCTTATAATATAGTTTAATAATGTCACACCCATACACAATAAAAAACAAATATCTTATTTAATTTAATTTAAATAAAATATAATATAATAATTTCTCATTAATTCACGTAGTCACATAATTAATTTTTTTATTTATTAATTATGTCAAATTATTAATTATCTAATTAATTAAAATAATGTTATACTTCTTAAATATTTCATTTAATTCAATAAGCTCACATAAATACATATTTTGAATAATTAAAATTCTCCACATTAATTTAATAAATATCACCCATATAATTAAATTAATCTACCACAATTTCATCAATTAATTATTTAATCCAATAATTAAATCATTGAAAAATATTTGTTTAATTCAATAAATATTTAAATAAAATTACGAAATCTCGTTTGTCACATTTGGGCTTCAATAGGATCTGTGGTTCCCCTGATTTCTGGTGGCCCTATCGCATTAAAATCTTTAAAGTTCGCCAATCTAGTGGCTGGCTATTCTCTTGTTCTTGCTGCTAGCGCTCTATTCCCCATAGTTTGGGCTATCATATTCGCAAAGTTTTGCACCGGGTCTACTTGACCTCCTTCAATATTCACCGACTGCTCTTCTCTTTGATTTCGATTCGATCTGTCATCTAGGCGGCATTATCTGATTTATATAAAAATCTTACATTAATTCTCTTTCTCTACACAAATTCTTATTAATAACATAATAAGATTTTAACACAATTTCTCATATAATCCCATATTTATTCAAATAGCACACAGTACATTTAGTACTTAACACATACAACTATTCCTTGTTAAACAAATATTAGGATTTACCCACACAACTTTACACAAAAAGTTGCAATTCTCCACAACTTTACACAAAAGTTGTAATTCTCCAAAATCATCTTAATATTCATACTGAAAATAAAAATTCATACAAACATATATATATTTACTTATGCTCACACATCGTTCTCGGTTTTACAATCTTACCAAAAGATTCTACTGCTTATACTTAAGTTATTCACCGTCTACTCCTTTCACCAGCCTTCTTCTTAGGACACTTGTTAAATCTGTGACCCATTCCCCCACATGAAAAACATTTTCTCGTATTCGACTTAGGACAATTTGGAGAAATATGTCCTTCCTATTTATAATTAAAACAAACATTCTTCCACATCATACATTCGCCACAGACTTACTTCTTCTTCGAGTTTGAATTTTCAGAATTATTATCATTGTCATTGTCCCTCTTTCTCTTATTTCTTTTCTTCTTTTGCTTGATTGTTCCCTCAAATGATCCACCAACTTCAGCCTTCATTCTTTCTACCTGCACCTTCAAATCATTTCGTTCTTTGGTTATCTCGCGTAATGCTCTCTCTGTCTTCCATAACTCCTCAAAAAGAAATACTTTACTCCGGAGTTCCTGAACTTATGTAGATACTTGATCTTTTTCTCCTTCTTTAGTCTTCACTTTCAACTCCACCTTAGCTTCTTCGGAATCTACCTCCCCATCTTCATTCAAATACATTTCGGGATACTCATCACGATGACTCCCCAGATTCACCATGAGTTCATCTTTTCCAAATTTCTCAACTGACTCACTCTATGCTGGCAACTCGGCTACTGGCATTGGTGTAACAGCCGCTAACACCTCCGTACTCATTTCATCCTCTCCTGACATCCTACAATCAGTTTAAACAACTTTATTAGTGCTCCACCAATACGAAATTCATAAACATTATGTGTCCACTTATCTCAGTATTGATACACTTCGTCAATCCCTCACTTAGAACTCTAAATGAGTTTTCTCTATCGCGCTTATGGTTATAATCCTAGGTTTTCCCCACCCCACTTAAGGTTTATAACCTACAACTTTGATACCAACCTATGATGCCCCCAAATCCGGGTTACCTGACCCCCGAGTTTGGTGCTCACGATCCAAAAAATAACTGACATCTAACTACCCATTCATTGATGAATATAAACACACATCTCATTAACTAATATAGTTAATACATTATCCAAGGTCTTCTAACCTTAACATTACAAACATACCCTTAGATATACAAAAAGGGTTTACAAAATAACATAATTAATAATGTTTATCATAACGACTTCAGTAATACACCTTTGCCTTTGTCCTTGTCAGCCCCTCCAGCTACTTCGTTCCTAGCTGAAATATTTTATTTAAGCAAGGGTGAGAAACAAATTTGCTATGCAAGTTAAGACATACAATGAATGTATAAGAATTAAGAATAGCAGACTATCAATTCGATAAAATGACACCAAAGTTCGAAGAACTTTCAAATAGTTGAACAAATCGTTAATCAATAACAAGTCTTCTCGCATCCTATGCAAAACAACAATTTGATAGTGAAAGAGTACAAGCTTTCAAAGTTTCTACGATATTCGATTGAATAATTAGAATTCATTCTACGTAATAAAAAAGTGGAATATTTTCCAGATTTATGCTGAGTGATCCATTGGATCTTGAACTTCTTTTCTCGATTAACTATCAAAGGTTTTACTTTGATATACCCAGGTGTATCAGATAACCATAAAGATTAAATCATACCCCTCCACAAGTACACAAAGTGATCAGCTTCGTTATACCCAATATTATGCGTAATACTAACACGTGCGCGCAACGGCCGAATATACGACCCCAAGGTTCCCTTTATATAAAAGGTTGTTCTTCTCAGTCTTATAACCAGAATTTGAATCACATTAACGAAATACTATGATTTCAATATCTAATCGCTTTCTCGATCTAGCCGAAAGAATTGGCATTGACCTGTCAATAATAATTTAGTTCTCTTCTCGAACCTATCAAGTTTTAATAAATTTTTATCTTGCCAGAACAATTAGCTAAGACATATCTCAACAGGATTTAACAATAGACATGAATCAACTATATTATTTGAAATCAATAATAAATTCTACGGATGTGAATAACCAACAATAGTTATTCTCCAAGTATAATATCAAAATCAATAATTCAATTTGAATTAATAAACATGCACTAACTACGAATAATCAACAAAAATTCTCAGACGTGGCATAATCAACAATAATTATCCACCAATATATTTAAAAAGATATAACTCAAGATTGATTTAAGAAAACTTGCCTTCTACGTTGATTACTGCTACATAATATACTTATATGCGTTTGAAAGACCTATAGCCAACAATATCGGTCTCACAATTAGCACAACAAATCACAACACGTAACATTGTAATTTACAGTTAATATATCTCCTAGACACATTATCACGTAGTCACATCAGTGTTTATAACCTATATAAACACTTTTCAAGTCTAACTAGTTCGGTCTGGTTGGACTTTGGTCTTATCTCGGTGTCCTGGTCACCGTATCCGACAATTAATACACTAACTGTCAATTAAACTCGGTCTCAAAGCTTCAATATTATTTTAGATAAGTCAAATATCATTCATAATATTTTTCGGAAGCTTTTAATAATTTTTAAACAATTATTATATTTATAGTAATTTTTCAAACACTAAAATTATTTTTAAATAATTTAAATATCAGATATTACCATCATCAATAATATTTAATTAATATTAAAATATTATTGAAATACTTGTAAAAATATTAAAGTTATTAATAACAACTCAAAATATTTTTAAATCACCAATATTCTCTTTTAATGATTTTTAAAACAGCTTAAAATTATTTTTAAACAATTACAATTAATATCTAAATATTAATAAATTTCTCAATATTAAAAGTCATTAATTATAACTTAAAATATTTTTATATCACTTATCTCATTTTTAAATCAATAAAACCATTTTTAACTCATTTATTTAATATAATAATTAAATAAATCTAATATCATTAATATTAATTATTAATGAAAATTACCTCAAAAATATTAAAAGTTACATTTTATAACTCAAAATATTTTTAAACACTTTATTCTCATTTAAAATGACTTTTATAATATTAAAATCATTTTTCTCTAATTTATTTAATATACTTATTAAATAAATTAAATATAATTAATATTCAAATAAATATAAATATTAATGAAAATATCCCAAATTATCAAAAGTTAATTTTCATAACTTAAAATAATTTTTAAAACTAATTTTGTAACTTTTAGAAATTTATTTCTATTTTTAATCATTTTTCAGAAATTAGAAAACTAAATTAATTAAATTCGTCGATAAAGGCTTTAACGACGCTTTCTGTCGCTATTGGTGTTCTTGATCTTCAAGAACACTGACAAGCAGTGTCGTGGTGCTAGGTTTGACCAACTTTTATTATCTGTTCATGTAGGTTTGAGCCAACTTAGACATTGATCATGTAGTATTGATGTAATTAATACTACATGATCCAACCTTCAACTAGGTCATACAACCACTCAGATGCAAGATCTAAGTCTCCAAATATGTTGTCAGGACTGTTCTGGGTTTTTTGGGTAACCTAGAAACCCAGACAGTTTCATGGTGTCACTTTCTAGCTCATTTAATTTAGTGTTCTGGCTATCACTTAGGTGTTTTCTTGGTCCAAACATGGAGTAATCATGTTAAGGAATAACTATATAAGATGATCTCAGTCCAACTACATCATAATCTCCAGATTTGATCCGGTCAAACCTGGTCAGAGAACATGTTCTTACGGTTTCTGGAATTTCCAGAAAATTGACTTCGAGATCAGATGGCCTACTTTGACCATCCACTACTTCGATCATGTCTATGATTTAAGGGATCTAAAGGTATGGATCTAAAGTTATAATAACAAGATACAACCTAGATATAACCACATCATCAAACTACATAAAATATGTCATATTCAAGCCTTAAAAAACATTGTCAGACACTGAAAAAGATCTTACTTGGTTACCCAGAAACTCTTGGTCATGCTCGGTCAACTGACTTTGACCAAAAATAACTTGTATTCTGGACATGGTATGACCATGATTCCACTTCTAGATTTTAGTCCTCATGTCATACTACAAATCTATAACTTAAACCACAACACATCAAAAACAGAGAAGGATTTATGGCCTCTGACATTTGTTTGTCAGACCACTTTTTAGGGTTCTTAGACAGTTTTCAAAACTTGGTTTTTAAAGCATTTTAATGCTATGGATCTATAATATAACATCATAGATCATCATATAACATCTTATAGCATGCATATAAACACATAAACACATACTTTATATAAGGATACAAGATCAAAGGTGAGTTAGGGTTTTATACCTTCTAGTTCAAGCTTTGATCTTTGTTCTACTATACTGATCTTGATGTTTGAGAGGCTTATCTAGTGACTGAAACACTTAAAGATTTCGTGGGTTTGGAGAGATAGAAGGCTGGTTGAGAGCTTGTAAGCAAATAGGCTAATTTTGTGAACTTTCTCTCTCCTAAATCACTTTTATCTTTGATTCAATGAATCCAAATGTGCAAGGTGGCAAGTTAGATCAAATTTACTGAGATATTTGATCACATGGTCTTATCCAAGATGGTGAGTCACTAAATCGTGCAATATCTCTTACAACTTAAGTAAAGGGGTATTTTGGTCTTCTCGCCCCCAAAAGGGTATTTTCATGTTTTAAGGGTATTCTAGTCATTTAACATCATTCTCTTTAATTCTCACCCTTAGGGTTTGATAATATCAATTAGGGTTTAGGGTTCTCGAATTTATAATTAGGGTTTACCGACATTCGATTAGGGTTTCTAACTGTGTGTTAGGGTTCCTTAATCACAGATTAGGGTTTCTAATCCCTCATTAGGGTTTACTAAATTTATACCCTATCCGATCAATCATTGTTCATCAACTTTATACTGTACTAACACTTACTCATCAATACAATTATTATAACTATATTTTCTACCGAATCCCTATCCAGAACTAGGGTTAAGGTTTCTATTCTCTGTTAAGCACAACTCTACTCATATTTCTCAGTCAATACACAAATTGACCACTTCTGTAAACTCGTATCACAGATACTTAGCACAATATTGATAGTCAGTATCAATATTAAATAAAAAGAATTTATTCATAAAATTTTGAATTATTGAAATCATGGGTTCTCACATTCTCCCCTCTTTGTAAGGATTTCGTCCTCGGAATCACCGCTTTCTTATTCTCTACAATCTTTTAAAGTTGTATCATCAATTCATTCTTATCAACACAATATTAGTTTGTGTCTCCTATACTAACATGTGACTTGGATCTATAAAAGAAAATGATTCACCGCTATATCTATCCAATATTACTCACGTAATTTAATTACTAAAAAAAATTGTTACTTGTCGCCACCTCTTGGGCAACCACTGCATCTTGCACCGCCATGTTAAATGTACAGGTTGTTGGTCTTCCTGGTTGTGCAGGTCCTCTAATCGTCAGGGTTCCGCTATCGGGTCCCTTGTTGACAGTTCACTTCTCCACATTCCTCTTCGGACAATTCCGAACCAGATGATCTGTCAATCCACACGCAAAATAACCTTGTATCTTCTTCGGGCGGGGGAAATTGGACGACATGTGTCCTTCTTGACCATAGTTATAACAGACTCCCTTCCTCTTCAAACAAACTCTTGAATAATTCTTCCCATAACTCGCACATGGCTCACTCCCTTTCTATTCTCTTCTGTCTTGTTACTTGATTGGGTATTCTCACTCCACTTTCTCTTGTTCGGATTACTACCACCACTACTACCTCCTTCATTTTTTTTTCTTCTTCTTTTCTTGATGAAATTGAGATGCAGCATCGCTCCCTCCTTCAGCAATTATCGCTTTTTCCATTAAAGCCGCAAACGTATTGATCTGAAATACAGATACCTTGTTGAATATTCTTGGCTTTTCTCCATTCTCAAACCTTTGGGATTTTCTCGCCTCTGTGTCCACCTGATGAGGTGCAAATCTCGCTAACTTGTTGAATATAGCAGCGTATTCAGATACCGACATGTTCTCCTGCTTTAGTTCTAAAAACTTGACTTCCATCCTGGCTTGCATACTCGGTGAAAAGTAGTTCTCAAAGAACAACTCCTTGAATCTTGTCCAAGTCACTACAGTTGTCCCAGCTCTAGCCTGATTAGTCTCCCACCAGTAATTGGCTTCTCCCTTCATCAAGTAAGTAGCAAAAGCGGTCTTTTGGTCCTCCGCCACCCTCGCAATAATGAATGTTTTCTCCATCTCCTTCACCCAGGTTTGGGCTTGAATAGGATCCGTATTTCCCTTGAATTCTGGCGGTCCTACCGCTTTAAAATCATTGAAGTTCGCCAATCTATTGGTTGGTTGTTCTCTTGTTCTTGTTGCTGGTGCTATATTCCTCATAGCTTGGGCTATCATATTCGTAAAGTTTTTCATCGGGTCTACTTGACCTCCTTCATTATTCACCGACAGCACTTCTCTTTGATTTCGATTCGATCTGTCATCTAGGCAGCATTATCTGATTTATATAAAAATCTTACATTAATTCTCTTTCTCTACACAAATTCTTATTAATAACACAATAAGATTTTAACATAATTTCTCTTATAATCACATATTTATTCAAATAACACACAGTACATTTAGTACTTAACACATACAACTATCCCTTGTTAAACAAATATTAGGATTAACCCATACAATTTTACACAAAAAGTTGCAATTCTCCACAACTTTACACAAAAGTTGCAATTCTCCAAAATCATCTTAATATTCATACTGAAAATAAAGATTCATACAAACATATATATATTTACTTATGCTCACACATTGTTCTCGATTTTACAATCTTACCAAAAGATTCTATTGCTTATACTTAAGCTATTCACCGTCTACTCCTTTCACCAGCCTTCTTCTTGGGACACTTGTTAAATTCGTGACCCATTCCCCCACATGAAAAACATTTTCTCGTATTCAGCTAAAGATAATTGTGAGAAATATGTCCTTCATATTTACAATTGAAACAAACGTTCTTCCACATCATACATTCTCCCAAGTGAGTCTTTCCACACTCGCCACAGACTTGCTTCTTCTTCTTCCACATCATACATTCTCTCGTAGGCAAAACTCGCCAACACTTAGGTAAAAAGTCAAAAAAGGGGCCAAAACCCGCCTTGGCCGTCGAAATGCCATGCAAACACATACATAGTACCGCGTAGGTATTAGGCATGCATTACAACTTACGGGACTCGATTCTGACACACGAAAGATGAGTTAGTAGCCCATAGGCAAAACACACTAACACTTGCCAAAAGTTGACAAAGAGTCCAAAACTCGCCTCGGCCGTCGAAATGCCACACAAACACATGCAAGCATCGCGTAGGTATTAGTCACATGGTACAACTTACGGGACTCGATTCCGACATACAGAGGCTGAGTTATCAGCCCGTAGGTAAAACTTGTCAACACTTGAAGAACACAAACAAAACTAATTTAACACTACAACAAAAAGGCTTATCAGCGACCGCCTATCAACGACCGCGTATGGTCGCAGATGAGTATTAGCGACCAAATGGGATCACTGATATTAGTCGTAGGTAATCTGGTCGCTGGATGGACATCAGCGACCACTAATAGTGACCGACGTATTAACGACTGCAACCAGCGACCGTATCCGACGCTAATCTGTCTCATGCTGAGTCATTTGTAAGGTGTGACATGGAAATCATGTCATCGACTGGTAATAGCGACCGCATTGATCGCTAGTATCCAAGAAGGACATGCGGTCGCTGTTACAGTGTTAGCGACCACATGCGGTCGCTGATGTGTGTTTTTTTTAAAAAGTTTTCCTGTTTTATTAATTTCCCAAAAATAACCTGCTTTGTACCTGCTTTCTATCCCAACACACAGAAGTATATATAAGCATCCATATTAACAACCATCCATAATAACTACTATATGATAAACATTCATCCATGAATAAACATTTATCCAACACAACAAGTCTAGCTCTTCAACCAACACAATACAATCATAAACATTCATCCAACAAAATACAATCGTAAACATCCATATAAACCAATATAATTGTCCAAAGAATGAATCTAAAAAAGTACAACGCTTTAAAAATCTAAAAAATAAGTCTAGGCGCTCTTCATGGATCATCCAAATTAGGATCCTGTAATTAACAAAATAATAAAACATATATGTTACATGTGGTGATACTTGCTATGACTTAGGGAAATCTAAACAATAGATAATGTAGTGAAACATATAAGTAAGACAATGACTCAGAGACTATAAACATATAAGATAATGTAGCTAAACAATAAACGATATATACATGGTCGTCGATTTCATTGCGTCGTATTTCGTCATTGTGTTCTTTATTGCCGCCATTACATCCGCCAACTCATCAGGACTCAAAGACTACAGATGCCCACCCAGTATACGAAGAAGATCATGATCCTGATAGATCTCTCTCACATAATTAGCATGAGTATGATAGGGTTGATAACCTGATGACTGTGTAGACTGGGTGGCAGAGTTGCATATGCCACTGATGGTCGGGGGTCGTTTTTGTCCTTAGCCTTTAACTTAGTTTTTCTTCATGACGAACGGCCTCTCCTATAATTCTTGATCAATCGACAGACGTGGGGTGCCTTCAGGATAGCGCTCGTTCATTAAGCTCTTATAAGTGTCCTGTTAGAAGGTCAACAATTAAATAGTTAAAAATAAATAAATAAAATGCTAAAAAAAGTCGTCACAATTTATAAACAACATATTAGTATAAAGTGAACTTATTATCGCTTAACCTAATAAAACCTCAAAGTGGAATTCATCACGGGTGGCCACATATATATCCAACCAATTGATAGGTTGACCTTGAGATTGAGACTCCTAGAGTTCATTTTATCATATTTATATGTAAACATATGATATTTTAGCTATAAAAGATGATTGTAAACATAACATACGTACCCTGGAAGCAATATGTTGCAGTTGTGATATAATGCCGCCCCGATACGTGCCTTTTGCCTTTTTGCCATCTAATACACCTGAGGATCTATTCGAGGCGGCAGTCTTGGGCCTTTTGACCCAGCTCTCAGCTCTCCACTGGTCACACATCTGCACCCATATAGGTTGTGCGCACCACCAAGGGCTATGCTCATACATATACTGCTCACCTTGTCCTGGATGGTCAATCTCATCATTATGCAGGGCTTTTTGTCGTTCCTTATTCAGATTGTCTTTAGTTCGGATGGCGCACTTTTGCCAGAACAGAGTCTGAATAACTGATGCATGCGCGTCGTCCCATCTATACTGCTTCTGTAAATTAAATAACAATAATAATATTAAAATTTTTATATTACCATAATCTAACATTACTAAACAATATTATTTGATTAACTATGTATTATCTATCAGAGTGATAAAAAAATATACCTGAAATTCAGCCCAACTGCATCCTTATGGGCGAGAGGTGTTCTCGCCCATGTAATCACTGAGCGTAGGCCAGTTCTGTAAGCATAATTATGAAATGCACTTCACAATTTTACTATCTTGAAAATCACTACAATATAAAATAATTTACATTAAAATATATTTATAACAATGGAAATATTAAACGCTTATATATACACGATGTTTTAACTTACGTGCTTTCTGGAAGAGGACGGATCTGTATGAGAATGTGATCATCCGGATTAGACGGGGCCTTCAGCACATGATTAGGGTCCGACCCTGTGACACCCTTAAATCCCGGTACTTCATTACCTAAAGATTTGGTGTTCACGTAATCAAAACAATCATATCTAACTACCCAATTATAATAAATTGAATAATAAAAACCTGCCCATACAGGATTACTTTAATAAAAATATTATCTCCCAGGTTCCCTAACCTTTAATACAATCATTCAAGTGTGGAAATTAAATTATTACATCACGTCATTATTAAAAGTCTATCATCATAACGATAAAGCAAATTACAAGTCTTCATCACTTGTACATTTTTCCCTTTCCTTTACTAGTTGTAGGTTTATCTACGTTCTCAACCATAGCTGCAATAAATGTATAAATATGCAAGAGTGAGCAAACAAAGCTCACTTGAAATAAGAATAAATATCTTTACATCACTTGCCAAAAATAGGCTCAATAGAACTGAATGATTTGTTCTATTAACATTCTTAAATATACTACTGAGGGTGAAATGACCATGAACCATGTCCATAGTTATAAGTAATCTTTCAACTTTAACTTTAACAGTCGTATGACTATAAGGACTCCACGTACTTAGGGGGATCAATCCTTCGTACAATGTATTGTGCACAACCATTTCAACGCTAAGCGTAAACCCCTAAACATAGGGTTGTTCATCTTAGTATTTAGAGTACAAGTCCGCACCAAAGAAAGTTTGGTTTGGATAAGCTTTCAAGGGTAATTAAAGTTTAATGATCATCAACTAGGGACTAGTTGAATCAACAATGCTTGATAACACAATAGTTGTTTAATAACAACATAACTTATAACATTTGAGAATCATAGGTGAACTGACTATATTCTAGACTCATGCTTGAAATAACTAGAGAGCATAAGTATTGATCAAAATAAAGAAATGGTAACCTTGGCTTGAACAATAATAAGCTAGGTCTATATTCTTGTCAAATTAGAATTTTAGTTACCGAACATGCATTAGTTGATAGCAAGCTGGAAATAATGCTTACTCCACATTGTTATAAGATATACAAAGTGATTGAACCATTCAACACAAGGAATGAAGGTTCAAGAAACATTTTTTATAAAAGAATAAACTAAAGAAACTTGTTTAACTATAAACAAGTTAGAGTAAGTCAAAAATGATTGGAATTCCAATAATTTAGAATTAAAACATGCTCAATGTAATAGATGAGATTTTCGGAACTTGCATCATCATAAATAACTAGATACAAGAAACTTGCTCAATTAAAAGAATGAAGTTACACAATGTAATAATAGAACTAACTCAATGAAAGTGTAGAGTTAGAAATCTTGCCTCGAGCATAAGCTAAAATATTAAACTCACGTTCACCTATACAAAGTATTAAAACCATAACATCTATTAGACATACTAATATTCACTTTTCAATATAAAACGCATTACTAACTAAACTTGTTATTTTAACACAAGTCTTATACCACCAATTACATTTCAGAATTCCCAAGTGTTAATCATCATAACACTTAACTAACGTTCATTGTATAAACTAAGTTATCACATAACGTGTTTTTTATTTACTAATCATTTTTGCAACTTTGATCTTACTAACCACAATTCACTATGTTATGTTAACCTTAACATTGCACATTTAACATGCTAATATAATTTCAAACCATGCTAGGATGTTTCCCCCAAGTCTGTTGTAATAGCAGAAGTCAGAATCTCAAACTGTAGGTATGGGCGCAGCATTTCCACGCCATACAAAGGCTCGGGACCCAGATACCAATTTGCACCATTTTTGCCTTGTACTTGGCAAGGCATTGCACGTTGTTCGTATTGACAGACGCAGAGAAGGCTATGAACAGTAGCCGACTTTAGCCCAACAAACACAAATTTCACCCAATAGACAGTAATATTAACACGTAAAATAAATATACAACTATCATAAACATGATTGCTCACATTTACAACCAATTAGCAAAATTTAACAACCGCAAAAACTATTTTAATTTCTCAAAATTCATGTTTTTCATAAAAATTAAATTTTCTTGACATTCAACCTAAAAATCATCATTGTGATTTCAAAACATTACCAATTCAACTCTTTCAAATTACGTTATGTTCGTATCTCAATGAACTATCATATACAAGCGTCAATTTACAGTTTAACATAAGAATTGGCCACTATAATTGAAAATTACTCAAGCCATATGAAGAACATATATACTGTCAAAATTTTCTTCTACTGTCAAACGAATTTAGCATACAAATTTCTTGTTTTTAAACATAACTCTAGCATCATAAGCATGTATCATCACAATTACCAAGTATCTATCCACAATTCACAAATTTGATTTCACAAAATACATAAAAGTTTGCCGTAATACTCATAAACATAAATAATATCCAATTTGTAGAACATACCTTCAATTATCAACACAATCGTTGTCAATTACTTAAATTGATGTGAAAATTCTTAAGACTCTCTCAATTTTCTCTGAAGCTCTCATAAAACTTGATACTCTCAACTTGGAAAAATAGAATTCGTAATAACAAGGAACTGATATTCAAGCGCAAGAATAAAACTGATACTTAATAACACAACTAATGATATTAACGGCTATAACATAAACGTATATAATATAAATATATTATATTTATTATTTTATTTGTTTTATTTAATAAAAACTAGAAATCCCAAAAGCCATAAGGCTTGTTTGGCAAAAACCCTTTAAATATTAAAGAATTAATATATTAAACCTTGTTTGGTAAAAACTAAATTAAACTACTTTAATTTATTTTAATAACTCCATATAATATAGTTATTTGTCACACTATATTTAATCAAGCTTTCATATTTATTCTAATTAATTCAAATCACAATTAATTAAATAGATCCTTTAATCACAAAAACAATACAAATAATTAATCATTAAATTGAAATATCAATATAATAATCATTTCCTTAATTCATCAATTATTTATTAAATAAATAATTAACTAAACAAAATTAAATCAATTGAACAAAACAAAACTAAATCAATTGAACAAATATTTATTCAACAATAATCACATGCATTAAATATTTATATAAATCAATAAATATTTAATATTACATTTAAAATTCTGGAATGTTACATCATTCCCTCCTTAAAAGGATTCTGTCCTCAGAATCACAATTCAAATAATCAAATCGTCACATTCTTCCCTACTTACAAGGATTTTGTCCCCAGAATCGAAGACATAGATTTAAACAAATAACTCAGGATAATTTTTCATCATTTCAGCTTCGAGTTCCCACGTTGCCTCTTCGACATTGTGGTTTCTCCATATCACCTTCACAGAAGGTATCACTTTATTTTTGAGCACTTGTTCTTTCCTGTCGACTATCTGGATAGAAGTCTCTTCATAAGACAAATCTTTATCGAATTGCAATGGTTCGTACTCGATCACTTGCCTGTAATCGGGTTTATACATCAGAATATCAAAGAAATGTGAAAACATTATGAATGTTTTCTAATTCGGAGGTAGAGCTACCTCATAAGCCACTTCCCCCACTCTTCGTAGTATCTCAAACGGTCTAATAAATCTTGGGCTGAGCTTTCCTTTCTTGCCAAAATGAATTTTCCCCTTCCAAGGAGAAACTTTTAGGAAAACGAAATTTCCTACTTCAAATTCGCGATTCTCACTTTATGTTGATCGTAAGATACTTTTTTCGGCTTGGTCTGGTCGCTACCAATCTTGTCCTGATAAGTTTGACAACTTTAGCAGTTTGTTGTACCAGTTCTGGTCCTAACAGTTGGCGTTCACCGACTTCATCCCAAAGACAAAGTGGAGTTCTCGTGACTTTTCTTCCGCAGACAATGCCTCGTAAGGTGGCATCGCCGATGCTCGCGTGGTAACTGTTGGCAAATTCTACCAATGGTAAATGTTCTTCCCAGATTCCTTTGAAATCCATGATGCATGCTCTCAGTATATCTTCCAACGTTTGGATAGTTCGTTCACTTTGTCCATTGGTTTGCGGATGGTATGATGTACTCATTCGCAACTGTGTTCCCATACATTCTTGTAGTCTCTTCCAAAAGTTTGATGTGAACCTTGGATCTCTATCTGACACAATTGACACTGGAACTTCATGTCTTGACACGATTTCTTTAACGTACAGTTTCGCTAGTTGATCAAGATTAAACCTAATCTTTATTGGCAAAAAGTGTGCAGATTTTGTTAGTCTGTCCACTATCACCCGTATCGTATCGTATCCTTTCTGAGTCATTGGAAGTCCTACCACAAAATCCATTGTGATGTGCTCCCATTTCCATTCCTGTATTTTCAATGGTTGAAGTAACCCGCTTGGTTATTGATGTTTAGCTTTCACCGTCTGACACGTCAAGCATTTTCCAAGGCATTCTGTAACGTCTCTTTTCATATTTGGCCACCAAAAATGTCGCCGCAAATATTGATACATCTTTGTACTTCCTGGATGAATCGAATATCTTGTGTTGTGTGCTTAGGTCAAGATTTCGTCTTTAAGCTCTGGCACTGCTGGAACCCAAATTCTTTCTTCGAGCCGTAGTAGTCCTTCGGTATCGATCTTGTATTTTGCTTCACTACCTTCAATCACTTTCCCTTTGATCGCTTCATATTCTTTATCCTATAGTTGAGCACTCTTCACTTTATCCACTAGGGTTGGACTAGCATCTATCTAGAATAGTCGTTCATCGGATTCCTTTGGAAATTTGATTTCCAACTTTAGCTTCGCCATTGCTGAAATAAGCTCCTCTTGAGTAGTTATCAGCATCAACTTCTCCCGACCTTTCCTGCTCAAAGATTCTGCAACCACATTCGCTTTGCCCGGATGATAAAAAATCTCGCAATAGTAATCCTTTATCAATTCTATCCATCTCCTTTGTCCCATATTCAGGTCCTTCTGTGTGAAAATATACTGCAGACTTTTATGATCTGGGTAGATTTCACATTTCTCTCCATGGAGATAGTGTTTCCATATCCTGAGAGCAAACACTACTGCAGCCAATTCCAAATCATGAGTCGGATAACCTTTCTCATAATCCTTCAGTTGTCTTGATGCATACGTAATTACTTTGTCGTTCTGTATAAGAACACATCCCAACCCTTTATGTGAGACATCACTATACACCACAAAATTTCCTGTGTTATCTGGTAATGACAACAGAGGCGCCATTCTTAATTTCTTCTTCAAATCCTGGAAACTTTCTTCACATTTCTCCGTCCAAACAAATTTCACAATTTTCCTGGTCAAATTTGTTAATGGAGTGGCTATCTTAGAAAAATCTTAAATAAATCGTCTGTAATAACCGGCTAGTGCCAAGAAACTCCTCACTTCCGACGGTGTTCTTGGTTGTTCCCAATTTATTATAGCTTCCACTTTTGATGGATCCACAGAAATCCCATCTTTTTCAATCACGTGCCCAAGAAATTGCACACGATCTAGCCAAAATTCGCACTTAGAAAATTTTGCGTACAACTTTTCCTTTCTTAGTGTTTCCAATGTCAAACGTAAGTGTTCCACGTGTTCTTCTTGAGTTTTGGAATACACCAGAATGTCATCGATGAATACCACTACAAACTTGTCTAAGAATGGTTTAAACACCCTATTCATCGAATCCATGAATGCAGCAGGTGTATTGGTTAAACCAAAAGACATCACCAGAAACTCGTAATGTCCGTACCTAGTTCTGAATGTCGTTCGTGGTATGTCCTCCTTCTTCACTTTCAACTGGTGATACCCACTTCTCAAATCTATTTTGAAAAGTATTTAGCACCCTTCAACTGATCAAATAAGTCATCTATTATTGGTAATGGATATTTATTTTTAATAGTGACCTTGTTTAATTCTCTATAATCAATGCAAAGACGCATTGACCCATCCTTCTTCTTCACGAATAACACTGGCGCTCCCCACGGTGATACGCTTGGTTGAATATACTTCTTGTCCAACAATTCTTGTAACTGTACCATCAGTTCCTTCATTTCTACTGGAGCCATTATGTACGGGGCCTTCGATATCGGTGTTGTCCCCGGCACTAAGTCGATCATGAACTCAATTTCTCTGTAAGGCGGAAGTCCTGGAAAATCCTCTGGAAACACATCCTCGAATTCCCTCACCACTGGTATCTCTTCCAGTTTCACATTCTTCTTCTGAGTATCGACAATGTAAGCTAAATAGCCCACACAGCTTTGACTCAACAATTTCTTGGCCTGCATAATCGTCAGACATTTCGTTTGTCTAGGCGACTTGCTACCATAAAATACTACCTTTGACGGGGTTATAAGGTTTACGCACTTCTTTTGGCAATCAATTACCGCTCCATATTTGAACAGCCAATCCATTCCCAAAATAACATCAAACTCTCCCAATCTAATCAGAATCAAATCTACCATCAAGATATTCTCCTTAATGTTCACCCTACAGTTCTTGTATACGAATCTACTAGGGATTACCTCTTTATTCGCAATTTCTATGTTCAAAGGGAAATTCAGTTCTTCTCTAGGCAATTCTAACCTCTTAGCAAATTCATCAGAGATAAACGATCAAGTAGCACCCAAATCAAATAATACATAAGCATCAATATCATTTATTGGGATAATAGCTGACACCACATCTTTTGATTGCACAGCATCTTGTACAGTCATGTTGAAGGTTCTAGTTGTGGGTTTGTTTGATGATGTACCTCCATTGTTACCTCCATTGCTTCTTGTTATCACTCCATCCTTCTTCTTAGGGCATTCACGAGTAAAGTGATCCTTAGATCCGCACGTGAAGCACACGTTCTTCTTAGGTTGAGTGTAATTTGGGGCAATTTGACCCTCCTGGCCACAATTGAAGCATACTCGTTTCCCCATCAAGCACACACCCTTGTGAAACTTCTCGCATGTAGTACATGCTTCAAACTTCCTATTTTGCTGACTACCCTGCTGGTTTCTAGCACCCATGTTTCCATTCCACTTCCTCTTCAAGTTGTTGTTGTTATTGTTGTTGTTGTTTCCACCACTACCACCTCTATTCTTAATTTCCACCTCATTCTTCTTCTTCTTCTGTTCCTGATTGAACTTTGTCACTGCCTCGCCTCCACCTTCAGCGAGTATTTCTTTCTCCATCACTGCTGTGAAAGTCTTCAATTGAAATAGGGAAACCCTACTGTACAACAAGGGCTTCAGTCCCTATTCAAATCTCTTCGCCTTTCGTTTCGTCCGTTCTGACTTGATAAGGCGCAAACCTCGCCAACTCGTTGAATTTAGCGGCATACTCAGATATCGTCATCGTTCCTTACTTCAGTTCCAGAAACTGCACTTCCAGCTGACCCTTCGAACTCTCGGGAAAATAGGTCTCGAAGAATATCTCCTTAAACCTATCCCAAGTCATCATCCCTGGTCCTTCTCGAGTTTTTTTGGCCTACCACCAATAACTAGCCTCTACTTTCAACATGAATGTTGCAAAAGCAGTCTTCTGATCATCCCCTACCCTAGCAACATTGATCACCTTTTCTATCTCCATAATCCAAGTCTGTTCCTCGATTGGATTCACGGACCCTCGAAATTCAGGTGGTCCAACCGCCTTGAAATCCTTAAACGTTGTTCCTTGGTTCTGTGGTTGATTCTGCAATGCTCCTGTCAGTAACGTCACTAATTGTTGAACGGGGTTAGCATCAACATTGTCATTATTGTTGATTCCTTCGGTGGTTCTATGTTGTGGTGGTTGAAGTCTCGGAGGCATTTTCTATTTAAAAATACACTCATTAGGTTATTATTCAACTCTTTTGAGTAATTTCTACTTAACTTGTCTCCACAAAAGAAATAACCACATAATCACGTAACACTTTTAATAAAATAACAACTTTTATTTATTTATAACCTCTTTGAAAATATAAAACAATAGCATCACTGCTATTTACATTACTTTCCTGAACAATAAAAGTTTTAGGAAAACATCGTCGTCATATCCCATATGTTACATAACACTTGGGATTTATAATTTATTTAACATTTATTAATCGCATAACAACTACGATGTTCTACTAAGATACTGCTTAGCCTGTGACGCCCCCAAAATAGTTATACATCACCTATCTTGAGTCGCCAAATATATGGTACAAAATTCAAATACAACTTAATTATACAACAGTCGTGTAAAATAAGACAAAATATAATCTAAAAGATTTTAATAAGAATATTGTCATCTAGACAATATACAAACTCAATGGAGTCCTCATTACATTTATTGTCACACTATTTAACAGAATAGTGAGGACTACTAATGCTATCATCTGGATCGTCACTCCGTTCCCCGACTAGTCCCGGCTACGTTCTCATTTCCCGAAGAGAACAGTGAAAGAAAGGGGTGAGCTCAACTAGCCCAGTAAGAAATATTATGACTAAGATAATGCAGAATAATTTATCATTATCCTTCAACAATGTTAAAGTGATAAAATATAACAAACATCAAGTTTAACTGCAGCGGAACAAGCAATCCATTAGAAGAATCAAGTAGAGAATAAAATCTACTATCTTCTATGACCTAAAAGGTTTTTCATCACTTTAATCGCTAAGACTCAGCTTAATAAATAAACCACATCATCCCTACACTACGGCCAATGATATTCATTAGTATCACGACCACAAATTCTCCATGCACTACGGGCCAAGGATATTCGTGTATTCATCAATGGTCATGATCATGCCAACATCTGTCTCTGGCGGAGATCGGGGAATATAACTAGGAGGGGAGAGATGAGTAAATCATTCGCTAGTGTGTCCTACCTAAGCTTAATTATTGGGTGGTCATAATATATGGATATTATGTGATACGTTAATTTGCTTAATTAACCCTTATTTTATGGCAGTATTTGAGAATGGCAGCTGAGAATGCTAAAAATAGAGTGAATGAGAGTGTGGGGATACCTCTAATCACTAACTATGATAATGTGATGTCAGACGAAGAAGGAATTAGAGATATTCTTGTGGTGAGTGAAGAATTGATAGTTGCACCCGAGATAGTCGCAGAGGTAACAACTGAGAGTGAGGAAGAAGAGGTACCTGAGGAGAATTTATTAGAGGTATTATATGATCAAAATGTAGAATTGCAAAATCATATTCATGCGTTAGAAGAGCAGGCTGAAGAACGACAGGCGGTCGTGGAGTAAAATGATGCAACAATTCAAGCTTGTGTTACCCGATATGTGATGCTTGAACAGAAGCATTCTTTGGCAGAGTATACGATGATAAAGATGGAATCTGAGCTGAAAGATGAAAAAACTAAACGAGTAAGAATGAGTGATGCAAGGGTAAAAGCCACACGACGCGTTGATATTGTGGAAAGAGATGTCCGATCTAAGAAGGCTAAAATAGATTATATATATTTCTCTTTTTGGACAGCAATTGGGAGAACCCAACATCGAGTTTTGAATTACCTTGTACATAGCGGTCAACCTGAATTCGATATGGATCAAAGATTGATGATTCAGATCATGAATTAGAAGTACGACGAGGCAGTTGAGGGAGGAATATGCCCTAAAGAAAAGTATATTCCAACGGTAGTGATGATGCCAAATGCTACCCCGGACAAGTCAAAGCCGAGTAGTTAAAGGGATAGCGGTTGTCATGACTTCCCAACAAGTCAGGAACCCAAATGAAGTTATCACGGGAGATGAGCAATGGAGAAATCATGATGACCGGGGAGATAGAATATGAAATGGAAGCAAGGTATTCTCAACTTTTCGAAATACCAGGTACGTAAATTTCGAGGACGAAATTTCATAAGGAGGGGAGGTTGTAAGACCGCAACTTTTTAATGAATAAAATCGAATTTCCTCTATTTATTATTGTGAATAATAAGGTGTTAATTTGATATAATGCTTTGGTTATGGGTGAAATGTGCAAATTTTTCAAAATACGTAAGTGGTTATAAAATATTCATTTTTGTCGGGGAATATTTGTTTGGTCGTGGAATATTCTTGTTGTCAGGGAATATTAAACGACTGGCGCTTGATCATTTGTGGGGCCTATAATGTAATAACTCATCGGATGAAGAAAATGAAAAAATTGAGTTTTTATAAATAACGGTGTAATCGTTACCGTTAACACTGTTGGAATACCCGGTTGGTAAAGTAATACGCGTTGTTTACAAGAGTTAGCACTGCAGTACAAGATGAATTTTTTTCAATTATTGATTTTTACGTGAGAAGGCACTACTCGATAATAATTGTTGAAGAATTCTTGCTTAATATTTTTTTTATTGATTCAATAATCACGCATTGATATTTTATATTATTGTTGTTTCAATAATTGTCATCGCACAAGTATCTCCATTATCGATCAATAATTCATATTATTTGAATAATATTATTAGATAGCATTATTGGCAATGTCTAGAAAGTTCATCAAGGAGAGGTTTGGTCACCTAATCAAGGCGCCAAAGAAGAGAGAAATCCTTATCGTAAAGCCCCCTCTTTCCGGAACCCGCTGGTTGTATTATTATGATTCTCGTAATATTATTTGTGAATAATTAATTATTGATTTATATGATAAGGAAATATTTATTTGATGTGGATATAAATGATGGATTTATTTATGTGGTTATAAATGAAAGAGTTAATGTTGAGGTGTTTTATCAGTATTTTGTCGGATTGGAGGTATTAAAAGATCAAATCGATTGTTCTTATGCCTTTATTTCATGAGTTATAATATTTAATTCAACCGTTGGATCGTTGTGATTTTTGGATATGTTATACATATATAAGTTGAGTATATGTCCACAAATTTTGAACCGTTAAAATGAACGATAATTTGTTATGAATTTTAAGAGGTGGTGATTTAAAATTAGGTTTATAAATGATTTTGGTGGAAAATTCTAGAAATGGGTGGGCCCCACTTTTGGTTGTTGGGGAAGATGGCTGATTTTTGGTGGGTAGAATAGTAGCAGGTAAAGCCATCAGGTTAAAGGTCAAGTCTACTTCGGCGTGCTAACATTTTCCTATAAATAGAGGGCTAAGTTAGAATTGAAAAGCACACCAGAATTCATAAGTTTTCTCTCTTTTTCTCTCTAGATTATCGAGTGTATTTTGTGAGTATTTAGATACTTGGTGAGTTGCTATTCATCAGTGCAAGTTTCCTTCAGCGTCATATCCGATATCCAGTTAGAAGTACTGCTCTTTTGAGGTAAGGAATAGTAAGGGATTTTAAGGGTTATTTTGTTTTTCAGTTTCGTAATTTTTCTGATTTTTAAAAATTCTAAAAAAATTAGAAATGATAATTTGATGAGTATTCTAGATTGTGTCCAAAAATGGCGATTTTTGGATGTATAGATTAAGAGTTATGAATTTTATGGAAAAAGACTATTTTAAAAGTAAACCCTTATAACTCCTTGTGGTTAACTCCAAAATAGGTGAACTTTTTATTGGAAGTACATGTATATGATAAAAGTATACTCTGTAAATATTAGAATTTTTGGATAAAAGTACAATTTTTGATAAATATCTAAATATTAAATTATTTTGGCCATATAAAAATAGTAAATGATTTTAAAAATTTCGAGAAAATATATGTTCAATATAGGACTATATTCTACTAAATCTCGAAAAAAAATTTGTTTGTATCTTGATTTGGTATTTTTCATGAAAATGGACTAGTTATGAGTAAATGAATTAAATATGTTATGTGAAGTAAGAAAATTAGAAAATAGGATTTTATGGCTTCGAGAATCCTATATGAGGTATATGCTGATTTTTGATGAGGGTTTTGGTTATTGGTGATGAAATCTTATGAGTTTGGAATTTTAGGATGATTAAATGCAGTATTTAGTAAAGTGTAAACAATTAAAATAAATTGTTTATAAATTTAAGAAATGTTATTTCAATATCATTATACCGAAATATTGGTATGGATTTTATTATGGAAATTTCTACCTTTTTGTGTCGGATTTACTATTCATGAGTTACTATTCACGAGTTACTATTCATGAGTTACTATTCACGAGTTACTATTCATGGGTTACTATTCACGAGTTACTATTCATGACAAAATTGGTTTCTTTTTCTTACCAAATTATAGTTGAGTTATGAATATTACTCTTGAGATTAAATCTATATGTTGATTATATTAATTTTATTATCTTATATAACATTTTTATAACCCTAATGATGATATTAATTTCTCTTTTACTTGAGTGTAAAGATGGGTAGATTATTGGTATGATCATGACTATGGATTCTCTTTGGCTAGTAGTGCAAAGTTGAATTGTTGACTGGTATGATCATGACCATTGAATTTATAATTGAATATCTTTAGCTTAAGTGAAAAGGTGAAATAATCAACATGGTTATAATTATTGTTTATATAAATTCTGAAATGATTATATATTTCTTTGAGATATTAATATATTTGGCCTGTAGTACAAATATGAACTGTTGATGAATATATTTGGCCTGTAGTGCAAATATGACCTGTTGTTGAATATCTTTGGCCTGTAGTGCAAAGATGAATTGTTGATGAATATCTTTGGCCCAGAGTGTAAAAGATGACTTGTTGTTGAATATCTTTGGCACAGTAGTGCAAAGATGGTCATTGATGAATATCTTTGGCCCGTAGTACAAAGATGAAATTGTTAGTATGATTATAAACAGAAGGCTGTGATTTAGTATAACCATGATCTTTGATGTTTTGAGGTAAAGACATGTGATGAAAATTATCTTAAATCCTAGATGCGAAGAGGAATTTAGAATCACAATTATGATTATAAGTTATTCATATGATTGTGGACCAGAACTGTTGATTGATGTTACAGGGATAAAACATTTTTGGTGGATTTTTAACATGGAGAAGATAATAGACTTTATGGTCTATTTGACTCTTCTAATGGATCGCTTTCGTTCACGTTAACTATGGTTAAAAATTTTTATCATCTACCATATGTTCTAAATCTCTGATTTATTACTGATGAAGGCTATTGATAATTTAATTATCTTTAGTCATGATATTCTTTACTGGGCTAGTTGTGCTCACCCTTTTGCTTCATAATTCCTTTTCAGGTAATAAGATTGTAGCTGGGTCGAGCGAGGGTATCGGGGAAATAGAACGGTGGTCTCTAGTTGTGGAGGTTCTCCCTAAGCAGTATAGAAAGGTGTTGTATACATCATTTAGTAGTTATATTTGGTGAATCAAATAGGGTGAAGCGAACCCAACGTTGGAAGGGTGTTTTGCCACTATCATACAAGATGTCTAATGACATACAACCTCGTGTCATCATAAGACATAGTTGTGTCATCCACTTCTTGCGAGTATTTCTACGAGCAGCACCTATATAATCTTGGTGTTTGGTTGAAGTATAACTCTCAATTAGAGACAGTGGAGATAATGATATATCAAGAGAAGACTCACCATTGGAAAGAATATGATAGTAATCTTCTCGTTTTTCTTTGGGGTCTATTGGGTTAACCAAGGATAATTCTGTGGCCATATGATATCTATCATAACCTAGACGCATGGCCTCCCATGTACGAAGGTTTCCTTGAGCACTTCCCAAAGATTTTAATTTTTAAAACAGTTTTTGACTATACCTTTATGTAAGATGTCATGGTGACGTGCTACCCAAGTTGGTGTCAAGAGTCACAGTTGATATATATATTTGTATCAAAACTCATAACACATGAGTTGTTGTATTTTTGCACAATAATTGTTGTAATAAAGTTATAGCTATTTTATGTACCATGTATTTGGTGAATTAGAATGAGTTGGATGGAATGGACCTATTTTGGGGTTGTCACAGTAATGGACCTTTTAGTACTTGATGCTCCTCCTTGACTCGTTGACAAGTTAAACACCTTGAGATAAACTCCGCTATCTCTCTCTTCATATTGCTCCACCAAAATGTATGTCGAAGATCACGATACATTTTGGTACTCCCAGGATGGATTGCAAACGGTGTGTTGTACGCCTCCATCATGATTTTATACTATAAATCAAGGTTGTTAGGAACACAAAGTCTGGAGTTAACTCGATGTATTCCTTCTTCATCGATTCTTGCTTCGGCATAGCACCTTCTTGCACTTTCTTCCTCATATGCATCAGCTCCAGGTCTGTAGCTTGAGCAGCTTTAACTTTATCGATTAAAATCGGTTATACTCGTATATTCGCCATCATCACATGGGTCCCTGGAGTCTTTAACTCTATCTCCATCCTTTGTAAGTCATATAAAATGGGCCTTTGCGTTGACAATAATGCACTCGTACCCGCATATGATCTTCTACTCAATGTGTCAGCTACTACGTTCGCTTTTCCAGGATGGTATTGAATAGTATGATCATAATCTTTCAACAGTTTGAGCCAACGTCGTTGTCGCATGTTGAGTTCCTTTTGAGTGAAGAAATATTTGAGGCTTTTATGATCCGTATAGATCTCCACTTTCCCCATACTGTGTAATGCCTCCAAATTTTAAGTGCGAAGATGATCACGCTAACTCTAGATCGTAGAGTAGGATAATTCCTCTCATATTCTTTAAGTTGTCGAGAGGCATAGGCTATGACCTTCCCATGTTGCATGAGAACACATCTTAACCCTTTGCTTGAAGCATCATCAGAGATGACAAATCCTCCAGGGCCGGATGGTATTGTCACAAAATAGGTCTTTGAAATGAGTCTCCTCTTGAGTTCTTGAAAACTCTTCTCACATTCCATGCTCCAACCGAATTTTGTATCTTTCCGAGTCAACTGAGTAATGGAGTGGCGATTCGAGAAAACCCTTCTACGAATCTTCGATAATAACCACTTGCTTTCGAGAAAGCTACGACTTGACCATCGATTTAGGTTGCTCCCAGCTTTGAATAGCTTCAATCTTTGTCGGGTCAACAGATATTCCATGACTTGATACTACATGCCCAAGGAATTCTACTTCCTCAAGCTAAAACTCACATTTCTTCAACTTGGCATAAAGCTTGTTTTCACGAAACTTTTGGAGTATCAACCTCAAGTGTTGCTCATGATCTTCACGGCTTTTGGAATATATGAGGATTTCATCAATAAAGACGACCACAAAATGATCCAAATATTCCTTGAATACTCGGTTCATCATATCCATGAAGGCAGCAGGAGCATTAGTCAATCAAAAAGTCATGACAAAGAATTCATAATGCATGTACCGAGTTCTGAAGGCAGGCTTTGGAATATCCTCAGTTTTAACCTTCAGCTGATGATATCCAGAACGAAGATCGATCTTTGAAAAGAATTGTGCTCTTTGTAATTGGTCAAACAAGTCATCAATGCGAGGTAACGGATACCTATTCTTGATGGTGACATGATTCAACTCCCGATAATCAATACAAAGTCGCATACTTCCATCTTTCTTCTTCACGAATAGAACAGGAGCACCCCAAGGAGACGTACTAGGACGAATGAAACCAATGTCTAACAATTCCTACAATTGGGTCTTTAACTCCTGAAGTTCAATAGGAGTCATTCGATATGGGGCTTTGGAAATAGGTTTTGTACCAGTTTCAAGGTCGACGTAAAATTCAACTTCACGCTCTGGGGGTAGGCCAGGAAGTTCTTCAGGGAATACGTCAGGAAATTTATTAACAATAGAAATATCCTTTAAATCTGACGTAATTTTGTTTAAATCCGTGACATCAGCTAAGAAAGCTTGACATCCGATTTTTTAATAAACGAATAGCTTTATGGCTTGAGATGACCATGATTGATTTTAATGGTTTGGTCGCTTGAATTCGCATAATAGGTTGATTAGGAATATGAAAGCTAACAACCTTACAAAAACAATCAATTTTAGCATGATGAGTAGTTAACCAATCAATCCCTAGAATCACGTCAAATGCAAGTATTTTTAAAGAGATAAGATAGACAGGTAACGTGCGGTTACTGATTTGAATCAAACAAGACTTATACACAGTGGATGTAATGAAGGTTTCTCCCAATGGAGTTTCAACAGATAAGTCAAAGTCTAACTTCTCCGGAGTCAAATTTAAACGTTGAGCGCAAGTAGGAGAAATAAAAGAATGGGTAGAACCAGTATCAAATAAGGTATATACTTCGCTAGAGTTTATGATAAGCTTACCCGTGTTGACCTCGTTCGGGTTCCTTGCTTTCTAGGAGGTCACGGCAAACGCTCTCCCTCGAACTACCGGTTTTGACTTTTTTGGGACGACCTTTGGTGCCTCCATCCCAGCTGGACTTGTCTTCGGTGCACGAAAAAATTGGGCTAGGTGACCTTCTCTTCCACAATTATAACATGCTTTGGACTGCATCGCGCAGTTTGGACTGATGTGTCCCTCCCCTCCGCATTTGAAGCATATGATAGGTGGACGTTCTCCTTCCTTAACAACTGGTGTTGTTGCTGACGTCTTTCCATCATTGTTGAATCTCCTCTTCTTAAAATGTCCACTTTTATTGTCTTGGCCATGATTACCACTAAAGTGGTTACCATTTCTGGCATGTTGATTCCTTACACATTTGTTGTCATCGCTTCGATGACTGCTACCACTGGTATTTTCATTCTACCGGCTGCTTTCTCTTGGTTGCGTTGACTCGTTATCGCGCTCTAATAACTGAGCCCTATTTACAACATCTGAATACAAACACAGTTTATGAGAAATAAGATATTGACGTATCTCCGGTTTCAAACCTCTTAAAAACATCCGCGTCATTCTCTCCTCATTATCAACCAAGTGGGACGAAAACCGGGATAACTCCGCAAATTTAGCCTCGTATTACGATACGGTCATATTGTTTTTCTCCAACTTGTTAAACTCCACTACTTTCATGTGACGAATACTTTCGGGAAAGTACTTGTCGTTGAATAATTCTTGGAACTTCTCCCAAGACATCTTCAGTGCGGTAGGTTGAGTACGCTTTATCGATTCCCACCAGTAATCTGCCTCTCCTCGTAACATAAAGGTGGCAAAGGGAACCTTTTGCTCCTCGGAGCATATCAAGACATCAAATATCTTGGTGATCTGCTTTATCCACGCTTCCGCTTTGAGTGGTTTTGGCTCCCCAATAAACTCCGGTGGTCCCAGCTCCTTAAACTGTTTAGCGGTGACCGTCCGAGAGTTTCCAGTGTTTCCACCTACATTTGACAGAGCCGCTCTGCACCGATGTTGCATGTATTGCATAAAGCCTCTGAACATTCCATCGTTCATCATTTGGTCAGTGTTGTTGTTTGCATGAAGATTGTTGCCTTCCTGATGCACATTATTCTGATTATTGATCTGTGGAGACTCAACGGTCTCCTGTGCTCCATTGCTATTCTCAACATTCTCGGATGTCATTTTCAAATTCTGCCACAAAATAAGGGTTAATTGACATGCAACATATTATCCATATACTTTGACCGACCAATTAAATACCAAATAAACTTAGGTAGGTCATACTAGCGAAGGAATTCCTCGTCTCTCCCCTCCTAGTTCTAGTCTCACATCTTAGCCATGGATCATATCCCTAAGCTTTGATACCAACTGTGACGCCCCCAAAATAGGTATACATCACCCATCTTGAGTCGCCAAATATATGGTACAAAAATCAAATACAACTTAATTATACAACAGTCGTGTAAAATACGACAAAACATAATCTCAGAGTTTTTAATAAGAATATTGTCATCTAGACAATATACAAACTCAATGGAGTCCTCATTACATTTATTGTCACACTATTTAATGTAATAGTGAGGACTACTAATGCAATCATCACGGACCGTCACACTCGCTTCCTCGACTAGTCCCGCCACGTTCTCATTTCAAGAGAAGAAAAGTGAAAGAAAGGGTGAGCTCAACTAGCCCAAGAAGAAATATTATGACTAAGATAATGCGAGAATAATTTATCATTAGCCTTCAACGTTGTTAAATTGATAAAATATAACAAACATCAAGTTTAACTCTGAAATGAACAAGCAATCCATTAGAAGAGTCAAGTAGAGAAAAAAATCTACAATCTTCTATGACTTAAAAGGTTTTTCATAACTTTAATCGCTGAGACTCAGCTTAATAAATAAACCACATCATCCCTGCACTACGGCCAAGGATATTCATTAGTATCACGACCACAAATTCTCCATGCACTACGGGCCAAGGATATTCGTGTATTCATCAATGGTCATGATCATGCCAACATCTGTCCATCAATGCACTACGGGCCAATGATGACTTTAACACATCATTTGTAACATTATGGTCATGATTATACCGAATAATCTCTGGTCATAATCATACGAAGTCCATCTATGCACTACAGGCCACAGATGACTTTCAACATAATATAAACATGAGGATGATGACAATGATATAAGAATTCAATAAAACAAGTTTGAAAGTCCAATAATAATCTAGAAGGGGGGGTTGAATAGATTATTACAAATTAAAAATTATCTTAGGCCTTTTTGATTTTTTGTATAATTAATTTGCAGTGTTAAAAATTAATATGCAAGACAGTAAAAAATCAATCACACAATGCACAGAGATTTATCTGGTTCACAACATACATCCCGGGTATCTTTGCTACGTCCGATCTCAAGCTCCTCTTCAGGACTTGAGATCCTATTACTATCGAATAAATACTCCTTCAACAAAGTGAGAAGCCTTTACAAAGTTTTATAGTAAAACTTCCAACTATTTCCCAACTAATCTATCTTGGAATGACAAGCTCCCGCTCCTCCTCAAGTTTAGTTGTACCTCCTTTGAGTTCGATTTCTATTCTATGATCCGGTCTTGAAACAATGACCTCTTCCTCACCTCACAAGTACACTAGAGACCCAACTTCCGTGACCTCTCTAAGACTCTGGTCTTGGTCGAAGAATTACTCGTCTTTCTCACATGTACATAAAATAAACTAACTCCAACCTTTCTCTTTTTACAAATTATTTTACAACAATATGCTTCTCAAATAAGCAGATAAGAATTTAGTATGATTGATGCTTCTAAAATAAGCGAGATAAGAATTTAGTATAGATTGATGCTTCTCAAATAAGCGAGATAAGAATTTAGTACATATGAATGCTTCTTACATAAGCGAGATATAATTTAGTACTGATTGATGTTTCTCAAATAAGAAGATATCAATTAAAGATCAAATATAGTTATAAATGTGACGCCCCAAAATTAGGTATACGCCACCCATCTTGAGTCGCCACTTACATGGTACATAAATTCAAATACAACTTACTAATATAATCGCTGTATAATAATACGATATAAACTATGAGTTTGAATACAAATATTGTCTACTAGATATTATACAAACTCAAAAGGAGTCCTCATTACAACTATTATCACACTATTTCACGTAATAGTGAGGACTATTAATGCTATCCTCCGACCATTACTTGCTCCCCGACTGTCCCGGCTATGTTCTCATTTCTCAAGAGAATAAATGAAAGAAAGGGTGAGCTCAACTAGCCCAAGAAGAAATATTATGACTAAGATAATGCGTAATAAATTATCATTAGCCTTCAACAAATGTTAAACCGATAAAATACAATAGACAACCGGTTTAACTCAATGAATAAGCAATCCATTAAAAGAGTCAGTAGAGAATAAAGTCTACTATCTTTTAGGTTTTAAAAGGTTTTCATCAATTTTATCACGAGACTCAAATTTTAATAAATAAACCACCACATCTAATCATCCCTCGCACTACTTGGCCAAGGATTTTCATCAAATTATCAATGGTCATGACTATACCGAATCACCCCGGTCATAATCATACCAAAAATTATCCATCATCGCATTATAAAGCCACCGAGGACTTTGTCACATCATTTATATCAAGTCATGATTATACCGAATGATCCCGGTCATAATCATACTAAGTTCATCTATGCACGTAAGCCAAAGATAACATAATATAACATGAGGATGATGACAATGACATAGTAATTCAATAAAACAAGTTCAAGAATTATTTAATCCATGAATTATTAACGCCCAAATTGTCAACACGACATCGCTTTCAGAGAGTAAAATTCAAGAATGATCGTAAGAATATTTCCATGAAAAGATATTGGATGAATCGCAAATATCAAGGATATTCTACTAATTTCATGGAGTATAGAAGTCAAAGTTTTTAACTAACCGGGTATAATAAAGAATGGAATAACAAAAGAAATCACCATGCATGCAGATTCAGATGTATAAAGTTATTCCAACATAATAATAATAACGGAACCAGTCGTGAAATTCACAATCGATGTGATGTTCCAATGTAATAATAAAGATGGAACTGGATCCTGTAAAACACACAGATAGGATATTCCAATGTAATAATAAAGATTTTAACCAGTGTCCTGTAAAAACACATGCATGTGATGTTCCAACAGTATAATAAAGATTTTAACCAGTCTATTGTAAAACACATGCATGTGATGTTCCAAATGTAATAATAGAAGAATGTCACCAAGTATAGGGTAAATGGCAGATATCAAAAGTTATTCCAATGTAATAATAAGCAATGGAATAACATAAGGATTTCACCAAGTATAGGTATGCCGCGTATACAAAGTTATGTATAGGTATGCCACTTTTAAAAGTTATTCCAATGTAATAATAGTGAATGGAATAATGTAAGTTCTTCAAGAAGAAAGAATAACACCTTACCGTAAAAAGAACCGAATATAGAAGTAGTGAAGTAGCGTAATACTCTTCTTCTTTCTATAACTTTTTCTCTATAGCTTCTCTCTATAATTTCTCTCTCTAGAGTTTCAATGAATTCGTAAGAAAATAATGAAGGAATGAGCTTCTATTTATAGAAAAATGGAATGCATAGTAATTAATCCATGAACGGTATCAGATTGATTTACTTTAATCGACTGGTCCATATTTAAAGAAAAATCTTTTAAATAAAATATAATATATTCTATTTATATAAAAACATTTTACTATGCAAACACTATGCAATACTATGCAAAACACTATGCAAAAATACTATGCAACACTATGCATAATAAAATATAATATATTCTATTTATAGAATAACTTTAATAAAGTATTCTATTTTATATAAAGATGTTTCATTTTATTACGTTAATAATACTGAATAAAACAAAACGTCATTATCGCTTATAATAATTCATATTATTAATCGGACAATAATGGAATCAAACCGAGTGACTTCTCACATAAACATCAATAATCAATACCGTGGTGTTACTATGCAACCACACGACATCGCGTACTTTTACTACCGAAGTAGTTCAACAAGAACTACAGTAAAACTTCCGCCACTGTTATTTCAATAAAATATTTTTGTCATTTTCTCAATCCGACAATAATTTCGCTAGGGTCCACCAATGATTGAGCTGTTGTATGAATATTCCCCGCTAAACCGAATATTTCCGACCAATCGAATATAATATAACCACTTGCATACTTTGCAAAATTTATAAATACTACCCACAACTATAATATTATCTCAAATTCACACCATAATATTAAAAATTATTTCGACAAAATTTAAATCTTTATTGATAAAATCTGGGTCTCACAATCTCCCTCCTTATGGAATTTCGCCCTCGAAATTAGGGTTCAGACTGATATGATAAAGAGGTGAGGATACCTAGAATACCTTTTATCGCTTAAAAATATTAAATTCATCTTTGAAATCGCCTAAAAGCTATTCATTAACAATTCATCTTTGCACTACTGAAAAGCAAAGATATACAAATCGTAAAACCAATAATGCTAAGACAGCCTTTAATAAGTATCACGACCATTAATTATCCATGCACCACTGGCCAAGGATATTCGTGTTTTCAATTACTGTTATGATTATACCGAACAATCAACCTGGTCATAATCATACCAAGTCCATCTATGCACGTAAGCCACGAGATGACTTTGAACGCATCCATGAATTAATATTTCATTCTTTGAGACTCATAATTTCAATAATTAATCCACATCATCGAATCATCCCCGCACTTCTGCACTCAAGGATATTCATTAGTATCACGACCACAAATTATCCATGCACTACGCCAAGATAATTGTGTTTTCAATTACGGGTTATGATTATACCGAACAATCCCTGGTCATAATCATACCAAGTCCATCTATGCACGTAAGCCACAGATGACTTTGAACACATCCATGAATTAATATTTCATTGCTGAGACTCAGCTCAATAATTAATCCACATCATCGAATCATCCCTGCACTACAGACCAAGGATATTCATTAGTATCACGACCACAAATTATCCATGCACTACGGCCAAGATAATTGTGTTTTCAATTACTACAGTTATGATTATACCGAACAATCCTCGTCATAATCATACCAAGTCCATCTATGCACGTAAGCCACGTATGACTTTGAACACATCCATGAATTAATATTTCATTGTCGAGACTCAAATTTCAATAATTAATCCACATCATCGAATCATCCCCGCACTACGTGCCAAGGATATTCATTAGTATCACGACCACAAATTATCCATGCACTACTACCAAAGATAATTGTGTATTCATTTACTACATGATTATACCGAATAACCGCGGTCATAATCATACCAAGTCCATCTATGCACGTAAGCCATGAGATGACTTTGAACACATCCATGAATTAATATTTCATCACGAGACTCATTTCAATAATTAATCCACATCATCGAATCATCCCCGCACTACGTGCCAAGGATATTCATTAGTATCACGACCACAAATTATCCATGCACTACTACCAAAGATAATTGTGTATTCATTAGTATCACGACCACAAATTATCCATGCACTACGCTTAAAGATAATTGTGTTTTCAATTACTGCTTATGATTATACCAAATGATCCTCGGTCATAATCATACCAAGTCCATCTATGCACGTAAGCCACGTGAGATGACTTTGAACACATCCATGAATTAATATTTCATTCACTGAGACTCATTTCAATAATTAATCCACATCATCGAATCATCCCCGCACTCTATGTGCCAAGGATATTCATTAGTATCACGACCACAAATTATCCATGCACTACGGCCAAAGATAATTGTGTTTTCAATTACGGTTATGATTATACCGAACAATCCCTGGTCATAATCATACCAAGTCCATCTATGCACGTAAGCCACAGATGACTTTAAAAAAAATATAAACATGAGGATAATGATATAAAGAATCAATCAAATAAGATAAAGGATAAATATTAAACATTTATAATATAATTTATCCAGGATTCAAGAATATCCCCATGTTATCAATCACTTAATAATCTAATAATCTAATATCATTAATATTATACCAATATTTTAATCACTTCTTAAATTTATAAACAATTTATCTTAATTGTTTACGCTTTTACCATATAATGCATTTAATCATTCAAAATGCCATACTCATAAGATATCATTACCAATTATCAAATCCCTCAAAAATATGCATATACTCTATATAGGATTCTCTAGCCATAAAATCCTATTTTCAACTTTGTTACTTCACATAACATATTTAACTCATATGTTCGTAACTAAACTATTTTCATGAAAAATACCAAATCAGCCCCTAAAAAATATTTCTTTTCTGGGATTTAGCATAATATAGTCCCATAATGAAAATATATTTTCTCGAATTTTTAAAATTTATTTACTATTTTTTAAAAATCAATTTCCACTTAATTCCTTAAGAAATTAGCTACCTCAAGTTTAACTCCAAAATTCCCAAATCTTGGCAGGACCTTACACATGTTAACATGAGCTTCTAGTTTAAATTTCATGGTCATCGGAGTTATAGAACTCCTGGGTTATAGCTTTTTAAATCGAAAAAACCTAAATATTGAAATAGTCATAACTTGCTCATTTTAAGTCGAATGAGCTCATTTTTGGACAGGAGGTACTTTATACCATATACTTTCATGTCCCAAAAGGCCAGAATTTTTCTCATAATTTAAGTGGCCGAAACAGCCTCTCTAAAATCATGGCAGAAGCTTTTTCGGTTTTTGCAGCTTTGCACTCCTTTGCTAAAATCAGTCCACACAAAAATCTACAACACCTTTTCCAGTAATTCCACTTGGATTAGTTAGGTAACTCATAGATCTAACTCTAGGACTTGACCACATTCAAAAATTCAAAATATAACAGGAGATATGGTCAATTGAATTTCATGTTACGCTTTTCACTAAAATCTGATTTTCAACTCTTTGTGATTTCTAAGAAACTTTCATGTTTTCACATAATAACCAACATAACTCATCATAAAACTTACTAATACCTCATATACCCATGATTTTCATTAGTCCTATGCTTTTATTATGACTTTCATCATAAACCACGTAAACTGTTCATTTTAGTTGAAGAATTATTTGAGGGTTTAAGAAATGGGTTTTGTACTGGGGTCAATACAAAATTCGATTTCACGCCTAGGTAGGCTAAGAAGTCTTCAAGAATACGCCAAGAAATTTATTAATGATAGAAATATCATTCAAAAATTATTTCGTCCAAGACTTGGATAGTACATCACATTGATACCAACCGTGACTTCTATCCCTTAACCTAGATAAGTACCTCACAATGATACCTATAAACTTGCCATCTTCATTCACGATGTCGCCTACTGAAAAGCCCGGCTTCGGTGCATTCCACACAAGGAAGTTAACAACGAAAGGTTCGGGCTCTTTACTTATGGCTTGATATGACAATGATTAACTTTAGGATTTGGTTACTTTGAATTGTAGTAACAGGTTGTTATAAATATAAAAGCTAACAACCTTACTTAAAAGCATGATGAGTAGCTAACCAATTGATTCAAAATCACATCAAAGGCAAATATTTTCAAAAAGACAAGATCGACAGTAACGTGAAAATGTTTATTTGAATTAAACAAGATTTAAAAAAATAGTAAGCGTAACGAAGGCTCCTACTAACGAAGTTTCAACCAATAAGTCAAAGTTTAACTTCTTCTGAGTCAAATTCAAACGTTGAATGCAACTAGGTGAAATAAAAGAGTGGGTAGAACGGTATCTAACACGGTATAGACTTCGCAAGAGCTTACGATTAACTTACCCGTGATAATTTTATTCGTGTTCCTCGTCACGAGAAAAAAAACGCTCTCTTAAACTACACGGCTTTTGGTTTATTCGGGACACCTTTGGTGCCACTATCCCAAATTGGACTTGACTTCACTATACAACAAAATCGAGCTAAATGACCTTCTCTTCTTGAAATTTCCACTTCTATTATCTTGGCCATGATTACCACCAAGTGGTTACCATTCTTGGCATGATAATTTCTCCCACGATGGTCATCATTGTTCGATGGTCGTTATCACCAGATGATTATTATCGTGTTGTTGGTCGTTACCTTTGTTGGTTGACTGACATCATTATCGCGCTCAATAACCGAGCCCTATTCACAACATCTAAATACAAACACCGTCACAAAACAAGGGTTAATTAACATGCAACATATTATCACTATACTTCACGACCGACCAATCAAATACCAAATAAACTTAGGTAGGTCATACTAGCGAAGAATTTCTGCTCTCCCTCCTAGTACTATTCTCACATCTTAGCCAGGATCATATCCCTAAGCTCGATACTAAGCTGTGACTCGGACACCAACTTGTGTCAAGACCTCACATTAGTACTATCTATTTGCACATAAAGACTTTGGCCCCTACGGAGAGTCCGCTTTGCAGCATCCCCCATCAACAGAAGTCACCAAATGAGAGGCTCGGGGCTCTTCACACTTATGGCTCGATACCAACCGTGACGCCCCCAAAATTAGGTATACGCCACCCATCTTGAGTCGCCACTTACATGGTACATAAATTCAAATACAACTTACTAATATAACTGCTGTGGTATAATACGACATAAACTATGAGTTTGAATACAAATATTGTCTACTAGATATTATACAAACTCAAAAGGAGTCCTCATTACAACTATTATCACACTATTTCACGTAATAGTGAGGACTATTAATGCTATCCTCTCGACCATTACTTCGCTCCCCGACTTCGTCCGGCTATGTTCTCATTTTCAAGAGAAAGCGGTGAAAGAAAGGGTGAGCTCAACTAGCCCAAGAAGAAAGAAATATTATGACTAAGATAATGCGTAATAAATTATCATTAGCCTTCAACATGATGTTAAACCGATAAAATACAATAGACAACCGGTTTAATCGCAGCAATGAATAAGCAATCCATTAAAAGAGTCAAGTAGAGAATAAAGTCTACTATCTTTTAGGTTTTAAAAGGTTTTCATCAATTTTTATATTTGAGACTCAACTTTAATAAATAAACCACCACATCTAATCATCCTCGCACTACACGGCCAAGGATTTTCATCAAATTATCAATGGTCACGACTATACCGAATCACCCCTGGTCATAATCATACCAAAATTATCCATCATCGTGCATTTACAGTGCCACCGAGGACTTTGTCACATCATTTATATCAAGTCATGATTATACCTAATGATCCTCGGTCATAATCATACTAAGTTCATCTATGCACGTAAGCCAAAGATAACATAATATAACATGAGGATGATGACAATGACATAGTAATTCAATAAAACAAGTTCAAGAATTATTTAATCCATGAATTATTAACGCCCAAATTGTCAACATGACATCGCTTCAGAGAGTAAAATTCAAGAATGATCGTAAGAATATTTCCATGAAAAGATATCGATGAATCGCAAATATCAAGGATATTCTACTAATTTCATGGAGTATAGAAGTCAAAGTTTTAACCAACCGGGTATAATAAAGAATGGAATAACAAAAGAAATCACCATGCATGCTGCGATTTCGCGATGCGACAAAGTTATTCCAACATAATAATAATAACGGAACCAGTGTCGTGAAATTCACACAAGCGGGATGTTCCAATGTAATAATAAAGATGGAACCAGATCAGGTGTAAAACACACATGATAGGATATTCCAATGTAATAATAAAGACGGAACCAGTGGGTGTAAAACACATGCATGTGATGTTCCAATGTAATAATAAAGACGGAACTGTGTCAGGTGTAAAAACACATGCATGTGATGTTCCAATGTAATAATAGAAGAATGTCACCAAGTATAGGGTAAACCACAGATACAAAAGTTATTCCAATGTAATAATAAGCAATGGAATAATATAAGGATTTCACCAAGTATAGGGGTATGCCGTGATACAAAAGTTATGTATAGGGTATGCCACTTTTACAAAAGTTATTCCAATGTAATAATAGTGAATGGAATAATGTAAGTTCTCTTCAAGAAGAAAGAATAACACCCCCACCGTAAAAAAGAATCGAATATAGAAGTAGTGAAGAAGTAGAATAATACTCTTCTTCTTTCTATAACTTTTTCTCTATAGCTTCTCTCTATAATTTCTCTCTCTAGAGTTTCAATGAATTCGTAAAGAAAATAATGAAGGAATGAGCTTCTATTTATAGAAAATGGAATGCATAAGTAACTAATCCATGAACGGTCCAGATTGATTTACTTTAATCTGACGGTCCATATTTAAAGAAAAATCTTTAAATAAAATATAATATATTCTATTTATATAAAAACATTTTACTATGCAAACACTATGCAATACTATGCAAAACACTATGCAAAATACTATGCAACACTATGCATAATAAAATATAATATATTCTATTTATAGAATAACTTTAATAAAGTATTCTATTTTATATAAAGATGTTTCGCTTTTATTACGTTAATAATACGAATAAAACAAAACGTCATTATCATTATAATAATTCATATTATTAATCGACAATAATGGAATCAAACCGAGTGACTTTCACATAAGCATCAATAATCAATACCGTGTGTTACTATGCAACCACACGACATCGTACTTTTTACTACCGAGTAGTTCAACAAAGAACCACAGTAAAACTTCCGCCATTATTTCAATAAAATATTTTTGTCATTTTCTCAATCCGGCTAATAATTAATTGTGCTGGGTCCACCAATGATTGAGTAGTTGTATGAATATTCCTCGCTAAACCTAATATTCCCAGACCAATCGAATATAATATAACCACTTGCATACTTTGCAAAATTTATAAATACTACCCACAACTATAATATTATCTCAAATTCACACCATAATATTAAAAATTATTTCGACAAAATTTAAATCTTTATTGATAAAATCTGGGGTCTCACAATAAAAGTTCAAAGACTTTTATACTTGAGAAATTATGCTTCTTTGTAAGCAGATAGTAAATTGTGTTTAGATCAAATAATGCTTCTGTGTAAGCAAATATGTAAATTATGCACTATTATAAAAGTTTAAATAACTTTTATATTTTGTGTGAAAAGATGCTTCTTGAATAAGCAAATAAGTCAATTTTAGCTTTTACTCAAAAATGCTTCTGTTTAAGCAGATATATAATTTAATGCAAATTTATAAAGAAATATTTATTCTTTATGGAGTAAAGAAAAAGTCAGTTTAAATAACTTTTAGAGTGAAAATGCTTCTGAGTAAGCAAATAAGTTATTTTAAACTTTGAATCAAATATGCTTCTATTTAAGCAGATATATTCACCTAAGTTTATGAAATAAAAGTTTAAATAACTTTTATATTATGCAACAAGTATTTTATGAATAAATAAATTTATGAACAAATACTTGTGATGATAGATATCAAATATAATAAATAAAGCAGTCTTGATATAACAAATATTATTTTTTTAACTCAAATAATATATAAGAATATTTTATCTATTATATGAACTTTTATAAATAGTGTCACTTGGTACTATAAGGAATCGTACGGTCGGATTCCTCTCCGTAGAGGTTTATCTCCGTAGCCTTGTGGCGCCCAAGTATAACATAATTTATAATTTTTACAATTGATATTTATATAAATATTTTCAATAGATCACTACGATTCTCAAATCCGGTTTGGATGACTACTCTTATTGGAGCAGTATCTCAGTGTTGTTTTGAGCTATCAAGTGTCGTATCTATTTTACGATATTTATATAAATAATATCAATAAAAGGTTACTGAACATTATAAGGAATCGTACGGTTGGATTTCTCTCCGTAGAGGTTTATCTCCGTAGCCTTTCATGCGCCAAGTATCCTTTTATTTGATAAATAGATGAAATATAGATATATAGAATTGTGTAGAACAATTTATATTTGTATATCTATAAATATAAATAAGCAAGAGATAATTCAAATAAATAAATCAAATAACTTATCTCAATTTACTTAGACCAATTTCCTCTTCTCAAATAATTAGAACTTTTGTAAGAAAAGAGAGAAATCTTTTTAGAGAGAGGGTATGTGGGAGAGAAAATAAGCTTTTCTTTGTAAGTGAATTGGCAAAATGAAAAGGAAAGAAATGCCTCCTATTTATAGATTTTTGAAGTCAGTGGCAAACTGGTAATTTTGAAAATTTGATTTTAAGATCAATGGCTAGGATTGCTTGGATTTAAAATGAATGGTTCGGATAAAAAGAGAAGACACGGATTGCCAAATGTTCAGTCTTCAATTTTTCGCCTGAGCCAAAATCAGCTAACATATCATTTATTATTTAAAATAAATTCGGTCAAAGTGGAAGAAATGAGCAGCTGGCCATGTATATACTATATGACAGCACATGCATAAAAGCTCCCCCCTCAATTTATGCAATCATCAAAAAAATTTAAATTTTTTGAAAAACTAACATGCAACAATATATAACAGTTATTTTTCTTCTCCCCAATAATATTTTTCTTCTCCCCCTTTGTCATCATAAAAAAATGGGGGGAAAGAATAGTATAAATTACTTTTCAAAACCTGCAGAAGAAGAGAATAGCAAAAAAAAAAATTCTTTTTAAAAAAAAAAAATAGTTGCCTCTTACAAGATTTGAATTTGTGTGGTTTCCTTTCATTGATCAAAATTACTATACAATAATGGAGATTATTTACTTTTAGATTTATAGAAATAATAAAAAAATATTCTTCATTAAATCTATTATATATATATATATATGTTTTAAAGAGAATAAATTTAAATATTAAATATATTCTTTAAAAGATATTTTATATATATATATATATATATATATATATTTAAAAATTATTTATATGTACATAAAAATATTTATATAGACATATATATATATATATATATAGAATAAATAATTATGAGAAAAATTGACATGTGTCACTTATACTTGTATTTGACCTGTATAGTTAGAATCTTTTTCACCTTATTTTATTTGTACTCTTAGGAAGCTATTTATTTCTTCCTTCATGCTCATTTTAAAAACCTTACTCTTGCTTTCATCATTTCACAAAGTAATATCAATAGACCCAACAATGATGTTGTCAGTTATTTTTAGTAGAGCCAGCTTCAAGACATACCTGCAACATTTATCAATTTCAAGAACTGGTACCCTTTAATAAGAAGGGTCCTTTGGGTGAGTTATACATTTTGTATAAGGAACATTTATGTTTTCCTTTACAAAAATGGGTACAGGATAATCAATCTTAGTAGATACGAACATTTTATGAGTAGCAGGTCTATAAGATGCATGATTTATTCTATTATTATATCCTTAAAAACTTTGATGAAAATTTCTATGTGATTTTTTACTTTTATTATAAAACTCTTTCCTTGTATTAATAATTGGTGCAATGTATGTTCCTTTAGGCACCCAAATCATTTTTCCTTTATAATTTCCATTTCAAGCATTACACATATGAAAAGAATGACCATTCTGTTACAGTAAGAACATTTAGTAAATGGAGATGTATAATTTTCTTTTTCTTTACTTGTAACATGATAAAGTCCATTATTTTTACTAAATTCTCCAATGTATCCTAATCCTTCTTTGTTAAATCCACATCTTTGTTGATTAATCATGACATCAAGGTTTTCTTTTCCTTTTGTGAATTTAAGAACTATAAAATTTAAATCATCACGTTCTTTAGTTAAAATATTAATTTGATCTATTAAAGAAGAATCTTCATTTTGTTTTTCTAATTCTATCTTTAGAGATGCATTTTTAAAATTGAGATTTTTAATATCTTCACTTAACACTTGATTTTTCATTTGAGTATTTTCATTAATTACAGCAAGTGTTGAATTTTCTATTTCAAGATTTTTATTTATTCTTTTAAATTGTTCTAATTCTTCTTTTAAGAAATCACTTTCCAAGTTTACTTTATTTAAACTTTCATTAGTTATAATCAAGTTTGCATTTTCGATTTCTAGATTTTGTTAATTTTAATTAATTTTTCTATTAAAATCTTTAACTCAATAAAATTTTCTTTAATAATTTTATTATCTTCATGTAAACAATTATACGCTTCTTGTAGTTCTTGATGTTTTTTCATTTATATTATCTAAGGTATGCATAACAAATGAAGTACTAGATAATTGATGTTCAAAATGTGCCTCGAGATCTTGGTGATGACACATTGTTTCGCCATTGCTACATGATTTGCAATTTCCTCAAATTTGTTCAAAGAACTTCTTCATCATATCTTTCTTGATTTATAAGTAACTCTTTGAAAGCAATTCTTTTCCCTCTGATATTTGTATCTGATCCTGTTTTTTCGACTAACATGTCGACTTCGTGGGCATGCAGATTTCCAATAAGGCAATCAAGAGGATAAGTAGTTAGATCTTGTCTTTCCTTAATAGCAATAACTTTCATTTTCCAGATGGATGGAAGGGCTTTGAGAATTCTTCTGTTTTTCTCATTAGTTGTATATGCCTTCCCCAGATGTTCTAGTTCATCAATGATTCTGGAAAACCGTGTTTCCATATCAATGATCTTTTCACCTTCTCTTCGACTTGAAACTTTCATACTCCCCGGATTAGAGCATCTTTTACGGTTTCTTTGATATGATTGGTTCCTTCATAGGTTAGAATCAATTTTTCCCAAATTTCTTTTGCATTCTTGCGATTCTTGACTCTTTTGTATTCTTTTCAATGAGACCACCGTCAAAGACTTGTTCAAATTAGGGATGCTGATGTTCATAGCCTTTTCAAAGATCGAGATTGAATTCATCAACATCTTTTTCAACGATTTTTTCTCCCATGATCATTGTTGGAACTTTTACACCTTGTTCTATTAAAAGCCAAACTTTGATTCCTTGTGATTTGGCATAGATTCTGAATCTACTCTTCCATGTGGCAAAGTTTGTACCATCAAATAGTGGAGGTCTGGTCATTGATAGTCCTTCTCCGCAATCAATAGCATTGTAGGTCATAGATGGATCTACTCTTAGGTATGCCAGTATTTACTTAACAAACAAGTTAAAGAGCACTGCTCTGATACCAATTGAAAGTCTAATAATAATCTAGAAGGGGAGGGGTTGAATAAATTATTACAGATTAAAAATTATCTTAGGCCTTTTTGATTTTTTGTATAACTAATTTGCAGTGTTAGAAATTAATATGCAAGACAGTAAAAAATCAATCACACAATGTACAGAGATTTGTCTAGTTCACAACATAAATCCGGGTATGCTGCTACGTCCAGTCTCAAGCTCCTCTCCAGGACTTGAGATCCTATTACTATCAGTAATAAATACTCCTTCAACAGGCGGGGAAGCCTTTACAAAGTTTTATAGTCAAACTTCCAACTGTTCCCAACTAATCTATCTTGGACAAAGAAGTTCTCCCGCGCCCTCCTCAAGTTTAGTTGTACCTCCTTTGAGTTCGATTCTATTCTATGATCCGGTCTTGAAACAATGACCTCTTCCTCACCTCACAAGTACACTAGAGACCCAACTTCTTACCGACCTCTAAGACTTTGGTCTTGGTCGAAGAATTACTCGTCTTTCTCACAGGTACATAAAATAAACTAACTCTAACCCTTTCTCTTTTTACAAATTATTTTACAACAATATGCTTCTCAAATAAGCAGATAAGAATTTAGTACAGATTGATGCTTCTAAAATAAGCAGATAAGAATTTAGTATAGATTGATGCTTCTCAAATAAGCAGATAAGAATTTAGTACATATGAATGCTTCTTACATAAGCAGATATAATTTAGTACAGATTGATGTTTCTCAAATAAGCAGATATCAATTAAAGATCAAATATAGTTATAAAAGTTCAAAGACTTTTATACTTGAGAAATTATGCTTCTTTGTAAGCAGATAGTAAATTGTGCTTAGATCAAATAATGCTTTTGTGTAAGCAAATATGTAAATTATGCACTATTATATAAGTTTAAATAACTTTTATATTTTGTGTGAAAATATACTTCTTGAATAAGCAAATAAGTCAATTTTAGCTTTTACTCAAAAATGCTTCTGTTTAAGCAGATATATAATTTAATGCAAATTTATAAAGAAATATTTATTCTTTATGGAGTAAAGAAAAAGTCAGTTTAAATAACTTTTAGAGTGAGAATGCTTCTGAGTGAGCAAATAAGTTATTTTAAACTTTGAATCAAATATGCTTCTATTTAAGCAGATATATTCAATTAAGTTTATGAAATAAAAGTTTAAATAACTTTTATATTATGCAACAAGTATTTTATGAATAAATAAATTTATGAACAAATACTTGTGATGATAGATATCAAGTATAATAAATAAAGAAGTCTTGATATAACAAATATTATTTGTTTAACTCAAATAATATATAAGAATATTTTATCTATTATGGGAACTTTTATAAATAGTGTCACTTGGTACTATAAGGAATCATACGGTCGGATTCCTCTCCGTAGAGGTTTATCGCCGTAGCCTTGCGGCGCCCAAGTATAACAGAATTCATAATTTTCACAATTGATATTTATATAAATATTTTCAATAGATCACTACGATTCTCAAATCCGGTTCGGATGACTACTCTTTTTGGAGCAGTATCTCAGTGTTGTTTTGAGCTATCAAGTGTCGTATCTATTTTACGATATTTATATAAATAATATCAATAAAAGGTTACTGAAGACTATAAGGAATTGTACGGTTGGATTCCTCTCCGTAGAGGTTTATCTCCGTAGCCTTGCGGCGCCCAAGTATCCTTTTATTTGATAAATAGATGAAATATAGATATATAGAATTGTGTAGAACAATTTATATTTGTATATCTATAAATATAAATAAGCAAGAGATAATTCAAATAAATAAATCAAATAACTTATCTCAATTTACTTAGACCAATTTTCTCTTCTCAAATAATTAGTACTTTTGTAAGAAGAGAGAGAAAGCTTTTTAGAGAGAGAGTATGTGGGAGAGAAAATAAGCTTTTCTTTGTAAGTGAATTGGCAAAATGAAAAGGAAAGAAATGCCTCCTATTTATATATTTTTGAAGTCAGTGGGAAACTGGTAATTTTGAAAATCTGATTTTAAGATCAATGGCTAGGATTGCTTGGATTTAAAATGAATGGTTCAGATAAAAAGAGAAGACACGAATTGCCAAATGTTCAGTCTTCAATTTTCCACCTGGGCCGAAATCAACCAACATATCATTTATTATTTAAAATAAATTCGGTCAAAGTGGAAGAAATGAGCAGCTGGCCATGTATATACTATATGACAGCACATGCATTCAATTAGTATATATTATTATATTATAAGGCATGTATGCATATTAGTACATATATAAATATAGTACATGCATTTGTTCATATATATATATATATATATATATATATATATATATATATATATATATATATATATATAGTATCATATATATTACACACTATGCATTTAATACTTCCAATGTTATACTAGCTTTTGTCCTCAATATTTTGCCAACACATTAATATAATTAATATATATATATATATATATATATATATATATATATATATATATACACGAAATTATATATATTTATATGATATGCACACACACACACACACACATTTAATGTATATATGTTATAAATGCATATTAAACAATTTTGCATTTAATGACTAATTGACTACATGTTTGAAATTTCCCACAAGCTTAAAACAAATGCTAGCTCATACTTATATACTCTATTTTGAAAAAAAGAATGCATTCATGGTTTGAATATAATTAATGTTCACAATAAAAGCTAGTATTAATTCAGTTAACAAGCCAACTAATATAGTCTCACAGTTTTTATAAAGGCTAGCATTCAAGTCCCACGGTTTATAGTCCCAAAATGTTTGTCACTTTAATAACTTTGGTAGCACACTTTTTCTTTGCACGCATGATATTTAAATAATAAAATTAACTAGAAACTAAATAAAAGATGCCCACAATTAAAAATAATTTAATCAACATTTTCATCCTCTTTCTAAATTTGGTCAAACAAGCATTTGACAATCAACATATAACTTTTTGTCCCACAATGCATGACCCAATTGATTTAACATTTTAAACATCAAGATCAAGATAATCAATTAAATAAGATTTAGAAAATATTTTTGGTCAAAATAAATAAGATAATTAAAACAATTAAAATATAAATCCTATGGAGAGGATTCTACCCTTTTAATTAATTTATTTACTAATTATTGTTATCATCAAAATAAAACTAAAAGTTGGAGACCCAACAATCTCCCCCTTTTTGATGATGACAATCAACTAAAAATATTTTCCATAAAAGCTCCCCCTCAATTTATGCAATCATCAAAAAAATTAAATTTTTGAAAAACTAACATGCAACAATATATAACAGTTATTTTTCTTCTCCCCAATAATATTTTTCTTCTCCCCTTTTGTCATCATAAAAAAATGGGGGGAAAGAATAGTATAAATTACTTTTCAAAACCTGTAGAAGAAGAGAATAACAAAAAAAAATTTCTTTTTTTTAAAAAAAAATTTCTTTTTAAAAAAAAAAAAAAATAGTTGCCTCTTGCAAGATTTGAATTTGTGTGGTTGCCTTTCATTGATCAAAATTACTATACAATAATGGAGATTATTTACTTTTAGATTTATAGAAATAATAAAAAAATATTCTTCATTAAATCTATTATATATATATATATATTTAAAAATATTTATATGTACATAAAAATATTTATATAGACATATATATATATAGAATAAATAATTATGAGAAAAATTGACATGTGTCACTTATACTTGTATTTGACCTATATAGTCAGAATCTTTTTCACCTTATTTCATTTGTACTTTTAGGAAGCTATTTTTTCTTCCTTCATGCTCATTTTAAAAACCTTACTCTTGCTTTCATCATTTCACAAAGTAATATAAATAGACCCAACAATTATGTTGTCAGTTATTTTTAGTAGAGCCAGCTTCAAGACATACCTGCAACATTTATCATTTTCAAGAACTGGTACCCTTTAATAAGAAGGGTCCTTTGGGTGAGTTATCCATTTTGTATAAGGAACATTTGTGTTTTCCTTTACAAAAATGGGTACAGGATAATCAATCTTAGTAGATACGAGCATTTTATAAGTAGCAGGTCTATAAGATGCATGATTTATTCTATTATTATATCCTTAAAAACTTTGATGAAAATTTCTATGAGATTTTTTACTTTTATTATAAAACTCTTTCATTGTATTAATAATTGGTGCAATGTATGTTCCTTTAGGCACCCAAATCATTTTTCCTTTATAATTTCCATTTCGAGCATTACACATATGAAAAGAATGACCATTTCTGTTACAGTAAGAAAATTTAGTAAATGGAGATGTATAATTTTCTTTTTCTTTACTTGTAACATGATAAAGTCCTTTATTTTTACTAAATTCTCCAATGTATCCTAATTCTTCTTTGTTAAATCCACATCTTTGTTGATTAATCATGACATCAAGGTTTTCTTTTCCTTTTGTGAATTTAAGAACTATAAAATTTAAATCATCACGTTCTTTAGTTAAAATATTAATTTGATCTATTAAAGAAGAATCTTCATTTTGTTTTTCTAATTCTATCTTTAGAGATGCATTTTTAAAATTGAGATTTTTAATATCTTCACTTTACACTTGATTTTTCATTTGAGTATTTTCATTAATTACAATGCTAAGTGTTGAATTTTCTATTTCAAGATTTTATTTATTCTTTTAAATTGTTCTAATTCTTCTTTTAAGAAATCATTTTCCAAGTTTACTTTATTTAAACTTTCATTAGTTATAATCAAGTTTGCATTTTCGATTTCTAGATTTTTGTTAATTTTAATTAATTTTTCTATTAAAATCTTTAACTCAATAAAATTTTCTTTAATAATTTTATTATCTTCATGTAAACAATTATACGCTTCTTGTAGTTCATGATGTTTTTCATTTATATTATCTAAGGTATGCATAACAAATGAAGTACTAGATAATTGATGTTCAAAATGTACCTCAGATCTTGGTGATGACTCATTGTTTGCCATTAAGCATGATTTTGCAATTTCTCAAACTTGTTCAAAGAACTTCTTCATCATATCTTTCTTGATTTATAAGTAACTCTTTGAAAGCAATTCTTTTCCCTCTGATATTTGTATCTGATCCTGTTTTTTCGACTAACTTGTCGACTTCGTGGGCATGCAGATTTCCAATAAGGCAATCAAGAGGATAAGTAGTTAGATCTTGTCTTTCCTTAATAGCAATAACTTTCATTTTCCAGATGGATGGAATGGCTTTGAGAATTCTTCTGTTTTTCTCATTAGTTGTATATGCCTTCCCCAGATGTTCTAGTTCATCAATGATTACGAAAACCGTGTTTCCATATCAATGATCTTTTCACCTTCTTCCAAATTTTGAAACTTTCATACTCTCGGATTAGAGCATCTTTTCTGGTTTCTTTGATATGAGTGGTGTGACGCCCCTAAAATAGGTATACACCACACCCATTCTGAGTCGCCAAATACATGGTACAGAAACAACTACAACTTTATTATTACAACAAAGAAATCGTGAGTTTAAATACAAATATTATCTTCTAGACAATATTTATACTCAAATAAATCCTCATCACATTTATTGATACATTATTTTATAAAAATGGTGAGGACTACTAAACAATCCTTTCTAACACCTTCATTCCATACCCAGACTGCATACTCGCTTATATTCTCGCCTCCCCGAGAAGAATGGAACAAAAGGAAAAGGGTGAGCTCAACTAGCTCAAGAAGAATATTATGACTAAGATAATATACAACAAATTATCGTTAGTCTTCAACAGGAAAAATTTAATAGAATACAATAGACAACAAGTTTCATATCAATATTCATAATGAAATAATAATTCATAGAAGAGTTACGTAGAGAATGAAATCTACTATAATCTATGAATTTAATATCCATCATCAATATTTTATCCTCAGAACATCAATCAATATTCATCTCAAATCAAATATTCATCTTTGCACTACAGCCAAAGATATTCATCAATCGATCATGTTCATCTCAACACTGCTCATCTTTGCACTAAAGGCCAAAGATATTCATCACGGCCATGTTCATTTAAACACCGCTCATCTTTGCACTATGTGCCAAAGATATTCTTCGAAATCATTCATCTTTGCACTACTGTGCCAAAGATATTCAATAATATCATCATTTAAGATCGAGGATGATGAAAATATTTTTAAAGAACGAATCCAAAGGAAACAAAATGACAAGGATTAAGGATTAAGGATTTGTACTTTGTTTTATCCATGTCCAACAATACCTCAAAAATAATCATAGTGGTGTAAAATTCAAGAATGATCAAAACATGGATACAATCAAAGCTAGTATCCAAAATAGATATTTTGGACGAAAAAAAAAAAAATTATTTTTCGATGAATAGTGCAGATATCGTGAATAGTAGTCAGATATCGTGAATAGTGCCGACACGTAAATAGTAACTCCGACACCAAAAGATAGAAATTCTACAAAAAACATTTTCACGCTTCATGAATAGTACTCGTGAATAGTAACTCGTGAATAGTAACTCATAAATAGTAACTCGTGAATAGTAACTCATGAATAGTAACCCTATACATGAAAAAGTTCCAAATTTGATAAAACTTCAGATCAACATTTCAAAGATAATGATATTGAAGAAATAATATCATTACGGAAAAAAATAATATCCCTTACCTCAAAGAATCAATTACCGGAAGGAAAGGCTCAAGTGATCTTCGAATGAAACTTGTAGACTTGAATAAAGAACTCTCAAAGTATCTAAATACTCACAAAATACGCCAATAATATAGAGAGAGAAAGAGAGAAAACTTTGTTTCGTGTGATTTTCAATTCTAACTTAACCTCTATTTATAGGAAAATGTTAGTCACCAAGGCAGACTTGACTGCTACCGATGGCTTTACTCGCTACTATTGCCACCCACCACATTTGAAATAAAATTCAGCACATTTCTTCACCAACCACAAGTGGGGCCCACTCAATTCTAGAATTTTCCATCAAAATCAATTATAAACCTAATTTCCGAATCGACACCTCTTAAAATTCACAACAAATCATTCGTGAATTTTTAACGTTCAAAATTTGTGGACATATACTCAACTTATGTATGTATAACATACCCAAAAATTACCACAATCCAACGGTCGGATTAAAAATTATAACCCATGCAATATATCTTAAAACCCTCGATTTAATTTTTTTAATACCTCCAATCCGATAAAATACCGATAAAACACCTCAACATTAATTCCTTCATTAATAACCACATAAATAAATCCATCGTTTATATTCATATAAAATAAATATTTCTTATCATATGAATCAATAATTAATTATTCACAAATAATATTACGTAATCACATTTACGACAACCAGTCGTTCCTCAGAAAGAGGGGCTTTCAATAAGGATCTCTCCTCATCAAGCGCAATTAGGTGACCAAACCTCTCCTTAGATGTAACTTTCTAGACATTGCCAATAATGTTATCTAATAATATTATTCAAATAATATGAATTATTGATCCGATAATGGGAAATTTGTGCGTTGACAATTATTGAAACAACAATAATATAAAATACCAACGCAAAGACAATTATTGAATCAATCAAATAAACTATTGAACAAGAACTCATCGTGAAAATTATTGAGTAGTGCCATCTTACGTAAGGATCAATAATTCAACAATCATCTGCAATACCGCGTGCTTCTTGCGGCAACCATGCGTAGACATCGTATTTTAACCACGGGTATTCCAATAATCTTAATCTCAGAATAACCACGCCGTTATTTTTAACCAACTTATATTTGCTGCTTTCCTCATCCAATCGCTTCCGTTATGGGGCCCACACATGGTTGCTACCGTCGCACGAATATTCTCAATGATTTAATATTCCACGACCAAACGAATATTCTCAAAACAATAATGAATATTTTATAACCACTTGCTTATTTTGAAATATTTGCGTATTTAACCCTTAACTATCCACATTAATCAAATCAACCCTTACTATTTCAAAATAATAAATAAAGGAAATTCCTTTTATTTAAAAAATTTTGGTCTTACAATTTGGTTCCTTCATAGGTTAGAATTAATTTTCCCAAATTTCTTTTGCATTCTCAGCGATTTAATTTCTTTTGTATTATTTTTCAATGAGACCACCGGTCAAGACTTGTTCAAATTTAGGGATGCAATGTTCATAGCCTTTTCATCATCAGTATTGAATTCATCAACATCTTTTTCAACGATTTTTTCTCCCATGATTTTTGTTAGAACTTTTACACCTTGTTCTATTGCAAGCCAAACTTTGATTCCTTGTGATTTGGCATAGATTCTGAATCTACTCTTCCCAGTGGCAAAGTTTGTACCATCAAATAGTGGAGGTCTGGTCATTGATAGTCCTTCTCCGAAACCAATAGCATTGTAGGCCATAGATGGATCTACTCTTAGGTATGCCTGTATTTACTCAACAAACAAGTTAAAGAGCACTGCTCTGATACCAATTGAAAGTACAAAAATAATCTAGAAGGGGGGGGGGGGGTGAATAGATTATTACAGATTAAAAATTATCTTAGGCCTTTTTGATTTTTTGTATAATTAATTTGCAGTGTTAGAAATTAATATGCAAGACAGTAAAAAATCAATCACACAATGCACAGAAATTTGTCTGGTTCACAACAAACATCCCGTATGTCAAGCTACGCCCAGCCTCAAGCTCCTCTCCAGGACTTGAGATCCTATTACTATCAGTAATAAATACTCCTTCAACAAGCGAAGAAGCCTTTACAAAGTTTTATAGTCAAACTTCCAACTGTTCCCAACTAATCTATCTTGGACAGCAAGCTCCTCGCTCCCTTCTCAAGTTTAGTTGTACTTCTTTTGAGTTCAGTTCTATTCTATGATCTGGTCTTGAAACAACAGCCTCTTCCTCACCTCATAAGTACACTAGAGACCCAACTTCCCGATGACCTCTCTAAGACTCTGGTCTTGGTCGAAGAATTACTCGTCTTTCTCACAGGTACATAAAATAAACTAACTCTAACCTTTTCTTTTTTTACAAATGATTTTACAACAATATGCTTCTCAAATAAGCAGATAAGAATTTAGTATAGATTGATGCATCTCAAATAAGTAGATAAGAATTTAGTATATATGAACGCTTCTTACATAAGCGAGATATAATTTAGCATGATTGATGTTTCTCAAATAAGTATATATCAATTAAAGATCAAATATAGTTATAAAAGTTCAAAGACTTTTATACTTGAGAAATTATGCTTTTGTAGCGAGATAGTAAATTGTGCTTAGATCAAATAATGCTTTTTCGTAAGCAAATATATAAATTATGCACTATTATATAAGTTTAAATAACTTTTTATATTTTGTGTGAAAATATGCTTCTTGAATAAGCAAATAAGTCAATTTTAGCTTTTACTCAAAAATGCTTCATTTAAGATATATAATTTAATGCAAATTTATAAAGAAATATTTATTCTTTATGGAGTAAAGAAAAAGTCAGTTTAAATAACTTTTAGAGTGAGAATGCTTCTGAGTAAGCAAATAAGTTATTTTAAACTTTGAATTAAATATGCTTCTATTTAAGCAGATATATTCAATTAAGTTTATGAAATAAAAGTTTAAATAACTTTTATATTATGCAACAAGTATTTTATGAATAAATAAATTTATGAACAAATACTTGTGATGATAGATATCAAGTATAATAAATAAAGAAGTCTTGATACAACAAATATTATTTGTTTAACTCAAATAATATATAAGAATATTTTATCTATTATGGGAACTTTTATAAATAGTGTCACTTGGTACTATAATGAATCGTATTGCATTTGATTCCTCTCCGTAGAGGTTTATTCCGTGAGCCTCAAGCTACCAAGTATAATGTAATTTATAATTTCCACAATTGATATTTATATAAATATTTTCAATAGATCACTACGATTCTCAATCCGGTTCAGATGACTACTCTTTTGGAGCAAGATCTCAAAGTTGTTGTTTTGAGCTATCAAGTGTCGATCTATTTTACGATAATTATATAAATAATATCAAGAAAAGATTATCAAGACTATAAGGAATCGTGACGGTTGGATTCCTCTCCGTAGGTTTATCTCCAGTATTTCATACGGCTACCAAGTATCATTTTATTTGATAAATAGATGAAATATAGATATATAGAATTGTGTAGAACAATTTATATTTGTATATCTATAAATATAAATAAGCAAGAGATAATTCAAATAAATAAATCAAATAACTTATCTCAATTTACTTAGACCAATTTCCTCTTCTCAAATAATTAGAACTTTTGTAAGAAAAGAGAGAAAGCTTTTTAGAGAGAGTGTATGTGGGAGAGAAAATAAGCTTTTCTCTGTAAGTGAATTGGCAAAATGAAAAGGAAAGAAATGCCTCCTATTTATAGATTTTTGAAGTCAGTGGCAAACTGGTAATTTTGAAAATCTGATTTTAAGATCAATGGCTAGGATTGCTTGGATTTAAAATGAATGGTTCGGATAAAAAGAGAAAACACGGATTGCCAAATGTTCAGCCTTCAATTTTCCACCTGGGCCAAAATCAACCAACATATCATTTATTATTTAAAATAAATTCGGTCAAAATGGAAGAAATGAAGAATTGGCCACGATATATATATATATATGACACATGCATTCAATTAGTATATATTATTATATTATAAGGCATGCATGCATATTAGTACATATATAAATATAGTACATGCATTTGTTCATATATATATATATATATATATATATATATATATATATATAGTATCATATATGTTACACACTATGCATTTAATACTTCCAATGTTATACCTGGTTTTGTCCCTCAATATTTTGCCAACACGCAATTAATATATATATATATATATATATATATATATATATATATATATATAATATATATATACACGAAATTATATATATTTATATGATATGCACACACACACACACATTTAATGTATATATGTTATAAATGCATATTAAACAATTTTGCATTTAATGACTAATTGACTACATGTTTGAAATTTCCAACAAGCATAAAACAAATGCTAGCTCATACTTATATACTCTATTTTGAAAAAAAGAATGCATGCATGGTTTGAATATAATTAATGTTCACAATATAAGCTAGTATTAATTCAGTTAACAAGCCAACTAATATAGTCTCACAGTTTTTATAAAGGCTAGCATTCAAGTCCCACGGTTTATAGTCCCAAAATATTTGTCACTTTAATAACTTTGGTAGCACACTTTTTCTTTGAACGCATGATATTTAAATAATAAAATTAATTCGAATCTAAATAAAAGATGCCCACAATTAAAAATGATTTAATCAACATTTTCATCTTCTTTCTAAATTTGGTCAAACAAGCATTTGACAATCAACATATAACTTTTTGTCCCACAATGCATGACCCAATTGATTTAATATTTTAAACATCAAGATCAAGATAATCAATTAAATAAGATTTAGAAAATATTTTTGGTCAAAATAAATAAGATAATTAAAACAATTATAATATAAATCCTATGGAGAGGATTCTACCCTTATAATTAATTTATTTACTAATTATTGTTATCATCAAAATAAAACTAAAAGTTGGAGACCCAACAAAGTTCAAGAATTAATTTATCCAGGAACCAATAACGTCCAAATTGTCAACATGATACTGCTTTGTAGAGTAAAATTCAAGAATGCTCAGAAGAAGGTTTCCATGAAAAGATACTGGATGAAGCGCAAATATCAAGAATATTCCACTAATTTCATGGAGTATAGAAGTTAAAACTTTAACCAACTGAGTATAATAAAGAATGGAATAATAAAAGAAATCACCATGCATGCGATGATCGCATTTATGCATAAAGGTTATTCCAAGAATAATAATTAACGGAACAGTCGTGCGAAACGCACGCATACGATGTTCCAAATGAATAATAAATAACGAAATCAGTCATGCATAAAGCAACCGGCAGTTGTTCCAACAGAATAATAAATAACGGAACCAGTCATGCATAAAGCATGCATAAGATGTTCCAATGTAATAATAAAGAATGGAATAATGGAAGAATTTCACTATGTATGCGGTATCAGACAGGCAAAGTTATTCCAACATAATAATAAAGAATGGAATAATGTAAGAATTTCACCATGTATGCTAAGATTTGTGCAGATGTAAAAGTTATTCCAACATAATAATAAAGAATGGAATAATGAAGTTCTCTTCATGAAGACGAAAGAAAGAAATAATAATACCTTACCTTAGAAAAACTGAAACCGGAATAGTGAGGTAGCGAGACTTCTCTTCGCCTTTTCTCTATAATTTCTCTCTATAATAATTGCTCAAGCTTTTGTGAATTGGTGAGAAATGAAGGAAGAATGAGCTTCTATTTATAGGAAAATATAGTTTTGATAATTGCACGTTTTAGGGCTCGAAATATTATAGTACAATACCTCCAACTTTTTTTTCATTTTTAATTTAGTCCTGCAAGTATTATCAAACTTGCACCACCTCCCCTAATAGTAAATAATGTGAATCAATAGTTCAATTATGTGAATCAATAGTATAATCATGTGAAAAATACGAATTACAGTATAGTACCTCTATCTATACCTCCATTTTTAACTTAGTCATGTAAGTATTATCAATCTTGCACCAACTCCCCTAATAGTTCATGAATGTGATTCAATAGTACACACATGTGAACAAATAGTTTTATAAGTATGTGAATTAGTAATAATTAATTTCTCATTTATCCGATAAAATACCCGATTTATAAATATAACCCCCAGACATCAATTATCATTGGAATAGATGTCAATTTCCACTAACACTAATAATCCCAACACAATGGAACTATCAAATTCATCTTTAATCAACATGAACTTATTCATCATTAATATTATAACTCACAATATTTAACAACCAGATCGCTCCTGTGAAAGAGGGGGCTTTCCGATAAGGATTTGTCCTTATCAAAAGCGCGCAATTAGGTGACCAATCCTCTCATTGACAGAACTTCTAGACATTATAAATATTGCAATTTAATAATATGAATAACTTTGTTGTCTTAATTATTGATTTAATAATATATCATATAATGCAGATGATACTTTGACAATAATCGAAACAATAATATGAGATATATGATGTAGCAATTCATCGTAGTAATAATTGAGTATAACCGAGTGACTTCTCACGAAGCATCAATAATCAATACGTAGTGCTACTACGCAACTAACGCCAGACATCGTATTTCTTTTACTACCGGGTAGTTCAACAGCTTTTAACGGTAACACTTTCGCCATTATATTTATAAAATGATAATTCTGTCGTTTTCTAACTACGACAATACTTCTGTTGTGGGGTCCATCAATGATTGTGTTATCGTACGAATATTCTCCGATCAATCGAATATTATATAACCACTTGCTTACTTTGCAAAATTTATAAATATTACCCACATCTATAACATTATATCAAATCCACACCATAATATTCAAAAATATATATCGAGAAAATTATTCTTTATTCATAAAAGTTGGACATAACCTTACTACGTTCTTCCTCCATAATCCGAAACATTGTTCTGCGATCTAATACGTACGATGGCAGTGTCTTGAATTGAATCGGATAACCCATGACCCGATCTTGAGCTAAATTAACCACGGTGTTGAATACTCTATTCATCTCTTCCATCTTCATTCTCTTTGCATGTGCATCTTTCACTTCTATCACGGCTCGTTGAAACATCTCCTCATATGCGTCCTCGGCTCTTGCCCTCTTCGTATCTTCTTCCCTTAGCTTATTCTTCAATTCAGCGACCTCCTCAAATAGTTGTTATTTCTCTCCTTCAGTCTGTTCTAGCTTTTCCTCGACATTAGTCAGTCGTTCCTCACGATCTTGGATCTCATCATCTTTCTGTGTCATTGCAGTCTGTTGTTCAGCTACTATCTCTTGCAATTCCTCGACTGTATCCTAAAGTTCCACGTTATGGTCGTAGACTTCATCGTATATTCGAGCAACTATCGAGGTTAGTGGAGTCTCCATCTCTTCGTCCTCGTCATCCTCATCCTCTTGTGGCAACTCAACGGGATCCTCCTCATCCGTCTCCACATCATCATCCTTATCTTCAACCACTGTGACCAACAGGGCTGACTCCCGTGGCAGTAGTTGTTCCCAACTAACATGAATGTCACGAGGCTCTTCCTCTATAGGCATCTGAGGTCTATCCTCCCTAGCCTAACATTAGTCATCCTGACAATAAAATTTTAAGTTTTAATCATTAATCATTACTACTCGACACTCACGAGCACATAAGTATAAACACATAATCACATAAGTGTTTTATTATTTCTTCCTTAAAACATGATAAGAGTTGATCACCACTATCTTCTCAAAGGTTACTTCCTAAGGCTTTTCCCCACCTAAGGTTCATAACCTAAAGCTTTGATACTAACTTGTGACACCCCCAAATCCCGGTAATTCATTACCTCAAGATTTGGTGTTCACGTAATCAAAACATTCATATCTAACTACCCAATTATAATAAATTGAATAATAAAAACCTGCCCATACAGGATTACTTTAATAAAAACATTATCTCCCAGGTTCCCTAACCTTTAATACAATCATTCAAGTGTGGAAATTAAATTATTACATCACGTCATTATTAAAAGTCTATCATCATAACGATAAAGCAAATTACAAGTCTTCATCACTTGTACATTTTTCCCTTTCCTTTGCTAGTTGTAGGTTTATCTACCTTCTCAACCATAGCTACAATAAATGTATAAATATGCAAGAGTGAGCAAACAAAGCTCACTTGAAATAAGAATAAATATCTTTACATCACGTGCCAAAAATAGGCTCAATAGAACTGAATGATTTGTTCTATTAACATTCTTAAATATACTACTGAGGGTCAAATGACCATGAACCATATCCACAGTTATAAATAATCTTTCAACTTTAACTTTAACAGTCGTATGACTATAAGGACTCCACGTACTTAGGGGTATCAATCCTTCGTACAATGTATTTTGCACAACCATTTCAACGCTAAGCGTAAACCCCTAAACATATGGTTGTTCATCTCAGTATTTAGAGTACAAGTCCGCACTAAAGAAAGTTTGGTTTGGATAAGCTTTCAAGGGTAATTGAAGTTTAATGATCATCAACTAGGGAACTAGTTGAATCAAGAATGCTTGATAACACAATAGTTGTTTAATAACAACATAACTTAGAACATTTGAGAATCATAGGTGAACTGACTATTTTCTAGACTCATGCTTGAAATAACTAGAGAGCATAAGTATTGATCAAAATAAAGAAATGGTAACCTTGGCTTGAACAATAATAAGCTAGGTCTATAATCTTGTCAAATTAGAATTTTAGTTACCGAACATGCATTAGTTGATAGCAAGCTGGAAATAATACTTACTCCACATGGTAATAAGATATACAAACTGATTGAACCATTCAACACAAGGAATTAAGGTTCAAGAAACATTTATTATAAAAGAATAAACTAAAGAAACTTGTTTAACTATAAACAAGTTAGAGTAAGTCAAAAATGATTGGAATTCCAATAATTTAGAATTAAAACATGCTCAATGTAATAGATGAGATTTTTGGAACTTGCATCATCATAAATAACTAGATACAAGAAACTTGCTCTGTAACAACCCGATATTTTCTATATAAATAAATCAGAAATTTTTGCGTATAATTTTTTTTTTTTATTTTAAGGATGAGGATTTGTACAAGATAATGTGTATATGTAATTATGTGGTAAATAAAAATATATTTATTACATAAATATTTACAAAATAATTTTATTTTAGAATTATTGATTATTATAAAGTATATTCTTATAATAATTAATTTATAGTAGAAATTTTATTAATTATTTTCCATGAAAATATGATCGATATTATTTAAATAATATATGAAGTGATTTTAGAATAATTTTAATAATTATTTTATTATATGAATTTTAGTACAAATTATTAAGTTAATTATTCTACCTTAATTATTAAGGTTAAATATGAAGGATAAATCGGATGTGGAATCCAAACCCTAATTTTGGATTATTGTCAAGGTATGAGAATAATAATATAATATTAATTATATTTTGATTTTTCAAGTGCTATAAATATGTACAGTATGTACGTACTGTTAATGATTGGTCAATAATGGTACAATATTTGAAAACCCTAATTTTACTATGTTAAATCGTAACTTGAAACTCAAACCGGAGTTTATGATTGGTAAGAAATTATGTTATTTGATTAATGTTGAGTATTATAGAATTTAAGGTTAATTAGGAAAATCCTAATTATTATTTTGGAACCCTAATTATTTGAAACCCTAATTTATAAATTTTAAACCCTAATTATTATTTAGGAACCCTAATTATTTTAAAACCCTAATTTTCTATTAAAACCCCTAATTTTAATTAGCGTGGTCAAATTAAAATTTAAACTTAAATTTTTAAACCCAAGAAATTATTTGGAAAACCTTAAGATCTAAGATCTATTGATTTTAACCTAGATTCAAGCATCATGGACAAAAATATCCTTAAAATACTTTGTTAGTTTACTAATTAAAATAGCCTTTTTGGTATTTATTTAATAAGCTAGAATGCAAGTCACCACTCTAGATTTATACCACATGCCTAAAACTCATTCAAGCTTATCTCTATTGACACCTTGCATGTTAGATACATTGAATCTATGTAGTATAAATAGATTAAGAGAGAGAGAATTCATTTTGTTAGCCATTTTTTTTCACACTCAACCAAATTCTCTCAAGCTCAAGACCCACGAAAATATTTGCTAGATCAGATCCCAAGACCAGTCCCACGCATACCAGTAACAGATCAAGAAGCTAGAAATCAAAATTTATCAAAGAAAGGTATTAAACCCTAATTTGAAATCTGTCCAATGATCCTTTGTTAGATGTTATGATTCAGTGTTAAAATATGTTGTTAGTAGTGTATAATCATGTTCTGGGTTGCTAGATGTTAGATCCATAACATCTAGAGGCTCGAATTTAATGTTCTTCAAAAACTGTAAAAAAATCTTTAGTGGTATGACAACAATGTCAATCGGTGGCCACCAATCTTTCTCTCATATGTCTTTTTGTTGTTTGTAGCTTTGCTCTTGTAGTATGATATAATATCTTTACTCGAAGTTGAATCAAGGTCATATCATCAACAGATTGCAAGTTATTGTTAGTCGAAAGTTCGTCGACCGACCACGATCGGACAAATCTGGTAACCCGGATCTTGCTGAAAAATGGTCCGACAAGAATTTTGAGGCCTCCGATCTCGTAACTTATTAATGATTTGTGTTTTTTATTGTGATATGGTTATTATATGATAGTTATACTACATTCTGATGCTCTTAGATCAGTTTTATCACCATCACATTGGAATTTGGGGGATGGTCAAACCAAGCAGAAGTTCACGGATGAGCTTTCGGGTAACCTGAAAGTTCACGAGCGTGGATTCTGACATGGTTCAACCGGACTGCTTTGGCTATTATGTTGTTATTATGATAATGTTTGGTGATAGATCCAGTATACTACATGTGTTCTACAACCTGGACATCTTAAATCACTAAAACAACACCTAGATCACAAGTCAGGAAACCCAAAGATGCATACTGAATCGTTTCTTCATTTCGGGTAACCCGAGAAATGAAGAATAGCCTCAATGACCACTTTCGACGCATTAGATCGCCTTTGTTAGTTGCTTTGTGATCATGTTGATTGTTGGAGCTTGTAGTATGTTACTAGTACTACCAGTTCGACAAGTAGAAATCCGTAAACTTAACTAGCTAAGATCTACACGTGGTCAAACGTGCTCACTTGTTAATCGCTATGCATCTGTTTCGAGGGCTCAAGAACACCTATTTTATGACGCTTTCTCGCCGCTAAAGGCTATAAATGATGATTTAATAATTATATTTATTTTAATTTCAAAATTATTTAAAAATAGTTATTAATTTTCTAAAATTACAAAAATTATTTTAAAATTATTTTTAAGTTATAAAAATTAAATATTAATAATTTGAAATATTTTCATAAATATTAGTGTTTATTTAAATATTATTGATAATTAATTTATTTATTAAATACATTAAATAAATTAATTAAAATGATTTATTATATTAAAAATCATTTTAAATGATAATAAGTTATTTAAAAATATTTTAAGTTATAAACTATAACTTTTAATATTTTAAAGCAAATTTAATTAATTATTTAATATTAATGATCATTAAGTTATCTACTAAATGAATTAAATAAATTAATTAAAATGATTTTGTTATATTAAAATCATTTTAAATAATAATATGGTATTTAAAAATATTTTAAGTTATAAAATATAACTTTTAATATTTGAAGATAAATTTCATTAATTAATTATTATAGATGATATTAAGGTTATGTAATAATTATATTAAATAAATTAATTTAAAAATGATTTATTATTATGAAAATTATTTTAAATGAAAATAAAGTGTTTAAAGACATTTTAAGTTATAAAATATAACTTTTAATATTTAAAGGATAATTTCAATAATAATTTAATATTAATAATTAATAATTTATTATTAATGATATTAAATTTATTTAATAATTATATTAAATAAATAGTTTAAAAATGGTTTTATTAATTTAAAATCATCTAAAAAGGATATAAATGAATTAAAATATTTTAAGTAATGATTAATGACTTTTAATATTTTGATAAATAGTACATTAATATTTAAATATTAATGGTAATTATTTAAAATTATTTTATATGTTTAAAAAATCATTTAAGGGTAATATTAATAATTTAAAAGTATTTCAAGTTATTATAAATAACTTTAACATTTTAGAAATGATTTCATTAATAATTTAATATTAGTTAACTATTAATGATAATAGGATTGTTTAATACTTAAATCATTTAATAATGATTCCGATGTTTGAAAATTCATGATAAATTATAATAAATGTTTTAAAATTATTATAAGTCATTTAAAAATAATATGACTAATACTAAGTTACAGGACAAAGTCTTAGACTCGATAATTACCCGATAAAGCTGTCGGTACACCGATATGTTTCAAAAATTAATCTGGACTTAGATAATTTAATTAGATATGTGATTATTTATGATTCAATGGTTGTTAAACATGGGTAATAATGTGATTAGGTTATGTGTCGATCGCGTAAAATACAAGATTTATGTGTTATAGTATATTGTTCTAATCGAAAAATGATCCGATTAATGATAGGTCGTGATATAAACGATAAAACTAAGTCATGAATCAGTAGCGCCAAGATCGTGTAAGTATCTTACCTTTGATTTTCTTTACGCAATGGACATAAGTAAGAATGTTTCTAAATTATATTATTACTGTACAACTTATTAACCCTATATTATATAAGCCCATTGATTATCAACATGTTAGTATATGGTAATCCGTATATATATATATATTATGTTCGTTAATTTCTATAAATGGTTATACAAGTGTCCTCACTGGATAATCATTATATTTAATCACATGTTGATATATCATTGTCATCATATATATATATATATATATATATATATATATATATATATATATATATATATGAATTATAGATTATTGTTGAACAAGATAAAACCTTTGATTTGGAACCTGCATAAGTATGAACATCCCTATACGGGAAAATTTTTATGGGCCCATATGACAGAGTGAACGATACCCGTTCGCTTGCACGTAGATTGATCAATGCAGGTATAACGGGCCGATCACCCTCGCGTCTCGTAAGTTGTATTTGACGGTTTGCAGATGAATTTCTATTTAACCTATTTGAAAATTGAAAACAATGTTCATAGCATGTCAACTAAACCTTATTTATGGTCAGTACGTAGTTTCAAAGATTTGGTATAGAATTGATATATTATTATCATTGGTACAGATTACTTCAACAAATCTGAATCGTTGTGGAAGGGTAGTATATAAAGAAAACATTTAAATTTTTCAAATTATATATATATATATATATATATATATATATATATAAATGCTATTAGTTGCTGGGCACTCAAATGCTCATCCTTGCTTAATTTAAATGTTTTCGGCTAAGTGTGAAGAACCAGAAAGCTCATGCAGAAATAAAGGAAAACGAAAGCTAACCAAATAAGATTTGTGGTATTCTATGTAATAGTTTGAGACTATTAAGATAATGATATATATATTATCTATCATGATATGTAATGAATGTAATAAAGGTTACGTACTTGGGAACTAGACTCTGATAATTATGTAAATTAAGTTTGAACTTTATATTATTGTTAGTATTATTCCGCTCATAAAAATGGTATCTTAAAGCACCGAGTTCTGGTTTTAAGTACCCGGATTTGGGGGCCTTACATGCTCAATTAAAAGAATGAAGTTACACAATGTAATAATAGAACTAACTCAACGAAATTGTAGAGTTAGAAAACTTGCCTCGAGCGTAAACTAAAATATTAAACTCACGTTCACCTATACACAGTATTAAAACCCTAACATCTATTAGACATACTAATATTCACTTTTCAATATAAAATGCATAACTAACTAAACTTGTTATTTTAACACAAGTCTTATACCACCATTTACATTTCAGAATTCCCAAGTTTTAATCATCATAACACTTAACTAACGTTCATTGTATAAACTAAGTTATCACATAACGTATTTTTTATTTATTAATTATTTTTGCAACTTTTATCTTACTAACCACAATTCACTAGATTATGTTAACCTTAACATTACACATTTAACATGCTAACATAATTTCAGACCATGCTAGGATGTTTCCCCCAAGTCTGTTGTAATAGCAGAAGTTAGAATCTCAAACCAGGGTATGGCTCACCGCTACCATAGAAAGGTTTGGGGAGCATGCAATTGCAGATTTTTCTTGGCAGCTTCGGTAGCCCAAGGCATTTGTTCGCATGCAGACGCAAAGAAAGCTATGAACATTAGCCGACTTTAGCCCAACAAACACAAATTTCACCCAATAGACAGTAATATTAACACATAAAATAAATATACAACTATCATAAACATGATTGCTCACATTTACAACTAATTAGCACAATTTAACAACCACTAAAAC